>JARFJB010002354.1:0-287500 GCA_036346205.1 Vesta saturnalis
CGAATTTAATTGTACAAAGAAAAGTTACCTAATATTCCTCTACCACCAGAGCCTGTGATTACGCGTTGGGGTACTTGGTTAAATGCAGCTCTTTTTTATGCAGATTATTTGGAAAAAATAAAGGAGTTAGTTTTAGAAATTTCTGATAATTCAAGTACTTACGTTCAAAAAGCATTGTCATTAAATGAATCTATGCAAATAATTAATAAATTTCAACAGCTGATTTCTGCTGTTTCAGGAAATATTGGTAAAACTATTTCTAATAAATTAAATGAAATTTTACAAAAAAACAGTGGATATCAGTTGTTAATAATAAAGTTCTGAAACTTGAGGAAAATTCCGATGATCTTGTTATAAATTTAAATTTGGCCATATTAGCCGCATTAAAATATGCACCCATAACTTCTTGGATGTAGAAAGAAGTTTTCTTTGTACAAAAACATACTATCGGACAGACGCCAAAAATTTTCTGCCCGAAAACTTGGAAAAAAATTTAGTTATAAATTGTTTTGCAAATAGTAATTAGAGGGTGTAATCTTTATAAAACTATAGCGTATAAGTAAATATGTAATTTTTAAATAACACATAATTTTAAAATAATGTTAAAATAATAATTGCTTTGTAAGTAGTAATGACAGGGTGCAGTTTTATAAATGTATAGTGTATAAGTAAATATGTAGTTTTTAAATAACACATAATTTTGAATGTTAAAATAATAAGTTTGTATGCAATTTATCTTTTTCCTATTAAAAAATTATTAGCATATATACTTTTTTTATATATTAATGTTATAATTTGGAATTAACACAGGTAAATAGAAGATTCAATATTTATGCATATTTTGTATATCTTGAATTAATAATGCATTTTTGATGCATATTTTAAGGTTTTTAAGTGCATATATGCACATATTTCGGCATTTTATAGTGCATAAAATCCGCTCTCTAATTATAATAATATACCTATAATTTTCGTATTTAAAAATTGTTTTTTAATAGGAAGTAGGTGGTGCTCGCCATATTACTACTGAAACAGGTTGACGACCCCTGCAATAAAGTATCGCAAAATAGCAGCAATTGAACTCCGCTTGCAAACAGTGCGACAGGTGGAAGTAAGTGAAAGAACAATTAGACGACGACTTAACGAAAGTGTTCTAACTTCACGAAGCTCGGCTACAGGACCACAACTGTTACCTAGACATCGAAGAGCATGTCTTTAGTTTGCACGATTCTATGCGGATCGGATTCTTAACAATGGAGTCGCGCGCTTTTGTCTATGATCACCGGATGGTCGAAAAAGAATGTGGAGAAAATGAAATAAGCGATAAGCCGATGGTACCATCTCTGAACAGGTTTCTTTTCATGGTTGTTCTGTTATGGTGTGGGCAGGAATTTTTACAGAAGCACGCACGGAACTAATATTTGTAGAAAATGGTGCTTTAGATGCTCATAGGTACGTGGAAGGTATTCTACAAGAAGCCGTTGTCCCATTTTCTGATTTTATTTGAGATAGGTTTGTATTGATGCATGACAACGCCAGACCACACACAGCAAGGATCGTTACTGAATGCCTTAATGAAGTTCCCTGGCCAGCATATGGTCCGGATCTGAATCCGATCGAATGCTTTTGGGATAGACTCCACCGGCATATTCGTCATGTTCCAGCAATACCTGCAACTTTGCAAGAGCTACGATTAGCCCATTAGAGGAATTAAAAGCAGTTCCACAAATTTGCTTAACAAATTTGGTATATCCAATGCCAAGACAACTAAACAGTGTAATCCAGGCTCGATGAGGACACACAAATTATTAACATTTAGTTTAAAGTTGCTATTTTTAATTTTTGCAATTTATGTAAAATTTAATTTTTCACTGTTTCTGCTACAATTATTAAACTAAATAAATTTTTGTTTTTACCTTGCCTCTTTTCTCTCCGTTTCGTGTAATTGGAATGCGCACTGCTACACAAAATTTGAATTTCTAAAGGAATTAATAAACGTGTCGGTGTTTTCGTAAAATTTTGAAGGTGGCCGTTTTTTTTGCCGGCCAATGTATTTATGTTCTGTCGGTTCTGTGTTAAATGGGACAATGTTTCTAATACATAATTTGTATTCTTGATTTTTAACTAAAGTGTCGATAATATTTGAAATGTAACCATTTGCTTGCGCATTTGTTTTATAATTGATATTTCTTTATTGAAATGTGTTTGGTTTAATGGTGATGACATTGCTGTATGTATTAAGGATCTAACTTTGTGTTTTATGGTGACATGAATCGTTTGGAATTGTAATGTCTGTATCTGTAGGTTTTCTGAATATGGATAACTCAAACTTGTTCTGTATATTAGTTTTTATATTTAAATCTAGAAAACGAATGGCGCTATATTGTTCTTTCTCTAGTGTAAGTTTTATGTTCAGATGTAAATTGTTAATATTAATTAAAACTCGTCAATGAAATCTGATGAACTATCAAAACATGCTAAAGTATCATTAATATAACGAAACGAAAATACAATCTTAACACTATAACCTTAACAATAGGTAATCCATTTTTTTTTTGTAGATAAATCTTATTATTGAATGTGAAATAATTTTGATTAACGCAGAGATCGAATAATTGAATTAACACAGTTCTTGTAACTAAATCAACATTATTATTAAATCATACATTATTTAATATACGCACACATTCTTGGCGGGGTATTCTAGAAAACATCAAATCTTACAAGCATATTATGTTTTGTAGTTTATTAATTGGTTCCAAAGAATTCTTAATAGAATGTTTTGATGTGTACATTAAATTTTGGTTATTGTGTGGTTTAGTTTATTTGATAAAATATGGTTAGGTGGTTGGGTGTAACAAATTACAATGGTCTACTGATCATAGTTGGTTTGTGGATTTTATGAGACTGTATAATTTTGGTTCTTGTATACAATTTGTTGTTTCTCTAAATCTGGAAAGCAGATATTGCAGTTTTGTAAACTTGAAAATCATTAACTTTCTGCATATAACCATTTTTTGAAATAATTGCTAAAGTGTTAAAGACCGCATTTTTCAATTAAATAATTCTAAGATTGTATTTCGTTATGTTTTTGCATGTTTTGGTAGTTCATCAGTGATGACTTTTCAATTAATATTAACAAATTACATAGTAACATAAAATTAAACAATAGAGAAGAAACAATATAAAGCCATTCATGTTCTAGATTTAAACATAAAAATTAATACTCAGAACAAGTTTGAGTTCTCCATATTCAGAAACCTACACATACAGATATTACAGTTCCAAACGATTCATGTCACCATTAAACGCATAAGTTAGCTGCAAATAGATCATTAATATATAGAGCAATGCTATCATTAAACCAAACAAATGTCAATAAATAAATATCAATTATAAAACACATAGAACGAGCAAATGGGATACATTTCAAATGGAATCAACACTTTAGTTAAAAATCTAGAGTAGAAATTATCTATCAATAACATTTGCCCAGTTAACACAGAACCAATAGAAAATAAATAGATATCAATTTCATATTTTAGAAAAATATCAGAAAAAGTAGCTCAAATATTTCAAAACTAGAAGAAGTACAAACTAGCTTTCAAAACTAATAACAATGTTATGAAATGTTTATTCCATGCGAAAGATTCAACAAACGACATTTTGAAGTCTTTATAATTTAAACTGCACATTCTGTAATTCTGTTTATACACAATAGATGTTACAAACATAAACATCTAATAATGAATAATCGCTTTATGATTTCATAAAACAATATTAAATTTTTACATTTTTGTAACAAAAAGGACAAATTAGATGTTTTGGAAGCATTCGAAATTTATAAACATAAACAGAAAGTACCTTTAATGAACGAACATATTGATCTTATAGACTCGCTTTAACAGATATTTTTAATATAGAATTATAATTTTCATCAAGTTTGATGTTTTACCTTAATGATTTGTTACCATAGCTACTTGTTTATTTTACTTATATATTCTCTTGTGATAATGATACATGTTGTATTAAAACGCGTAGAGAAATAAATAACTATATAAAACAAATTGTGGAATTATATTGTATTTAAAACGTTAGTGTTTATTACTTCCTTCACTTTGACGTCACAAGACCGCCCATGTGGGAGACCGTATTTTCCACCCCTATGGTTTTTTTTCGGCAGCCGTTTTCAATCCCTTGATTTTCACCCTAATTCGGTTGTATTAAGGGCATTTCTGACAGCCATGCCCTTTTTGTACTTGCTCACATGAGGGGCACATTTAGGCCTTGGTCTTGGATTTGGGGTTGGGGCAGGATGTTGGCTTCTTTTCGGAGGCCTTTTTCAACCTGTGGACGGAGTTTAACCCCTAATTAAGGTCCTTTTGTCGGCCATTTTTTTATCGACCTTTTTTATCGCGCATACTTGAGAGGCGTATTTAGGCCTCGAGCTTGGGTTTGGTCTTGGAGTTGGTTTTTGGGGTTGGGGGTAGGGCTGAAGGCTAGGGGTGACAACTATTTTTGGTAATTATCTCGTAGACCATTTTGCATTTCTTGACCCTGTACCCTGATTGGAGGAGCTAAGTCTCGACATTCTGATTGGTGGGTAATTTGAATTTGTATTCTAATAAGAGCCCCTAATGCTAACTTGTAAGACATGTGTAGATCTTCAAAACTTCTTCTCGGGCCTTCGCCCCCTGTCGCGGCCCCTGGTTGGAAATGGTATGGGGCCCTAACCTTATATATAAGTGCAGAAACTATCTCTTGGGCTTTGGCCCCTATCGTGGCCCCCTTGGTGCAATTGTATGTGGGTTCTAACCTAATCTGACAGTTGTAGGCCTTCGCCCCCGTCATAAAAAATTTATATTCTAACAAGGTGGCTCTAGCCTTGTAAGACAGGACTTGCATCAGGGTCTGGGCCCCGGCCCTCTGAGTAAAAATTGATTTTTAGCGCCATCTAGTGGCGTACAGACTAATGATCATTTCTGTAATAGAAGTTGATCATGTACACCTCTCTCTTTCTTTCTCTCGTTTATCCGTTTCTCTCTCTTCCTCTCTCTCTTTCGGCTCTTTCTCACACACAAACAAATCAATTAATTAATTAATCAGTCAATCTCAAACAAATCATGCTCGATCAAATCAATCAGATCAATCTCAATCAATCAACCAAAATCAATAAATCATGTCTTACAGGTTGCGTAAACCAGCTTACAGTTCAAAACTGAATACATTAAAGTCTAAATTAAATATGACGTGAAATAATAAATAATTTCTGCCCTAATGTAATGATGCTTTTTATAGAGGCAGATTCTCTTTCTAAACAGTCACCACCTATACATACGGCAAATTATGTCTGATTTATTTGCGTGTACAATTACGTATACACAAAATTGTTTCATAGAGACGTGTTCATTAACAGTTATAAAAACCTCATTAAAAGGACTGGAAAGTAATAATTACATATATATAACATAGAGCTAAATTAAATTAACATGTTTTTAAGAATATCAAATTCATATAATGGAAATAAAAGGCAAAAAGTTTTAATGGTTTATTATTGTACGCGAACATACAATAACTACAAGTTTAAAATCCACGAATACGTACCAGCTATTGTAGATCTGATTTTATGACGTCATCCTATAAGAGTAATAATACATTTTTAAAAATCTTTATCTACGTTTTTGTTAGCAATAGTAAGTAAAACATATATCTGAAAGATAATACGCATACCTTCAGATTAATTTTTTCTTTCAACTAATAATAACCATATGTTGAACTGAAATATTTTTATACAGCTCACTAAATACGTTTTCTACTTATGAATGGCTGGATATAAACTGGCTATGCTTTCCCTTATTAACTAATTTAGAAAGTAATACACAAAACCTGATTACTGCAACTCGTATTTAGCATTTATGTTGTACTTATAAATTTACATTCAAAATAAAAAAACGACGGCAACATGCTTTAAAAAAATGATTTTCACTTTGGTCGTGTAAAAGCCAGCCTTCATCAGTTTTTTTTTTGTATTGTATACAAACAAAAATATCACCTAAGTGTTATAAATAAATAACAGTCTTCAAATTGTGTTTTATATTGTATATGTACATACAAATTGCTTTAAATAAACGAGTACCTAATTAAGTAAGCAATCAATTTTGTGATAGGATTCATTATAAAGAGGTTGCAAAATTATCGTTTGCAATAAAAATTGTATTCCAATAAAGCACAAAGACATGTAAAGATAATAACAAGTGTTTTATGATAAAATATTTTATATAATTAATTTAACCAGTTGACATGTGCCAAGATTATTTTTATTTTATACTTATCTTTTTGGTTTTTTAATGGTGTATTTTAAATTTTACAATCTAAACGTTTCGATAACACTTACAGTTATCTTCGTCAGTAGTAATATCTGTTAAAATAGTTAAAGACGTTGTAAACAATTTTGTCAAAGTTGCAAAATTAGAATAACTTTTCATTAAAAATTAAATATTATTAAACTGTCTTAAAGATGACATATCAGAACACTCTCTACGACGAAAGCTAACAATGAAAAATGTCAGTCAAAAAACACATTTAAAAAATTTAATCAAGTTATGATGTAAGTGTAAAGTTGTGAAAAACTTCAATTTCAAAATGATAGAACCATTCGCAAATATAAACATGACATCAAATAAAATAATCCAGTTAAATCTAAAAAGAGATATCTTTATCAATAAGTGCAAGTGTTATTAACAAGGAAAAGCATAATGCAGAACGTTTTTTGTAATATTTTAATTTTAATCTTAATTTCAACTGCTTATGTCAAATTATAGTGCTGTGGTAATTTAACATATAATTGGTAAAGCATTTGCTTCAAGGTCTAGGAAAAACACAGCAAAAAACCTAGGCATGCCAAAAGTCAAAATTAAAATCAAAATCAAGACGAATCATTATGCATTTTTAATTATAAAATGCCAAAACCTATTTAACCGGAGATTTTCTTCTTGTCTATTAAAATTATTAGGGTGTTTACATATTTCAATAGCTTCACGTTGTAAATGAATATAATAATGAGTTTGTCTTGACAATATTTCCATATTGTCAAATTTACATAAGTAGTTGAAAATAAGATTAAAATTAAAAAATTACAAAAAACGTTCTGCATTGTGCTTTTCATTGTTAATAACACTTGCACTTATTGATAAAGATATCTCTTTGTTAGATTTAAGTGGATCATTTTATTTGATGTCATGTTTACATTTTTGAATGTTTCTATCATTTTGAAATTGAAGTTTTCTCACAACTTTAAACTTACATCATAACTTAATTAAATTTTGTTAAATGTGTTTTTTGGCCGACATTTTTCATTGTTAGCTTCGTCGTAGAGAGTGTTCTGATTTGTCATCTTTAAGACAGTTTAACAATATTTAATTTTTAATGACCTAGTTATTCCTTACTAAAATTTAATTTTATAGTTGGCTTTATACGTTTCTCAAACTGTTATGTTGATAGCAGGCTGATGTTTATGTTTGAATTTTTCAACTTTAGCAATTTTAATAGGTATTACTACTGACGAAGATAACTGTTTAGATTGTATGATTTAAAATACACCATTAAAAAATCCAAAAAGATAAGTATTTTAATCTAATTAAAATATTACATTTATGTTAATTTACTAGTTGAACTGTTACAGTACGTTAATACGTATATAGCTGTTTTTTTTTTTCATTTAATTTTAGTGTGTTTTAATTTAAAACCAATTTAAATAAAATACTTAAATACGTATTTTATGTCCATTTAGTGAAACATTGATTTGTTTTCTTTCTAGCCAATCGCTTTAAAAATAATTACTGTTAATATCAGTGAGAATATGAATAATCTGTCTAAAACTGAAAACTACTGTTAACATGTAGTTCTGTGCCGACCAACAGAATTGTTTTTAAATTAAGTTTATTGATTCGTTGTAGTATTCAATGCATTGAATATTGAGTAACAGTTGGGCATAAACTATTATATGATATACGTCAATACTTTTATATCATTGTGGAAACAGGAAACTTTTCGACATACAAAATAAAATTGTACTTTTGACATTATCAATTATAAAAGGAACAATGGATGGTTACAATTTAAGCTATATAATATAAAATAGTTGAGTATACGACTAGAGAAGAAAGTGGCGTTCTTTTCAACTCATGCTCAAAGTTTAACAGACGAGCGTAAAACAAAAGAAAACGGCCACGTGTCTCATTCCCTCGCCACGGGGGAGGCCGGGCTGCCTAAGATTTCAAGCTGCTTCGGCTACATTCATACATTAAGTATGTACGCATAGTGGGGTTAAGGATAGGTGCTGTCCTGATCGGATCGGAAGGAAGAGCTCTGAGAAGAAGTTACTACCCCTTCGCCTAATAGCCGCACATGATGTGTATATACGCAATCACCATTCCGCTATATGTGTACGAGTAAACCCCTGAAAGAAACTCAAGACAGAGTAGACAGTAATGAGAATCAAACCTGTTACCTGCCAAATGCTAAGCAGATCGTGTTGAGACTATTACTACTTGGCAATATTAAGTAATGATCGGACAAAAAAGTTATCCTAATATTTAATTTGGGGCAACCACTTATGTTTGTATCAAGAGTTAATATTTTAGGGGGTGGGGGGGAGGTTGGCGCAGGGCTATGTGACAATTCAAATCAGAATTACGTGCCAAGCCAATGCGTAGGTGTGTATTACATAAAACTGTTAGAGTTTTCTAATCAACTTGTTGAGATTAACTGAATGATTAAAAGTAAATTTTGATTTATTGGGTTATATACATTTGAACAAATGCATTATAGTGATTTACACCGGATTGATAACAATGTAGATTTTCGTGCTTTCTTATGAGGGAGAATAAGTGAGAATAACCTTTTATGTAAAATCTAAAATGTACACAAAGTAGAACATACATGTAATTCTATTATGACCACACTGCATAGAACCTAACAGCAAACTTGTTTCCACAGGATTCTAATTTTAATGATATGTTTGAGAACGTACATGTAAATTTACACCTGTAGCACATTGCATCATCTTCACAGTAACGAGGTTAATACATGCAAAGTTAATGATGGCGTTATAATAAATTCTTAATAATATTTATAATTTTTTTGAGTAAAATTAGACTAATTATACGAAGATATCAGAAAATAGGCAATTAGATGTAAGAATACGGAACAGCCCTTAAACTGAGAGTAAATAAATATCTGGTGTGGGACAACATACGACCTCACAACTTACAAAGCAGAAATAAAAAAAAAATGAAATTAACCTTTTTTTAGATAATTATGTCTTCTGCTTTGCAATACGTTCTTACAGAGAATAGACAGCGTCGTCAAAACAACAATAATGATATTTGTCAGATAGATGTTTAAACCTTCGTGTCAGATAGACAATAATACAATTTTAAGTATATACCGTTTTGAAAAAATTCCAAAGTCACCCGCGTAAGAGAAATGCCGTAAATATAGGTATAAGTCATATGATATTTAATTAATTACCTACATTTTTAAGGCTTATTTGGTTTTACATCACGAAATTTCATATAAAAAATATATATCAAATTGAATTATCTCTAAAAAACGTATTTACACATTTTGCTATACGTTGATCGTCATTCCGATATTGAAGCAAGTTGAGCTTTGGGAATTTTTTCCCTTCTAATGGCGCATCAAAAAATTATGTATAACGTAAATATTTATAATTTCAAATTATATATGTCGATATTTACATATTTTTGAAATACGCAGGTATTTTAAAGATATTTGATAAAAACCAAAACTGTGCCCAGTAAATCGCCATTCTCAGCCTCTAGATTTTTTATAAAATCTAATCAGCTCGAGAACAATCGAAACCAAGGTTAAACACAAAGTTTCAACTAATTACGACTTATCGTTTTGGAGTTATCGTAGATACTAGCATACATAGCATACATACACACGCTCGAGCGCACATACATACCTCACGCAAGTGCGTACGATCGCACGTAAATACGCAAACGCGGTCACGCTCGCACGCAGGCATCCGCTCACTAATAATTATTTATAGGAATTATTTATGGGCGTTGTTTTTGGTGCCTAAATTTTTCTTCCTTTTTTTAATTTTTAAAAATATAGATGCATTACAAATTAACGATCATTCTATTTGATAACCCAAACTTTCTCGAAAATGTATTCTATTTTAAATTTATATAGAGGTTAATTTCTTACACTACTATTTGAAATAATTTTTGTCTCAATTTAATAAATGTGTCTGAGTCGATTTTAAATGAATACCTATGCGAGAACTAATTATCAAGAAATTATAACTACTGCTAAATCTATTTATGTAAAATATGGTATAAATAGTACGTTAAACTTTAAGATTACAATATTCTTGTTATAAAGTTTACATTATCTTCTTCTGATTTTAACTGGCAAGCAGCCCTTCGTTTCATTTGGTAGTTAATTCGTTAATTCGTTAATTTGCTACTGTCTTTAGTTCGCGTGTGTACTTCGTGTCTATACTTTTTTATAAGAACCATACCAAAAAGGCATACTTGTGTTTCCGGCGATAATATAAAGTCGTAGTGACAAATTTCACGTAGTACAGTACGTTATAGACTTTTTTATTTTGAGCAACCATGTCGTATCCAGGGACATGTATCAAGAACAACAATTACCGAATTAACAGAGATATTGCAAAATATTAATAATAGTGAAGATGAATTTAGTGAATTTTCCGATACGGTATAAATGATCTAACAGCATTTGTAAACTCAAAACACAGAACATTTTAGTATGTGAATCTGATACTGAAATTAGGTAATACGAAGCAGAAGCACAGTACTAATGAAAAGATCAAAATTACAAAGAGATGGTATGGCACAAAAATCATTTTGAAAACGGCGGTGATGTTCTAGAATTCAAGCCTACCAAATAATATATTGAATTCGGTCACACTTAAAATAATTTTTGTAACATTTCTTTTCGGACTATTTTATAGGAAATGTAAAACAAGACTAATTGTTACAGTGTGCAAAAGAGGCTAAATGAGCTAGCCGAGATTACCACACTGGATATTCAAAAGTTCCATGCTTGTCTCTGATACTAGTGGAGTTTCATACAATTTTGAAATATATACTGGTTCTTACTAATTAATTGAAGTTAAGCCTGGTGCAATTGATCTAGGTGCTAAAGCGAGACTTATTTCTACACATATGAACTACACATTATATTTCGCGAATTACTACACTTCGATCCCTCTTTTTGCCTATTCGTCCAACCAGGGTAAAACAGAAAACAGGATTCGAATAACAAGCTGAAACCAGAAATGCTGTTCAAAAAAGAATCATGGGGAGCTGTAGAAGAATATATAGTCCACGTGGATGGTATCTATTTGAGGGTTGATTAGTGGAATGACAATAAAGTATCCACATTACTTGTTTTAGATCATAATGTCCATTGATTTTATCGCCAAGAAGTGTTGACTTGTAAAATAGTAAGGCAATATAAAGTTCATTTGAGATCCAAGAAGCGGTGCATGAGTCTGTTTTTACATTTAACTGATGTTGCCGCAATAAATGCTTTGCTTTTTACAAAACACAACGAAACGAGAAGATGTTGCTACTAATATGATACCGTCAAACGGGGTAAAGTATTTTCATCTGTATTTAAGCATAATGGCAACACTGCATTACAAATCAGCTGATTCTTATTTACATTCGTGGGGCGAACAGATGAACATCTATTACATCGGTGTTGTTGGTTAATCGTGTAAAATGAGTTTTCCAAAAATTATTAAATAGTAAAAGAGCAAAATTTCTCAATCTCTAAAATATGTGAAATCAAATAGTTGCACAGCCAAATCAGTGAAAACTAGGCCCGTCCGAGCCCTTCTAGGTGATAAGGAATATATTCAAGAAAAGGTATTCACAATCAGATACGCTAATTTATTTTTTGTGTGGTTTCAATTGCAATTTTTGTGTGTAGAAATAAAACAACGGGGTGATATCACTCGGTTTTCGCTGTGTTTTGTTAGGTTTTGAGGTTATGTTTAAAGCAGTTTGTTTTTGTATGATTGTCTTATATATTAATTTTGTGTGCTAGCATATGAGAGGTGTCGGGAAAGGTGGGGGCGAATCGTATTTTATTATTTTCTCTTTTATAGATGCCACGAAAATTCGTAAAGGAGCTGGGTGCTTATGACAAAAAAAACTACGATCCCGTGAAAAAAGACTGAGCATGCGAAAAGCGCCAGAAAGGTTTGCAGTGCCATGTACGACACTTAACAATCATTATCATGCGGTAGCTCTCTTGAGGTATCGATGTCAACCTGCTCTTAACGATCATTCTGAAACTTTGTTAGTGAATGCTTTGCAGACCTGTGCTGAGTGGGGTTTCCTATTAAAGCCCATTGATATTAGGCGAATCACGCAGCAATATTTAAATAATCGCGGCATCACTGAAAAGCGATTTAAAAAAAATATTTCTGGAGAAGGGTTGTTTAATGATCTGATGAAGTGGCATCATCAGCTTACAGTCAAGGTTGCGGAGAATACAAAGCGAGTGAGAGCCGCTGTAACATACGAGATTATTGAGGAATATTTACGAAATGTGGCGGATATAATCAGAGATATCCCACCACAAAACGTTGTAAACTATGACGAAATAAACTTCGTTGACGAAAGGAAGCAAACTCGCCTACAGGACACTTGACACCGCCAAAAGTAGCACAACAGTTATGTTCGTAATAGCTGCTGATGGAACTCGTCTCCCTACTTATACAGTGTACAAAGCCAAACTTATTTATGAAGGTTGGAAGGAGGGCGGATTACCAGGAGCAATTTACAACAGGTCTTCAAAGGGATGGTCTGATTCTGAATTGTTTGACGATTGGTTCAGGACCATAGCACTTCCATTTTTCCAAAAATTAGAAGGAACCAAGTTGCTTATTGGAGATAACTTGCAAAGTCATATTACTGTCAGTGCCATTGAAGAGTGCGAAAATAACAACAACAACAATAAGTTTGTCTTACACCCCCCAATTAGACCAACATGCTCCAGCTACTGGACGTGGCATATTTTCGTTCTCTCAAGGCACCATGAAAAAAGCACTGGAGTAATGGAAACTAAAGAGTAGGGGGTTTTACCAAAAACTATATTTCCTAGGATGTTGAAAACCACGGTTGAAGGACTTGAGGATCGCGAAATGAACAATATTTTAGCTGGATTTAGAGCCTACGGCCTAGTCCCCTTCAATCCCGATGCTGTTTTTGTAAAAATAAAAAGAAAACAACCTACTACACCGAAAGAAGGAAACGTGGCAGAAACCTCTATGACTACAGTGCTTGTAGATTATCTACACGCGCTCAAGACTGGGCCTCATGATGCTTCAAAGCGAGGAAAAAGACTAAACATAGCCGTTGGCAAAATCATAGTGTCAGAAGATATGGAAAAAGAGAACCAGAGCAGTTGCAAGCAACCGAAAACACGTAAGAGGCAAATAAGCGACAGCGAAGAGGAAGGTAACTTACAGACATTGGAGACGGAGGAACAGCATATCAACACAAATGATTATGAAATTGGCGAAAGTTCTGCTGAGCCAGCCAAAATTATTCTTGATTCATCCAAGAACTGGGATGAACAATTTATCATTACAAAATATGAAACAATTAAGAGAGATCTCATAAACAGGAAATAGATTGTCCGACAAGTTAATTTAAAATCAGTAA
Source organism: Vesta saturnalis (assembly GCA_036346205.1). NCBI lineage: Eukaryota > Metazoa > Arthropoda > Insecta > Coleoptera > Lampyridae > Vesta > Vesta saturnalis. The sequence continues at coordinate 13,743 of JARFJB010002354.1, forward strand.
AGCTGGGTAAACATTTCTTCTCACTTAAAAAAAACGAAATGGAAACACTCCAGTGAGAAACTTTTGTGTATTCCATTCATTTCGTAAATTTTTTGAATTCTGCTTTTTAGTTTTATTTTTGCCTGTATTTTTGTTTTTAAGTATAGTTTGTTTATTTAAGGTTTATGCAATTAAAAAATCAATGGTTGTATAAAGCTTGTCCAAAGAATAAACGTTTATATGTATTTCCTTAATTTATGTTTTATTGCAAAATTCTGCAAACGTAGGTGGTACCTTGGTACCTACTTATAATTTTTTTAATTTTTTACTGATCGACTTCATCCCGAACAATCTTTAAGTGGGCAATATGCATTTTAAAATGGGTGATCGACTTCACCCCGTTTGATGGTACTTTAGAAATATAAAGCTGATAAGATCATGTCACGTGTGTTCAAAATCTACCATAGATTCGTTGGACATTTTAGAGAACTAACTTTGAAAGCTTTAATTTAGATACACGTTTTACATTGCTTGAAGATATTTAGATTTGTTACAAATTGAAATAGAACTCTTAGTGTCCCACTTGTGTGAACGGGGTATAGTTTTTTTTTTGGGTGATTTGTCATTAGATCAAAGTTTAAATTAGGGTCTATTTTCACGCTTGACTTTGTATATAAGGTAAAGAAGTTTAAATGAGAAGTTAATATATTGGTTATTCCTAGTATTTGTGTTTAATCGATAATTGGTACTTTGATTTTAGATAAATGTTTAGTCTAAAGGATTTAGTTGACGAAAAATATTATGTTATTATTGATAACAGTGCATGAGGTACAGTGGGAGTACAGCTTACCGCCATGATGTAAATTTCTGTTTCGGTTTCCGAGGTGTCTTTCGATTTACCGCGTGTAAAAAATTCAAGTAATGAGTTTGTATGATTAGTTAATTGAGATAAAATTGAAGATAGCGAAAACTGGAAGGTGTGCGCAGTAGTACGGAGATATAGATCGCTAATTCACGAACTTTAGTATCGTAAGGTTCACGAATAGCTCAATAAACAGAAAACCGCTGTAAATAGAACGCTTAATTAAGTTAGTGTGTAGCTATAACTTTCGTTCAAGAAATATGTACATTAATAGTTAAAAGATAAAAATCGAACTGTAAATATAAAATTTATGTGCAGCATATTAACCAAATGAAGTAGAAATCAAGAATCTTGTTCTGATGTAAATAACTTTGATAAGTCATTACGTTGTTTATGATTTGAAAAGCATTCGAGTGGTGGTTGCGACGTTACAGACCGGCATTCGAAGTCTCCCCGTATCACTTGCCGGAGGACCGTCCTTAGCAATTGTTGAATTGTTGACAATTCCAATAAAATGTGTTTTTTTAGTTGTATTTATTGTACGGATGAATATGCCTTGTGTTTAAGTTTTGTTTAGTGACCTCTCCGTGATCCATTGATCGGTTAATTATATCATATTGTGCATTGTTTGTTTTATCCTTATAAAAAATTACGTATCATAATATCTGTTAAACTTAAATGACCGATTCATTTTTGGTTATATAAAATTAGGTTAAAGTAGATTATTTTGGGGGTAAAGAACTTGCAAGCGTTATTCCGAATATAACAATATATGTTACGAAATGGTTGATTATGCTTTTTCTAATTTGCCGATTGTTATTTTTGATAATATATAAACGTGTCAGTGACCTGGTAGTGTTTACTTTAAAGCGTATAACAAAACTGTAACCCCATTTCTTTCTACTGCATTATTAATTACATCTGAACGAAATTTAAAAGATGAAATATTCCGTTTGCCTTCAAGTTACTGAGTGATTTATTTGTTTGAGGAAATTGTTGATTGACACAATTTTACTGTAACAACGTTCGATTACTTTTCAATATTTTAGTACAATTTTAACGTAACAATTTGAGAAATGGTTCTTTAATCAGTACTTTAGTATCTTGGGTTGGTTGATATAATTTCATCTGATTAAAAATTTTAAATTATAGCGTAACGTGGTTATAAATTAAATAGATTTATGAACGATCTGCTGGTGCCTTGGTATTACGTCATTGTATTGTAAGTGCTTGTTTTACGTATTTTCGCAAATATTTTGAATATTTACAAGTATCAACGAACCTGCGGTGATTCATGGATCCACCTGTTTTTGCAAAGGTATGCGAGTTTTTGGTTGTTTAGACTAGCTATGAACTTTTTCAATTACGTGTCTCACATATAATTTATCTGTTACTTCCGTTCTACTGCCATTTTCGACCGTAACAATCAGATAAACTGTATCTACTTGGAACCACAACTGTTACGATTGAAAAGAAACGTGGTAATTTATCAAATGTTCAGGTAGAAGGCGGATTAATTGCAAAAGGCCATAGGTGTTCTACAATGTATGCTCCGCCTAAAAACTTTGAGGGAATCAAATGTCTCGCTAATAAAGCTCGACTAAGGTGGAAAATGCCAAACTGTGAAAATTTTACTCACGGTAAATGTCAAAAATGTACCAGAATCAAATCAAATTTTGTTACTAAGATAAACTTTGCAATCGAGCGTATAATATTGCAACATTCCGAAGACTCCATCAAAACTACCTCAAATCGCGTTTGCAGTTTTGAAACCACCATCTGTCAGATCTTGTCGAGGGCTACCAGTTTCCTTTAGGATGATTGTCACAGTTAAACTGTTATAACAGATTTCGAAACGTAAAAGAAGAAACTCGGTATTGTTTTCTAATGCGTGCCAGTGATGGCTGCATGGTGTGTCCTCTTAAGTTCGCAGAAAGGTTATATTTAAAATAAATTTACCGACAACCTATGTAAATTTAGAAATGTAGTATGTTTGCACGATTTAATTATCTAGTTTCATTTATTTTATTATAAGTTTTGTTATAAACGAATAAGTTCAAAGGTAAATATGTAATTAAAAATCTTGAATTACATAGTTTCATTTATGTTTTAAAAAAAAGTTTATGATTTCTCAAGTCAATTTCACATACTTAAATTTAAATGGTATCAATTTCCTCATTGAATTAAAAGCAGTACAAAATAAATGCAGTCTACTAAAATCCAGTAAAAATACAAGAATTTGGTACACATTTTTAGGTTCTAAGCTAATATTTTTATTGCTATCTGACACCGAGCATTGTGATGATCCTATACTGCGTGGTCAGAACTAGAAATACCTAAAGTATTTGGTGGGATAATGAAACCGTAGCGGAATGCTTATAATTAGGAATTTCAGGCTCTTGTCTTGTACAATTATTATATGATATTTTGTGTTGTCAATATTAAAGCAACAGTGATTCTATGAATCAAGGTACTGTCAGGTGTAGTGCTCGTTTTAAGTGAAACCAAAGACACTCAAAACCATGGCAGATATTGACGCTCTCAAGAAACAGCGTAGTGGCATAAAACGTAAAGTTACTAATTGCATAAAATGTATTAATGTATTTAAATGTTCCACATCTGTCGTGAAATTCAGCTGCAAATTTCCAGGTTAGTTTTACACACTTGAAACTGAATTTATAGATAGAAGATTTAACTGATAATTTAGAGAATGAGTGAAATGACACAGATGATATGGAATCAAGTATTTATTCGTGTTGCGCGGAAGCAGATGTACTCAAACGATTAAAATGAGACAGCAAGATGTCCTCTGATATTGATTCTTCTTCTGGTCATAGCACACAGACTTCTATTAATAATTCTGCCAAAAGCATCAAACTTTTCACTTCACAATTTCACTTAACACGTTTAACGGAGCCTTTAATCCTGTATTATAAGCATTTTGTAACTGTGGTTTCATATTAGTTGATTTTATCGGCCTATTTCCACAGTTTTTGCTTTTATAGCGCAAGATTTCGGAAGCGGACCCTGCTTCCATCATTACGAACCTTTAGTGATTGGCTAGAATTTAATGACACGCTATATATATATATATATATATATATATATATATATATATATATATATATATATATATATGTAGGGTGTAGCGCGAAGAGTTTTGATTAAAAGTAATGGCGGATACAGTTATGTTAAAAATCCGAAATTACGAAGCTGTAGGTTTTGGATGACGCTGAGTTCAAATATAATATTGTCCTGAATGTGGCACTTCCAGTTATACCGAAGTAGACGTCAACTTTGTTATTTTAAATGGAACCTAATATTTTTTCGAATTCTACATGAAATGTGCACAATGTACTATACCAAAAATGAAGTATTTTCAAGATATTTGCATTTTTTTTAAATTTTGAAAAAATCCTAGTCCACATTGAATAACGATATCTCCATTAATAACAAAGCTAGTGACGTGAAATTGTAACCAATAAACAACAAGCGCTTGCCCGTTAACACCATATATCCATCTCATAGATATTTCATACTGGGTGTTTTAAACTTAGCCGCCAACATGCACAATTTAAATCATTTATAAGTTGCTTACTTTAAATAGAACAACCTGTATTTTATTACATTTTCCACTGTATTTTTTTAAGCCAATTCGTTTAGTATCAGTATTCCCTACACTTAAATCCAACCACTTTTGAGATATTTCATTATCTTAGTTAAAACGTAACAACACTTAATTATTTCAACATTAGTAAAGGGTAGGCCATGATTTCCATTATTTAAGGTGATATTTTATTATTTTTTCATAAGTTATTAACTCTGAAAGGTAACCAATAGCCTGAAAGGATTATTAATTGTGGATATCATTAAAAAAGTTGACTAGGTATTTTGTATTAATTTAATTAGATAACTTACACACAAAAATAACTAAATGTAATATTAAACAAATAAAGTTTTATAATAAGTGTTCACTATTAGCACCATCTACTTCTAAACATTTATGAATACTTTTCATTAAGTTATGTCTTGTAATTCTGGAGATATGGTCGGGTGTTAGAGAATTAAAAGCAAGTAAGACTCTCTGCATCATACCTTTCTTTGTCGTCATCCAAAACCTACAGCTTCGTAATTTCACATTTTTAACATAACTGTATCCGCCATTAATTTTAATCAAAGCTCTTCGCACACCCTGTATGTATATATATATATATATATATATATATATATATATATATATATATATATATATATATATCTCAATAATGCATTTAAATTCATACCTAAGCAGTCTCCAAGAATTGTATTATACTAACGTCCGCATTGAAGGCGTAAGCATTGGACGTGTTTCGGTCAGTAGAGTTGAAAGCGCGGGAATTACGACATGCATGGGAAATTATTAGTAAGCACTTTAATAATTCTAAAGTACCTGTTAGTAAACATGTAAAATCAGTTTTAGCCCTTACTCCTATGAAAGGAGAGTGTTCAAAAGATTTAATGCATTTGAAGGACATTTGAATCATGTCAATTCATTGAAATCCTTGACACAACCAATAGAATAGTGGAATACTATTTTAATGATAATTCTCACTGAAAAATTAAATAAAGCTTCTTTGAAAGAGTGGAATCAATAAACTGAGAGAATGGTAAGTTTTCCGTTATCCAAAGTTTCCCAGAATTTATGTACAAAATGTTACATTGTTGGAATCATTAGAAAGTAGAGATAGTTCTTCAACGGATATTGCAAAAGTTCTCTCAGCAAGAAAGCAATCTTTAATTGCAGCAACTTAGGCTATTTTTAGTTTTGCAACGAAAATCTATGATCTATAATTGTCCTGAATTTGTATAATTGAGACTAAATGTAAGATATGACAAGACCAATGAGACATTGCGTTAAATGTTTTAGGGCGGAACTTGTAGATTGGGTAATTGTCTTATCTGCGTTTTGATATACCTCTTGCACAGAATATTAGAATTGAAACAGCTACTGAAGAAATGGAGTCTGTTCTGAGGTTAAAATTTCGAATTATAGCGCCCAACTAAGTGAAGTTTTGTAGAACACAAGATCATTATGAACAGAAGAACGCCTAACTGAACTAGAAAATGAACTACAAAATGTAAAATGGGACATAATAGGTCTCAGTGGGGTGAGAAGGCGAAGAGAACAACTAATACAATTGAAAACTGGTAATACCTTCTATTATGCGGGTTCCGTAGGAGGAACATGAACGTTACAGTGAAAAAATCGTATGTGTGAAGAAAATCTCAACTAGAGTGATTTATGTCATATTAAGGCTATGTAAGAGATACTGCTCAAAATTATACAAGCCTACGGCCAACCACAGATCATACGGATGATGAAATAGATATGTTTTACGATGATATATGAACGGCTATTGCGGAAAAGAAAACACATTACACTATTCTGTGTGGGGATTTTAATGCCAAAAATGGGAGCAAATCCGATGATACGGAAACATCGCGAGGAGGTTATGGTCTGGAAATCAGAAATGACCGCGGAGAAACAATGTTAGGATTTTTGCTTCAGAATAATATGTTTAACACGAATAGCTTCTTCTACAAAAAACCACATAGAAGATGGACCTGGACAAGTCAAAACGCACATACGAAGAATGAGATTGACTTTGTAATAACTGACAGGAAACACATAGTCAAAGACGTGTCTGTAATAAACAGTTTCGATATTAGAAGCGAACACCGGATGGTGCTAGCGAAAATAGTGCTTCTTTGCTTTTTCTGACTTCGCCTACCCCTTCTCTTCTGCATTAAGACCTTAGTCTCTTAACTAATCTTCTTTTCTCTTTCTGGTCTGGGGCAGTGTGTGTTTTGACTTTCCAATATTGCATTTGATATTTTTCGTTTTCTTCTAATTCGGTGTTCTCCAATATGTTACATGTCTTGTTGGAATTTTTCAACATCTGGTGGTTTCATTCATGGATTATTATTAATCTTCTTGCTTATCTGTTTATATCGTTCTTTGCTTATATTAAAGGTCTTAATTCAGAAGAGAAGGTGTATGCAAAGTCAGAAGACGACGACAAATGAAGAGCTAAAAGAGATAAACAAACAAATATCAATATCTATACGAAAAGATGTCATAAAATATCATACAAAAGAAATCAAACAAGCCATAGAAGATAATAAATGCATGAAAGTGTTACGCAGAAGATTTGGAAATGGAAAAAAGAAATAATTAAAGTTAAAAATGAAGAAGGAATTATAACCACAAACAGAGAAGGATATTAAAAGTAGTAGAAGATTTTTATCAACTGCTATATAAAAGCCAAAAAGAAACAAACTCGTCTTCAGATTTAAATTCAGATTTAGAGTCAAACACGTTAACACAAAGAAAGGGCATAATAAATCAAGGATCAGAATCACTACCAGACAGTACTTCAGAAGAAATTGATTTAGAATGAAATAAATCAAACAATAATAAGGCACCTGGCGAAGATAAGGTGATTACTGGCGCAATAAAGACAGAAGGCCCCTGCTATACATCCTATGTCTGTATAGCAGTACAATACCAGATAAATGGAACAATGCCATTGTGATACTGCTTCATAAGAAGGGAGATACAGCCGAATTGGAAAATTACAGACCTATAAGTCTGTACATGTACAAATTGTTTACAAGGATTATAATTACCAGATTACAGAGAAAATTAGACTTCTACCAATCAATTGAGCAGGCCAGTTTTCATCGGACCAACGATAATCTACAAAGTGTTAAAACTGTAATTGAAAAATCCATTGAATACAACAGACCACTAGTCCTAGCCTTTATGGACTTCCAAAAAGCTTTTGACAGTTGAGATTAATGCAGTCTTGGAAGCGCTGCCGTGTAGACTACCGATACACGAGGTTAATATACAATATTTACAGAGATGCAGAAATGACGGTAAGACTATACGAAAACATCAAAAGTATACCTATTGGAAGAGGAGTTAGACAGCGAGACGCAATGTCACCCAAGTTGTTTAGGGCAATATTGGAATATGCTTTTAAAAAGCTAAATTGGGAGGATAAAGGTCTAAACATAGATGGAAAGAATTTACCAAATCTTCAATTTGCGGATGACATAGTCTTATTGTTAGACAATCTACAAGACATTTGGTTAATGTTAAGAACTCCAAGAGGTATGTAATGAAGTAGGCTTAAAAATAAACAACTCCAAGACTAAATTTATGACCAACTTAGTGCCGAATGGGAACTTAAAAATGGACAGTAATGAAGTAGAGTTAACTTACAAATATATATATATATATATATATATATATATATATATATATAAAGCTCTACGGATAATCAAACTTACCAATTGGAGAAAAGAATTACTCACGCCGGGACTGCGTATGGAAAACTTAGAGAGGTCTTCAAAAGTGATCTACCTGCAACTTTAAAAAGCCAAGTCTTTAATCAGTGCCTGTTACCGGTTGTGACGTATAGGGCCGAAACTCTAACTTTAACCAATGCAACGACTAAAGTTTAAAACAACACAGCGTGTCCTTAAGAGACCATATCAGGAATGAAGACCTGCGACAAAGAACAGGGGTAGCTGATGTAATCACACAGATAGCAAAGCTGAAATGGAACTGGACCGGATGAAGGACGGGAGGCGGACGAATAGGTTGCTTGAATGGAGGCCGAGAGCAGATAGAAGAGTCAGATGAAGGTTGACGGATATCAGAAGAATGGACGGTAACTGGATTCGGGCAGCCCAAAGTAGAACGGAATGAGGGATAACGGGGGAGACCTATGTCCAGCAATGGACGCGAAGGATTGAATGACGATGATGATGAAAACAAAAGTAGCCTCACTGAAAGTGGTTCGTATTCTAATATTGGAATTGTGTCAGCTTTGGTTTTAGCACAATTGATGCTTGTTACTGTTGAAGCATTAAAGTCAATGTAACACCTTATTTTTGGTCCAGTTCTCAAGGAGTACTTCATTGGATAAATACTGCCCCAGAGTTACTAGATGTATTTGTGGTAAATAGGATTAAAAAAATTATAATGATTTCAGACAAAGGAGGTTGGAATTAAACAAACGAAAACCCTGCTGAGATACGTTCGCGTATCAATCCAAAGAAATTGTATGAATTAACATTATGGTGGAACGGCGTCAATCGCTAGTAGATAGGGATCGTACATCAGACAGTTTATGCGTAATTTACGACGTTCCAGAAGTTAATGAAACATTTACTTTAGCAGAAATTTTAAATTGGGATGCAATATTTCCACTTAATAAATCTTCAGAATTAGATAAGCTTGTTAGAACTGTTGCATAAATTTTTCACTTCAAATATAACTGTGTAGATATAAACAATAAACTTGTAGGATCTATTTGTGCAAATGAATATAATAAAGCATTGAAGTCTATTATAGCAAAGATACAACAACATGCTAATAGCACAGAAATCGAATGTTTGAGATCAATTAAACTAATTCACTGTAAAAACTCACTAATCTAATTAACACCTTCTTTAGACAGAGATAAGTTTCTTAGGGTGGGAGGTAGGTTATAAATTTACCTTATAAATTTGAATATAAATATCCGTTAGTCACACCTCCAAAACATAAGTTAGAAGAATTAATCTTGAAACACGAAAGCATTTGGCTATTACATTCACGTTCTCAGCTGGCATGTACTACAAATCGACAATTGTTTCTGGTAGACAAGTAATTCACAAATGTATCAAGTATTTTAGGTTTAAAGTTAAACATGACAATACACCAATAATGGAAAATTTACCTACACACAGACTTACAGAGGCGTATTCATTCTACGCCACAAATCTTAACTTATGTAGCTCATTTAATGTTACCATGATCAAGGCGCTGAGTCAATAAAGGTTTATCAGTGTGTCCTTATGTCTGGCAGTGAAATACGTTCATTTAGAAGACTAGGGTATCTGGTACACATTTACAAGGACAATGGTAAATGTTTTGTAGGTGGCAATCATCAGTTGTGAGAGTTATATGAACTTCTGCAAAGGTCAAGTGACATTTTAATAAATGCAACCGCCATTATAAATAGGAAGTGATACTTTATGCCCAATTTTGAAGGTTTATGGGAAAGTATTGTTAAATCTACAAAGTTTCACATAAAACGAGTACTAATTACCATTTATTTTGTATAAAATATGAAGGTTCTGTACGATAAGTGGTTATTTGTACTGTATATAGATGATGTGAATGAGCAAACCTAGTATTCTTATTAAATGTGGCTTGAGCTGCTATCAAAGGATGTAATTCAGCACCACAATAGCCATTGTGATACTGGCAGTAAAAAAAAGAATTGAAACAATTCTTCTATGCTCAAGGGGACTATTCAGAAGTTAAGGGCGGGTTATGTATTAACCTAACCGCCCTTTTTTGAATACGACCAACGATATCGAGAGCGTATTGGGGAGCACCAACCCAGAGGTGAGAATTATAATCTAGATGAGGGTGAATTTGGCCCTTATATAGCAGAAAGAGTTGTTGGGAGGTGAAATAATGCTTAGACATGTACGAAAACCCATTAAATTTAACTAGATATACTTCCCCATTCAAAGACACGTTGAATGATTTGTTGGTTGAAATGGGTATTTCAATTTTAAAGTCGTAATTTAAGATACACGGTGGATTAGTATTATGAGTAGACTGAGAGGATCTACAATGAACAGTGCTGCCGTCAGCAAAGGAATGAAAGAGGATGAGTCGTTAAAGAAGTAAAATCATTTATGTATAGCAGAAAAAATGTAGGAGCTATAACTTGATCCCTGAGGCACGCCCCCGTTGATGCCAACTTCGTTTTAAAAGAAACCATCAACTACGATACGTATTCATCTTTTATCAAGGAATCTGGAAACCCAGTTTATGAGCGTATCAGTTAACACAAACGAGGTGAGTTTGGCAAGTAGACACTTATGCCAAACTTGGTCAAATGTCTTCGATTCAAACTTGAGTCACGTAGGAAAGAATATCGACGCTGCCTAAAACCGTATTTGTGGTCACTAAGGAGTTTGTTAGATTTAAGTAAAAAAAGTAGTAGCTGATTGATGGCTTTTTCCATAATTTTAGTCAAAATAGAGGTAATGAGAATTGGTCGGTAATTAGAGGGATCGCTCTTGTCAACTTTTTTTGGGAATATGTTGAACATTTGCTAATTCCATTCTGAATTAAATGATTTCTTTAACACAATAGGATTTATTTTTCAAAGATATTGCATTAACACAATCTCTATTGAGCCAAGGTTGGGAACGAGAATGACCTATGATGATAACACCTTTGTAGGTATTTCTAGCACCAACGTAGTCTGCATGACTCTCGACCCTCTTTAGCCAGGGTTGGGAACGAGAATAACCTACACGATTTGGTTTTTTTTCGGTTTAGAAGACACTTAGAAGGTGGGGATTGTGGTAATTAAATTACGTATATTATCGAATTAGAATCGAATACCGTTTAGAACTCGAAAATCGGACCGGGATTGCTCTAAGATTTTCTCTTGAGTGATAACACTGTGTCTTTAGGTTTCCATTTGGTGTAAGATTTATTTATCTAAGACTTTCATCAACACAAGCTCTATTAACCTAGGGTTGGAGACAAGAATGACCTATACGATTTTATTTTTTTCGGTTTCGAAGACACTTAAAGGGCGGGGTTGGGTTTTAGGTAATTCAATTACGTATATTATGTCGTTTAGAACTCGAAGATTGGACCGTGATTGTCCAAACAACTTCTTAACTTTAGTGAGAACACTTTAGCAGGTAAATATTTCTAGCACCAACGTAGGATGCATGACTCTCGACCATTTTATTAGGTTTCCATTTGGTATAGGATTTATTATTGGAAATATTGCATCAACACAAGCCCTTTTGAAAGAGGGTTGAGAACGAGAATGACCTATACGATTTTGTTTTTTGGAGGTGTATACTTGCATGCCCATGGGGATGACTTCAAATACTAGTGCTGCAGTTGCGCTACGAAGTTTATATTTTCTATAAATAATAAAATGTTCTACAGTAATGTATCAAGTGAACTCCGCCATAGCCGGTCCCAAGCCCGGTTGAGAAAGGAGGAAGGTGAAAAGGGTAGTATAAGTGGTGAGAGGAATATTGGTGCCGAGCTAATGTTTCCAGATAAATCTCACAGAGCATCAAGTAACGCGACATCGGTTACGATACTACCAAATCCTATCTCAGAAGAAGAAGGGCGAGGGCGAGTCTCCACGCCCAAAAACCGGAACTACTCTGATAAGGGTAGGGCCCCTAATAGAAAGATCCCTGATCCTCCAGGTTGGAGGATGTGGCATCGGGTCAACTTCTCGAGACACGTAAAAAACCTAAATGTTAAAAAGCGCAATCACAGGCCGCGAAATAGGACGAAAAGATTACGAGGAACTAAGCTAAATCAAAGGACAATGAATATCGGAACATTAAATGTATAAAGCATGCCCACAAAGACAAATGAAATAATTACAGAAATCACAAATTTGAATATAGATATAATAGTGATCACGGAAACAAAGAAAAAAGGAAAATAGCCATAATAGGAGTATATGCTGTAAATGACGATAACCTCGTCAACATCAAGGACGAGTTTTACGAACAACTACATGAAGAAATATCGAAAGTGGGAAAACAAGAGAAATTGTAGTGCTAGGACACCTGAATGGCAGGGTAGAGAAAAACATAACGACAACATCGTCGGACAATACGGAGAGACAACCAACGATAACGGAAAACAAATTAATTAATATATGCGAACAGAACCAACTACGGATTTTAAATGGATTTTTACCTCATCGGGAGATCCACAAATACACTTGACACAAAACACGAGAAACCTAAAATCAATTATTGATTATACATTAATAACACAAAAGTGAAATTTAAGACGACAAGATGTCAAAGTATGTACAAGTGCAAGTTATGGTAGCGACCATTACTTACTTAGAACTAAAATAACATTCTCAAACAGAAGGAAGGGCCAAATAATACAATAAAATGAAGAAAATACAACAGCACAAGAAAATATAGGCAAAGAAAATATAATCTAAGCTCCTTAGATCAGGAAAGTATTAAGTACCTATATAGACAGAGGCTTAATGAAAAACTAGAAAACATAAATTTCAAGAAGACAGAAGAACATTACGAATCAATAAAGAAAAGCCTACATGCAGCAGCAAATGAAATTCTGGGACACTACCAACGAAATGGAAAAAATGAAAGCCCTAATTGTGGGACGAAGACATACAGAAACAAATAGAAAATAAAAGACAGAAATATTTTAAATATTTAAGTACTAAAACCAATGACGATAAAACAATGTATAAAGAAGCACAAAGTAAGAAGAATGATCTGCAAAAAAAATGAAACATGAGAGAAAAGTTTGCACAAAAATAAACACATATATCGGGGGAAGGAAAGCACAGAGAGTTGGAAAATAATTAAAAAAAAACTAAGACAAGGCAGAAAGAGGGATATCATAACAACAATTACACCCCAAAAATGAGACAACCACTTCGAACAACTATTGACAGAGAAGAGAATACAGTTCATACAAGAAAACGGTACTATCGAGAATAACATAAACATTATAAGCTCACCGATAATAATTACTCTAAAAGAAGTCAAACAAGTATGTATCAATTTAAAAAACAGAAGGGCCACTGTATCCACTGGATCCGGAGATATACCGGTGGGAACTACAGTACAATATGGCACAGATAAGTTGTACGACCACCTGAGAAAATTATTCGAGAAATGCGTAAATGGGGAAGAAATACCAAAAGAATGTAAGACCTCGTATATTTCCACCATACATAAGAAAGGCAGCAGAGAAAGTTGCGACAATTACCGGGGAATCGCCGCTACCAGCTCCGTCAGTAGAATCTACGGAAAAATGATAAAGAACAAAATTGAAACAGAATACCACAATATGGAAGCTGAAGAACAAGCCGGTTTAAAAGCAGGTAGATCAATACTGGACTACATATTTTGCGTAACTCAAGTGATAGAAAAGAAAGTTGCAGTCAACCAGGAAGTACACCTACTGTATGTCGACCTACAAAAAAGCATACGACAGCATACCCTTCAATCAACTTTGGGAAAGCTTAGAAAAACAAACATACAAGTGAACCTAACAAATGCAATTAAGAAACTATACAAAAATAAAAATCGGAAACAGGGTCACAAAATGATTTAACGTAAACAAAGGTCTTAAGCAAGGATGCTGTATTTCACCATCACTGTTCAAAATTTGCCTAGAATAAGCCTTAAAACGTGGAAAAAGAAATGCAAAAGTACGGGGATGTCCCTTAATAACAATATGATATACGCTCTATGCCTTGGAGATGATCAGATAATGCTGGCACAAGATTATGAGGACCTACAGTACATGACACGCAAACTAATCGAGGAATACACAAAATGGGGTTTGGAAGTCAACATGAAAAAAAATTAGTATATGTGTATCAATGGATACCACAAAACCCTATTCTGGAAGATGGGCAATATATCAGAGGATGCGATGGAAATAAACACTTAGGAATGAAAATCACGAGCGACGGAAGCCATCACATTAATTAATGGTATACATATCTAAACATACCTAAAACTAACAAAAAAATAATATATAATACAATAATAAAGAGTATAGTAACATATAGCTCTGAAGTATGGCAAATCAAAGATAGATCGGCTAGTATGATAAATGCCATGGAAATGGACTTCTGGAGATGGACCGCAGGAAAATATAAAAAGAGAAAAAATTACAAATGAAAGAATTCGGGAAATAATAATATCACACACATTAATGGACGATATAAGAACATGGGCAAGTTGTGTGTGCAGCATATTAACGAAGAGGGCTACCGAAATAAATGTTAATATGGAAACTCCCCGGTAAAAGAAAGCGTGGAAGACTAAGGAAAAGTTATCGGGAAGGAATAGACAACGAAACGGGAGAAAGAGAAATAGAAGGTAATATGTGGAACGACAGAGATAAATGGAGGTTGGGCATCGGAAGCAGAGGCGGGTTTAGGCATGGTCTTTATGGGCTGGGTCCCATTCAATCAAAGGAATAAAAATAATTTAAAGATTTAAGAAAAAATAAATTATACAAAATTTTTGTACCTAGATAAAGTTAAAATAGTTAGTTTGCAACACTATTGAATTTGAATAAAATATCAATGTTTTACAATTTTTAATGACAGTAAATAGTAAATACGGTTCTCTCTTCTATCGCCTATGTCGATAGTCGGTAAAATCAAAATAGACTGTTATTTGTTAATTACACAAATAATGCTGAGATGCATATGTACACGATTTCTTCATTGTGTGCGCGTGCGCATGTGGCAGCGAGTAAAATCTGACACCAGTGGCGAGTGGCGCCACTGGTATAGCCCCTCTGTAGCGACAAAGCGTGTCAGCATAGTGTAGCTGTCACCGTTTAACATTTGAGGTTATATATAGTACAGTATAGTTGAATATTAAATAATCATTCGTTCGGTGAAGTGTACTGTTCAGGTGTTAAAGGCCATTGCACCAATAACAGTTCTGTCATAACCTAACATTTTATATTCGTTTTTTTATTAATTCGTTGCATTTAATAATGTCGTATGTATGAAAGTCTTAGTAGTTTAATGTAACATTCTTGAATATGAAATATAACGTAAAATGCGTAGTTAATTTTGCAGCTTTCGCTCATTTTGGTTGGTACTGACTGAACGGTTTATTTACACCTAAACAGTATTTTAGTAGTGAATAAAAAGACCCAGAAGGTTCCGGTTCTAAAAAAGGTAGCTTTATTTGGATATTTAATTTTTAATTATTATTCAATTTGTATTATCTTTCCTAAGGAAATTAACTGAAATACTTGCCGATAGAACTTTTAGAGATTTCTGTACTCAATTATATTTTACGGTTAACTGTACTATATTATACTATTATGTGTTTAAATGAACTAATTTTCGGCTGTAACTTAACAGATGGCAGCATACATAGTATCATAGATATACCCATGCACGTACAAAAGTTTTAATCGTAATCGCAAGGTCGCAAGCAAATCGACCAATCACAATCAAGCATTCTCATGCTTATACTCTCAATAAAAATGTTTGAAAACTGTGATTTAAAACTGTGAATACTGTGATGGCGATTTAGTGATTGATTGATTTGCTTGCGACCTTGCGATCACGACTAAAAAAAAACATATGTACGAGCAATGGCCTTTGTAATGCTTGCTTATTTGACAATGACAACTAACCTAACATGGTGGTGGATTGTTTTTAGGGTTTTTATTTCTTTTCAGATTAAATAAATACCTAAAAAAATGTCTGGTAGAAAATATAAAACCGGAGCTAAAAAACGAAAAATACAATTAAATAGAGAAAAAGAAAGAAGTAAATGTGCCAAAATTTCAAATTTCGTTGTATTGGAAAATAAGGATGAAAATCTAAACGATATAGGTGCAGTAATAAGCGAACGAGAGATTAACTTACCCGAAGAATTACTAGAACTAGAACCACAATCGACAGCTTCTAAAAACATTGTTGACGTTGTCGGACATTCAGTACCAAACAAAAATATACAAGACCTAGACGAAGACCATCTCTCTGAAATCTCTGTTGCTATTTGCAAGAAAATAGTAATAAATAGGTAGAAGATGCTTTAGAAAATGCAGAGTTGCTTGCTAAATATGTAGACATAGGTTGATGGCCTACACAGATCAATGATAATTTTGTTAATCTGTTTCTTACACGAAATTACTTATTTCCAAAATAAAGATCCAAAAAATGTATATCCAGTTTCAATAAGGTATTACAAAGAACAAAACAGATCATTTTGAAATAAGTACTTTACGACAAAAATTAAAAATGGTCAATTACTGGAAAGATCTTGGTTGTGCTATTCAACCAGTATGGGAAGTGTTTTTTGTCTAGTCTGCAAACTTTTCTCTAAAATTCCTTTCAATACACAACCGGATTCTCTGACTGGAAACATATAGGACCTTGTTTAGAAAGTCACGAAAATTCTAATAAACATAAGTAATCATTGTTAGCATGGCTAACACGTAAGGAAAATAAATCTGTAATTGACAAGCAATTGCGGGAGCAACTAAGAAAAGATATAGAATATTACCACAATGTCCTAAAACTTGTTATTGCAGTGGTGAAATATTTAAGTGTAAGGGGCTTAGCATTCAGAGATCACGAGTAAATATTTCGCTCTCCGCACAATGGTAATTTTATGGGAGCTCCGTAATTACTAGGAGAGTTCGATCCATCCATACACGAACATATCCAACAACGAGAACTACGACCAAAGCCTTTCACATCGTACTTATCAAAAACAGTTTATGAACAAATAATAGAGATTATGGGAAAACAAGCAATAAAAAGAATTATAGCTGAAATACGTAGTAACAATGCAAAGTACTACTCAATTGTGTTGAACTCGACACCAGATTTGTTCCACAATGACCAACCAGCTATTATAGTAAGATACTGTTTTGAGGAAAAAGTGTACGAAAGATGTGTATCTTTCATCAAAATTAGCAGTCACAGTGGCTTATCTTTATTCAATTTCTTACTAGAATTTCTAGAAAAAATTAATTGCCACTGGATAATGGTAGAGGACAGTCTTTTGACAACGCTGCAAATATGTCCAGCCGGTACAATGGTGTGCAAGCACATGTCAAGCAAAAAATTAATGCACTGATTATGTGCCGTGTGCTGCGTATTCCCTGAAGCGGTTAAAGTTGCAACTCATATTGTGAACTTTTTAAAGTAGTGCAACAAATATATGTCTTCTTTTCTGCATCTACCCATAGGTGGGAGCTTCTAAATCGTGGAACAGAACTTAAATTTTCGATAAAATGATTAAGCCAGGCTAAATGGTCTCGTCACTATGATGCTGTTAGAGCTTTAAAAAATAGTTACGGTGATATCATGAACATATTAAAAACGTTTAGTGACAATATGGATGACATAATATCGAAAATACTGACTTGGAAAGTGCACCTAATGTTGTTGATTATTATTCGGATGACATAGGCGAACATTTAGTCAATGAATGCATTCAGTTAAAATCCTACTTACTGACTAAACCAGACTCATGCGACTCATGTAGTGATATATTCAAGCTAATTTATGAAAAGAAACTTGTCGATATTTTTGCGAATTGCTATACAACCTTAAAAACCTTTTTGGCGTTGCCAATCCCCAGCTGTGAGGCGAAGCGATCCTTTTCCAGGATGTCCTACATAGAAAACAAATGTAGGACAACAATGACGAATTGAAAGATTAAATTATTTATCAATTCTTTCCATAAACTGTGATTTAACCTGTGATGATCAAACAAAACAATTTGCAGCGCAAAAATGCAGAAGAGTTACTCTTTTTAACGTATTAAAAAAACATTTAAACTTACAACTCTTTAGAATATGAAAATGTAAACTTTCACCATTATTACATATAATTAAATATATCTTTTTTGGGTTTTTTAATGCTGTGTTTTAAATTATACAATCTAAACGTTTCGATAACACTTACAGTTATCTTCGTCAGTAGTAATATCTATTAAGATTGTGTCTATGTTTTAATTTTTCAATTTTGACAAAATTGTTTCAACATCATTAACATTTTTAATAGATATTAACTACTGACGAAGATAACTGTAAGTGTTATCGAAACGTTTAGATTGTATAATTTAACATACACCATTAAAAAACCAAAAAAGTATTTTATTAACTCTTTAGAATGTTTTATTAATTTTATTTTTAAGAATAAGTATTATTTTTGTTTTTGTTTTTTCTATGGTGAATGCGATTAGATGCACTAGTGCATACCAAGGCTAGTTTACACTCAACTTTTATATTTATAAAAATCAAATACTGAGTTTGTAAGTCTAACGATAGTGAGCACGCGGTTCATTGAATTTCTATCTCAAAACCGGGATATGCCGACTGGTCGATTAAGTATACATACATAGATATTTTATATTTATATTCTTATGTTTCTTCTTATAAAAATTGATTGTAACAAAGCCTCAGTGCGCACTCGTCCATTCAATCAAATTGGCCATTAGTCTTTATTCTTGACCTAAGAATTTGTTTAGTTTTTTTGTTTATTACTAAAAGTAATACCTAATTTTATTGTTTACTTATGTTTGATGTTCGTTATGTATATAAAACTTTTTTCATTAATGATATAAAAGTTTGTATATCCAAGTGCAATCAAAATAAAAAGTCCTTCAATGTCAGTTGCCTTTAATTTTTTTAATTTTTTAAAGGTAAAAAACAGTTTTCGACGAAATGGCGAATGAACCGCTACAACTAACCCAAACTTAGATTAATTTTGGTTCATTGGATAGGCCC
This sequence comes from Vesta saturnalis, assembly GCA_036346205.1. Classification (NCBI taxonomy): domain Eukaryota; kingdom Metazoa; phylum Arthropoda; class Insecta; order Coleoptera; family Lampyridae; genus Vesta; species Vesta saturnalis. Next base: position 32,969 of record JARFJB010002354.1, read on the forward strand.
CTAAACAGTGTCAGCCCAGGGCCCCCAAAGTTAACGGTCCCCCCTGATCGGAAGACGGGGTAGAACGTTATAAAGCTATATATATATATATATATATATATATATATATATATATATATATATATATATATATATATATATATATATATATATATATAAGTTTAATAATTTTTGTTTTTTTAATATCTTTTTACAATGATGTAATAAGCGGACGAAATTTTGTATACAGGGACTTTTTATCACTCAGAATTCAAATATGACCTTAGTTCTTTTATTACTGATAGAGGGCGGCACATACAGGTTTCCATCTTGCTTGAATCGGTCCTAACTTTTTTGCCTGACACTGTATGTCATTTTCGACTGGAAAAATTTGTTTTCCCACCTTTTCTGCTTCAGAAAGGTATACCTTATTGAAGTCGCTAGGACCAACAGTTTACGAGAAAAATGCATCAGATGCATGCAAATTATCCAAAAGCGCCAAAGTACCTTATTTGCAAAAACAAACAATGACATAACACTTCAACAATTAAATTTTAATAGCAGCAATGAAGGGCAGTGATTAAAAAAAACAATAGATTTTTAGAAGATGTTCAAATTTTTGTCTTTGTACTTGAATACATTTTTCAATTCTTCTTCCTAAGGATTGACGGCATCTTTGAAATATTCCGGGTTTATCACGGAATCTATCTGCGGATTCCATAATTCTTATCCATAGTTGCTCTTGATTATGTATTTCTACAGAATAAACATCATTTTTCATGAATCCCCAAAATGAGGGGATTAAGGTCAGGACTACGAGCTGACCAGGGTACAGGTCCCCCTCGATCAATCCACGTATTTCCTAATCTCCTATCCAAAAATTCCCTTCCCAATCTTCTAAAAATTTAATGTTTTTTTTTAATCACTGCCCTTCATTGTTGCTATTAAAATTTAATTGTTGAAGTGTTATGTCATTGTTTTTGCAAATAAGTTACTTTGGCGCTTTTGGATAATTTGCATGCATCGGATGCATTTTTCTCGTAAACCGTTGGTCCTAGCGACTTCAATAAGGTATACCTTTCTGAAGCATATGTATATATATATATATATATATATATATATATATATATATATATATATATATATATATATATACATATATCTTTAGAACGCTTTCAAATATGGATTTCAGTTTTTATTTTCTAAGAAAATGTAGTTATGAGTGACACTTGCAGTTATTTGTTCGTTTATAATCCGTTAAGTAACATTTCGGGCAAATGGAGTTGATTTTTATTCATTTAACTCATTTAATAACGTCTGATTTGAAGTTAGTTGAAATGTGTTATCGCGAAAAAAATTGTCGCAGAGAAAGAATTGCTGGAGAGTTTCCACGGAACATATAGCTACCTTCTAGCGTAAATAGTGCTATTCGACGACTTGCGGAAACTGGATCCGTTTGCAGGAAACCCGGAAGTAGTAGACCCGTAACTGCTACAAGTAATGAAAATTCAGAAATTGTACGTGAATTGTCATTGTCACAGGAAATTCAACCAGGGACCCATTTGTCTCAGCGTCAGATAGCAGACAGGCTAAGAATCGGTCGTAGATCTGTACAAGTTATTCAAAGATGTGTACGTATTAAATGTTACAAAAGGTTGCAAACCCCAGTAATTACACTTAAGGCAAAAATCTGTCGATCATCAAGAAGTGTACGTCTACACAGGAGGTTTTCTAATGTTGACCTAAAACGTTTAATTTTTCAAGACGAAAAGGATTTTACGCTAAAAGTCCCTCAAAACAGACAAAATAATAGGGTTTATTCGGCAACCAAGAAGAACGCCATTGAACCAGAACGTTTGTACCATAGAAAGTCGCGGTTTTCTAAGAAGCTGGTAGTATCATGCGTAATATCCTGGAATGGAAAAAGTACCCTATTTTTCACTGATCCTCTGTTAAGAATAACAAACGCAGATAGCTGCATACGGCATTTACGTGACGATTTATTACCAGAAATGCATCGATTATAACCGAATAACGATTAAATTTTTATCCAGGACAGTGCTGCATCCCACAGAGTATCAAGGACATAACAGTTCTTAGAAGAAAACACGGCATCTTTCATTCGGGCAAACCAGTAGCCGCCTAATTCTCCAAACTATAATCCTTTAGACTACTCAGTGTGGAGTGCATTGCAAGAAAAGTGTATGCTCAAAGACGCGAACCATTTGCAAACTTAGAAGATCTTCTGCGACGACTAGAAGAAGTGTGGCCAGAAGTGTCGATAAATTTGATCAGAGGAGCAATTTTACAATTTAAATATAGACTAAGAATTGTACATTTGCGAAATGGCTGTCCCATACAACAAATTTATAAGTGGGATATACCATACAAGATGTCTATTGGTAGAATTTTGAAGACTATCACTAACGTATAATTGGTATTTTTTAGTTGATATTTAAAAATTCGGTATTCTTTTATGTTTTAATATACACGTTTGTAATTTTCAGTTCACTGTGTCAGAAAATAAAAACTGAAATCCATATCTGAAATCATTTCAAAGACTTAAATAGGATTCGTTTTTTTCTAGCCACCCGGTATGTATTAAGTGCATAGTGACTTGCCGATAATGCTTGCTATCGGAGCGCATGAGCGCTTGTTGCGACGAAAATTTCCACGACTGCAAAGCTGAAGTGCTAATTTTCTCAAGCAACAATCTCGAGCGTCCTAGCCAGTATTATCGAAGCAAAGGAACCATGAACGAAATATATTTTAGTTGACTATTTCATAAGTTTAATAATGAAAACTGTGTAAAAAGTTAATCTTCTCTATTATAATAACTGTATATTTAATGTTAGTAAATAATTCATTTTTTGTATTTACTTGTTGCCCATTTTTGATAATACGAAAACGATAAGTGTTACGTAACACTCATCAGTGAATTGAAATGTATTGCTTCAAAATTTGAAATTTCTGTTATTTCATTGGTTGATGGGGTTAGGTTTACATACGTAACCGATTAGTCCATACAAGTCGTTTCTGTATTGCTTGGATGCTAATAAAAACCATAAAAATATTATTTTCTCAAAAGTTTAAGAATTCATGGGTCGAAGGGTAAATTTTTTTGTATCTTTAATAATGAGGTTTTTTTTCAGTTTTAAATCTATACTCATACGGTTACGCTAGAAATAGTTATATCTATAACGAGAAAATAAAGTGGAGATTTTATCAACTTTAATAGAAAAGATGGTTCACAAGTACACAGAGTGTTTTGGTAATGGTAAATGTTTTCTTTATAAAAAGGTGTATGAAAACTATGTATTGAGTAAATGTTAATTTCCTGTACTGCTTTAGGGATTTTATTATTCTAGCGTGTAACTTTATGGAAAAATAGGATATCCTTTAAAATCAAGTAATTGCCCTAACAGTTATGTTAATCAATTCATCATATAGTTATGTCCATTGTTGTACACTCTAGATATAAAAGTGCCTATAAAGAATAACCGAAACGTAATTAACCAATTTGGAACTTAGTCTTACCCTCTTTGTTTATTATTTAAATTAATTGTGAAGTTTCAATCTTATGTTTACTTTATTCCTTGCAATGGTAATGTACATAAAAAAATTCTTCTTTTCAATTCAGATGTATATTAAATTTGTTGTCTCAAGATACTCTTTAATAAAGCGGTTATATCAAAAATACTTAAATATACTTGAACAAACCTTTAACATTTAATCCATACTGAACGAATAAACATTTCGTCCTACTTGAAACAATTAAATCCGTGTACATGCACCAAAATGTAATTTAAATGGACAAGCATTAAAATGCTAGCCCTGTACTGCTAAGCTCTATAAGCAATCTACTTTAAAAACTAACTATCTGTGTGATTTTCTTATAAGTAATGTGGTTTAGCTTTCCCCGTATGTAATTTGTTATATGAACACTGTGTAAAAGGTAGGATGAAAGGTAATGAATAATTTAACGTTTTTAGACGCTTAGCGAGCATTGTAATAAATGTTATCATATATTTCAAAATAAAAGCTATACTCATATACGAAAGGAATTGGTAATAAAGTACGACGCATTGATTAATACATGCAGCATAGTAAGCAATAAGTAGTGTGGAAAATGCATTTCTTCCCCAATAGCTCTCTTTATCCCCTTCTCACGGCGTTCTAATTAGTTTCTTGTAATTTGAACCTTGGATTCAGCAACGATGTTCGATTTACTACCAAAATTAGTCTTTTTAGAAGGTTTAATCATGAGATAAAACATTAATTTTGTGATTCATCGATTACAATCTGATTAAACTTATTCTAATTTTCTTAATTATCATGGCAAGTTATTTAATTATCGTTTCCAAGAACGATAATAACTGAAAATTCAACAAACTTGGTAAATCTTTATTTGTTTTACAAGTAGATATAATTTTTAACCAGCATTTTTAATGCTACACTTTGGATGAGCAAGTACTTCAATATACGAGAAGCAAGTTTTCTTAACAGTGCTTCTTAAAATTAAATGATGTCAGTAACGAAGATTTTTGTAGTCTATTCACGTAATTAAAGAATCGATCACGCGAATAAAATAGAATTTGTTACTCAAAGGGAAACAATCCTTAGCACACATCAACTATAACTTCAATTAAGTATTGTAATTTTCAATTAAATTAGCTCCGTGGCATATAAATTACACCTATAAATAATTGCTAAATCTAAATTGTTATTGTTAGATAAAGTGCTTATTATACCCAAGAAAGTTCTAAGCCTTCATTAATTTTTTATAGAAAATTCGTGTGGAAAGGCATGCAATATGGTAATAATTTGAAAAAGAAAGCTTTTTTCTGTTTTAAAGAAAAAAGTTAAAAATGAGAAAACGAACCAGCTGTGGTCGAAATCTATTGGAATTCCTCTATATCATGTAGACATGTGACACGTCCATTCAACAATTCTAATTCGCAATAGAACAATTCAACTGCTATCGCGTCCCGCCGCGGATACTACTGACGACGTCGGCGTCGTTTCTACATTTATATACGTATCCTTTATGCCTAACGTTAACATAATCTGCGCACGCATAGTATTTCTTTTTTGTAAGTAAATTGTTTACATGAACAATTACATGAGTATTTGATTTTGATGTCATTTATTGATATTTGAAAAATTCTTATTCAGGTAAAGTAACGGCCATTCCGCAATGAAATAAAAAGGATAATGCTCGTAACTAGTACAACCACTGAACTTTATTTCAATTATTTTACAGAAAACTATTATTATACCCGTATTTGATAAACGAATCACAAATATTTCAGTGATTTCATTAATATTTCGTTAATACGGAGGTGTTCGTTTATTACTTCTTACCTATAAGTAAAGGATTAAGAAGTTTGGAACTATTTTATTTCTCAACGTAACGCCCAAGAAATTATATACGCGATTGCAATAGATATTGATATTAATTATTCATATACCCTTGCTTTTCCACGTACCAAATAACCGAATGAAAGTACACTTTTTTAATGCCATAAAACTTTTTTTATTTTTCTGCATAAGTCTTCGCCCAAACTTTTCGAAGTAGTGGTTATACTTTATCGATTAGACTCTTAGTTTTGATGAATCTACGTTTCATCAACTATCTTAAGGCGAATTGAGACTTTACACTTTCGATGTGCATCGCGGATGATTCATCTGCAGTGAAATGTGTAAATATTGTTTTCATCTGCGTTTCATCAAAAGTGCGCATCCAAAATGACCAGTGAACAAAGTAGCGGTACTCTCTACTTTTGATGAAGCGAATGGATGAATCATTCGTAGTAGTGGAGCGTAATTGGACCAAAAATGTGTCATTTTTTTCTAAGCGTACAACTAAATGAGACCCCCTAGATATTGTAAAGCAAACAATTTCACATAAAAAATGACAAATTACGACATTTTTCTGTGGTCGGCGACTTTTTTATTACAAAAAAACGTAAAAAAGTTGAAATTTTTAAAATACATGAATCTTTAACTTTACACTCTTATATCTCGAAATCCGCTCGACGGATTGTCATCATTTTTTTTAAATTATAGTACAGATTTGAACATTCTGAAAAGTTTTGCTTAATACAGTACAAAGATGGCAGGCATGTATACTCCATGTCAGCCGGGGAGGTGCCACCACCCTTACCATGGGCTCCTTAATATTGAGCTCGGTAAGGGCTGCCGGTTACCGGCCCAAGGGACCTCGATCATCGAAAGTATCAACTTTCTGAATCACTACTGCAACATCCGCGGTATGAGGTCTAATCTTAATGCTATTCACCAACATCTTGAACAATTACAACCTGATATTTTGTTTCTATCTGAAGCACAAGTCTCCTCTGAAAGCTCTGAGTCACCCGACTTGCAATTTCCTCAATACCACCTTCACTCTAACTTTCGATATAAAGGAGGCGTATGTGCCTACATCAAGGACAGAATTGCTTGCAAAAGGGTTTCTTCCTTAGAAAATAAAAATTTTGACGTGATTTGGTTTGAACATTCTGGTCCTAATTTTGTGAAATTCTACTGTTGCATTTATAGGTCTCCTAATGACAGTAACTTTCAATCATAGTGCAGAAACATTTGCTATTTCATGTGATTTCACACAAATGATTTCTGAACCCACAAAATCCCTGATTACCCTAACCATACTCCACATCTTCTAGATCTCTTTCTTACATCAAACTCTCTTGTTTATAAAACTTCCGTTCTTTCGCCTTTAGGTCTTTCCGACTATTGTCTAATAGAAATCATTTCTACTGTACCTAATTCCACTGTTGTTCGCAAAACTGATAGAATCTTGTGGTGTTTTAAGTCAGCTCGATGGAGTGATTTACGAGATTTCTTTGCAACCTTTCCATGGCGTGAATATTGTTTTAAGTCGCCCTCTCCTTCGGACATCGCTCTTTCAGTACCTGAAGTCATCCTCATGGGAATGGAGTTATACATTCCCAAAAAACAGTACCGTACAGGTCATTCACGTTCCCAACCCTCGTTCAATAAGGCTTGTGCTGATGCTATATCTATAAAAAATAAATATTACATTTACATCACTAAAACTAAAAAGTAGCTCGAACAACGAAAATGAAATAAACTGGCTACATCTCCTTTAGACAGTCGTAAATTTTGGTCTTTAGCTAAAGCCATTAGCAATAACTTTGGTACATCTTCATCTTCCCCCCCTGACATCTGTTGACGGATCGGTTGTTGCTAATTCTATAGACAAAGCCAATGTTCTTGTGGATTTGTTTGCATCAAACTCGTGTCCCAAGATTGTGGAAAAGATGTGCCCCTAGTCAACCCTTCTTCATATGCTATGAAACCAATTCATTTTCGGTACAAGCTCTTGGAATCGATCATCAGTAGGATTGATCTCAATAAGGCGATTGGCCCAGACTGTATCCCAGCTATTGTCTTAACCCATTAACCGCTATTGATGCGAAAACGCAACATTTCAATTAAAAATTTTTTTTCGCCCTTTGATTTTAAGATTTTTAAATTTTAAAGTTACTTTATATTAAAACGTATATACGAGCATCATAGAATAATTTTTTTAAAGAAAAAAATTACTATGTATACAAAATACAAATATTAGAAGACAGCGGTTTTGACGGTGTAAATTATACGTCGGTATTTATTTTTATAAATCCGAGGTTTTTTATCGAAATGAAATAAAATTTTATTTTCAATAGAGGTAGAGAACCTTCTGTAGGTATACATCAAGCAAATTTGTTTTACAACACAATAACATACTCTAATATACAACTAAAGATAATGTTGCGTTTACGCATCATCAGCGGAATCACAGATCGGCATGTCTCGCCGAATTGGCACCTCAAATAGGATAACGGTCGGTTTTAGTTGTTAATTATCGTTGCTGTGGGATAGTTGTGTCAACTAGTTAATTATTTTTGTTCGGTTTTGTAAAAATTTTAATATTTAGTTCCGTTATTTTATAACATTTATTTCTAATTATGTGTGATAAAAAAAATTTGGATTACAATAAATATTATAACACACATGCCCTTACTTTGCAAGAATTGGAGGCGGAAGTAGAGAATCTTGGCAATAGTTATGACGTAGATGCCGTTATTATACCACCAGATGTAGATGAGTTGACAGACGAAGAAGATATAGATGAGAATTTGCTTCGGGGTATTTATGCTTCTCTATTTTCTGTCGTTTTATTTCCGCCATTCAAAATTTGTGAACTTAAATTTTTTAATTCAATTATTATATTCTTCCATAGATAATGAGATTCCACAAGACTTACCAGGGACGTTTGAGATTGTGGTGCATGATAATGTTTCATCCGAAAGCCCCGTTGAATAGTGTGCAGCTACAGGTACATCAAAAAAGCAGAAACAGAAGATGTATGTTCCAAAGTGGAAGAAAACCCTCCCAATGTTTAATAAATTACCAGAATCCAACGAAATTAACCATAAACAAAATCTAAAGGAAATTCTTGGTGGTAAATCACCATTGGAAATATTTTTTCTTTATTTCGACGAAGAACTTTTAAATTCAATTTTAAATTTTTCCGTGAAATATGCAGCAGATAACAACCGACATGGATTTTCAATTACAATAACCGACATAAAGAAATTCCTAGGAATAATGATATTATCCGGATATCACACACTTCCTGAATTGGAAATGTATTGGAGTCGAGATGAAGATAAAGGTGTTCCATTGGTGAAAAACTGCATGAGCAGAAGCAAATTTCGAAACATAAAAAGAAATCTTCATTTTTGTGATAATTCAAAGCTTGATAATACTGACAAGTTTTCAAAATTACGTCCATTTTTTGATGCCGTAAACAAAAAAAATTTACAGTTCGGTATATTCTCACACAATCTTTCGATCGACGAGGAAATGGTACCTTACTATGGAAGACATTCGGCGAAAATGTTCATAAAGGGAAAACCTATTCGTTTCGGTTACAAGTTGTGGTGTCTTTGCTCTGACGATGGTTATTTATTTCAATTTATTCCATATGGTGGAGCACGCGAAAATAAAACTGACATGGGCCTTGGAGCAGATGTTGTAGTAGATTTACTAAAGGTTGTTCCAAATACGTCATATCATAGAATATTTTTTGACAACTTTTTCTCTTCTTTTAAATTACTCCACTTCCTTACTGAAAAGAATATCTTTGCAACAGGTACGGTACGCGATAATCGTATAGAGAAGTGCAACATAATACCAGTGTCGGAAATGAAAAAGAGAGACAGGGGTTGCTACGACTATAGGTTTGATTCTCCATCACAAATTGGGATAACCAGATGGAACGACAATGCGGTTGTTACAATAATATCTAACAATATTACGGTAACTCCAATACAAACCACCAAGCGCTATAATAGAAAAGAAAAAAGGAAGTGAGCATTCAACAGCCCTTGGTTATAAAAGAATACAATAAATTTATGGGCGGAGTAGATCTCCACGACAACGGATTGCAAACTACCGCATAAGGGTTAGAGGTAAAAAATGGTGGTGGCCTTTATTTATCAATTGCGTAGACAGCGTCATTGTCAACGTCTGGAAATTATTCAGAATAGCTAACGATTCTAAAATTTCCCAATTAGAATTGAGATCCTACATAACCACTGGTCTTATCAAAACTGACAATGTTGATAGCAACGAAGGTGACGAGGAAGAAGCATCAGTATACCAAGGAAGAGGTAGACCAACAAAAAGTGAATTGCCAGATGAAGTAAGGAAAGATGACGTTGGCCATACTGTAATACGTCATCCAGAAAAGGCACGAAGAAGATGCCGAAAATGTAAAAGTCAAACAGTATTCATGTGCCAAAAGTGCAATGTGCATTTGCATCCTGCATGTTTTGAGAGTTTTCACAATTGAAGCATTTGTTATTTTTTTTTTAACTAATTCTGCTGTTGATGCGAAAACGCAACATTATTTTTTACGAACATCCTGTATATATATATATATATATATATATATATATATATATATATATATATATATATATATATATCTGTATATTTTTTTAACTATGCCTTAATTAGGACACAAAAAACATAATTAAGTACGCACTTTCTTTAAGATCGCACTTTCTATTATCCAACAACCTAATGACCCAAAATGGAACCTTAAGCTAGCTAACTGGGAAAAATTTACTAAAACTACCGTCATACTAGAGCCAAACTTAGGTATTGACATAAGTGTGAGGGATACCACAAATTCACTAATAAGTGCAGCTGAAATATGTATTCCTAAAACATCAAGAAACTATAACAAAAAACAAGTTCCATGGTGGAACGAACAAGTGAGACAAGCAATTAAGGAGAAAAAACAGGCATTAGGTAAATTTAAACGTCAACCTACACAACATAACCTTATTAAATTCAAACAAAGTAGAGCCAAGTGCAGACGGACAGTTATAAAAAACAAAAAAGAATCATGGGAATCATATGTTAAATCGATGAACTATGAAACAAGTACATCGGAAATATGGAAAAAAATCAAAGCTATTTCAGGAAAAACAAGCAGAACACCAATATACAGCATTGTACGTGAAGGCGTTATTTACAATAACAACGACGATATAGCAAGAATAATTGCTAAACACCACGAAAAACTAAGTAGCATAAACAATTATGAAGCAACATTCCAAACTACTTACGCAAATGAATCGAATGATATTAGTTTTGACGACACAGCCGATAACGAACCCTACAACAAACCATTCACACTGCATGAATTACTCCACTCGTTAGACCATTCAAAGGAAAGCGCAACTGGGCACGATGAAATAACGTACTCAATGATAAAACATCTGAAACCCACAGAAAAACTCAACATCCTGAAACTATTCAACAATATTTGGATAGAAGGCAGATTCCCTAACGAATGGAAGTTATCTACAATTATCCCGATACCCAAAAATAATGCAACCATAAAATCAACGTCAAACCTACGACCCATTTCACTCATTAGCTGTTTATCAAAACTATTTGAGAACATGGTAAACACCAGACTAACATGGGTACTAGAAAGACACAACTTGATAAATAAACATCAAGTAGGCTTCCGGAAATATCATGCGACAACAGATCAACTCGTCGTACTGGAAAATGCTATCCAAGATTCATTTGCAAACAGGAACCACTTGGTAGGTGTATTTTTCGATATCGAAAAAGCCTTTGATACTACAAACAGATTAGAAATACTGAGACAATTACACCAATGGGGACTCAGAGGTAACCTACCAAACATCATAAAAGGGTTTATACACAACCGATCCTTCCAAGTAAAAGTAAATGGAACCACATCAGAAATAGGCACTCAAGAGAACGGAATACCTCAAGGTTCTCCATTGAGCGCAACACTATTTATAGTGGCAATCAATAATACTGTAAGCGGAATTGATAGTGAAGTTCAGTACTGTCTATATGCGGATGATTTGGCAATATTCTATTCACATACAAATATACAAAACAAACTGCAAAATGCTATAAACATAATACATCACAACGCGCAAAAGAAAGGGTTTAAATTCTCAGAAAATAAAACCAAATCGATTCACTTTTGTCGCCTACGGACTGAACATGAAAATCCATACCTAAAAATAAACAACAAGCCTATACGATGCCAAAAAACCATAAAATTTCTTGGAGTTACCTTTGACACAAAATTAAGATGGAAGGAACATATCGACGAACTTATTACAAAATGCAAACTAGACATCAATGTAATGAGATGTTTATCGAATATAAACTGGGGATGTCATAGAAACACATTACTAACATTTTACAAGAGTAAAATACAAAGTAAGATTGACTACGGCAGTATAAGCTATGGTTCTGCACGAACATCTCGATTGACACAGCTAGACAGAATCCAATGCCAGTGCTTAAGATTAGCAACTGGTGCATATCGTACAAGTGCACTACAATCAATGTGTTTTGATACAGGGATAGAGCCACTTAAGCTGAGAAGACAACGCCTATTAGCTAATTACGTGACAAAAATACATGCAAAAGATTACCACCCGTGCTTCAAAATCTTTGACGAGAGCAATAATGAAATGTACGACACTCGCCGAGCAATAACCAGGCCAGCACGAATTCGATACAACGAAATAAATCAAAACCTTACCACAACAAAGACTATACGCCTAGGGTACTCTGAACACCCACCATGGAAATACAAACCTCCGATCATACACACAGGAAAAAAAGAGGAGAGTAACAAAGAAATTTTAAAACGTAAACACTATGCCACACTAGAACAATACCCAAATTATACAAGCATATACACAGATGGGTCTAAAAGCAAATCTGGAGTAGGAAGCTCAATGATCGTAAAAGGCAATATAAACTTCTGGAAATTACACCCTGAAGCTAGCATATTTACAGCAGAAGCATATGCCATATGGCAAGCCTTATTATACTGCAGACACAGCTGCGAAACGAAATTTATAATTTGTTCAGATTCCCTATCGGTTATAAAATCCCTAAAAAACCCGTTTGCAGAAAATGAGTTCAGCAAAATTCTAATGTCTCAGTTACACCATCTCACTGAACTAAATAAAAAAATCGTGATACTATGGACTCCATCTCACCTGAACATCAAAGGAAATGAATTAGCTGACAAATATGCAAAATCTGCAGCAACAGAGACAGAAATAGATCAAACACCGCTACTATGCTCAGACCTCATACAGAACAATAACAGAATATTTAAAACATCATGGGAAAACGAATGGTCGAGATACACAGGGCAACTAAGAGAAATCAAAACAACCGCGGGTGCTTGGAAGCTCGACGAAGAACTAAACCGTCGAGAGGATGTAATTTTATGCCGCATTCGACTGGGACACACTAATATCACACACTCGTACATATTAGAGAAAACTAGAAAAAGACAACCAACATGTGATTTATGCAACACACCACTTACAATACGCCATATTATATGTGAATGCTTAGAACATCAAGAGGTGCGAGAAAGAATTGGCCTTCCGATAGTGATGAAAAACATATTTAGCAACGAACAAAACATACAAAAATTACTACAATTCTGCAAAGCAATTAATATCATCACACGAATATAACAACGCAGGAAAGCTAAATGGCCATTGCAGCCGATGCTGCAAAGTAAAAAATTCCATTTTTGAATGTTTATTTTCATGTGCGGCGGTTAACGGGTTAAAGAAATGTTCCCCCGAACTAGTACCAGTCCTATCTAGGCTCTATGCGATCTCTATGTCTTCTGGGGAATTCTATTCATCATGGAAGCAAATGTTCAACCTATTCCCAAAAAAGGCGATAAGACCGATCCCTCAAACTACCGACCAATTGCCATCACTTCCATTTTGTCTAAAATCATGGAAAAAATGATCAATCAGCAACTGCTCACGTTCCTTGAAACTAAAATACTCCTTAGTAACCACCAATATGGGTTTAGGTAAAGTCGTTCAACAGGTGATCTTCTTTCATATGTGACCAAAGTTTTTAACAATACAGTAGAGCAGTTCGGTGAAACAGTTGTAGTCGCTTTAGATATCTCAAAGGCATTTGACCAAGTTTGACATAAGTGTTTACTTGCCAAACTCACCTCGTTTGGGTTAAATGATACGCTCATCAACTGGGTTTCTAGTTTCCTTATTAAAAGACGAATACGTGTCGTAGTTGATGGCTTTTTTTCAAAAGAAGTTAGCATTAACGCGGGCGTACCACATGGATCCGTTATAGCGCCTACACTTTTTCTGTTGACCTTATTTCTTCAACAACTAACCCCATCCATTGCTTTGCTGACGATAGCACTCTTCACTGTAGTTCATCTCAGTCTACTCAGAGTGACAATCCACCTTCTACGTCAAATCAAGAAATTAAAGCCGAAATGGCAAATTCAATCAACAAAGACATTCAACGTATTCTCGAATGGGGAAGCAATAATCTAGTTAAATTTAATGCTAACAAAACTCAGTGTTGCCTGTATCCGCCAAAAAAGATCAATCATTTCCTGTTCTAAATATGAACGGCTCAGTTGTTAAGTTTTCAGACTCTATTACTCTGTTGGGTATGACTGTATCTTCAATTCTCTCATGGGTTGACCATCTTCTGTCAGCTACCAAAACATCTGCTCGTAAAGTAGGCTTTTTGTACAGATTTAAGCAGTACTTTACCTCTCGACAACTCCTTCTGCTGTATGAGGCCCAAATTCGGCTCTATCTGGAATATAATTCTCACCTCTGAGTTAGTGCTCCCCAATACGCTCTCGATATCGTTGATCGTATTCAAAAGAGAGCGATTAGACTTATAAATGACCCGCCCTTAACTTCTCACATACAGTCCCTTGGGCATAGAAGGGTGGTTTCAGTTCTTTCTTTGTATTATCGTTATTACAACGGCTATTGTGCTGCTGAATAATATTCTTTGATACCATCTCGGGCTATCTTTGCGAGAAACACTCGGTTCTCTCATTCACATCATCACTATGCAGTATAAATCTCCACTTGTCGTACCAAATGGGCGCAATCCACATTTTTCTACACGGTTTGTAAACTCTGGAATAATCTCCCTAGCTCCTGTTTTCCTCTCACCTATGATGTGAGAAAATTTAAGGTAGCTGTTCATAGGCATCTATTGGCAACTCATTGTCCCTCTATACATCCTCCTAAGTGTTCCTGAGTGCTTTAACACGATAGGCCAAATTTAGCCTGTTCAGATCCAGAATCATAAAAAAAAATTAAAATAATTGAAATATCTCTGAACATTTTTCGTGTTAATTATTATACACATAACGTGAATAATAATAATAATAATAATAATTTATTTATTTAGTTATTTATTTAATCTACACATACAGTGATCGGTCCTACTAAGTCCAAAGACTTGTCTGTAGGTTCCGGATTAGAGCATATACATAAATATTTGTAACATTTAAATAATAGATGTGTATAAATGGCGCTTCGATGGTTAGTGCAATCTTATTTTATATTTACAATTTTATCTAATACTGTTTGTTTGTGTTAATGTATTATTGTATAATAATCTATGACTTTAATTATCATTTCTTAAATATTCTTTTAATTTTTTTATAAATACATGTTTGTTTTCAACATTTTCTATGAGATAAATTTCATTGAACAGTTTTGGAATTGTACATTTTACTGTTCTTTCACCATACTTATTATAACATTTCGGAACTATGTATTTTTGAAATCTTGTTTCGTATTGATGACTTACAATCTGCTTATATTTATCGTTTTCATAGTGATCAATGATATTATAATACTTATATAAGGCTTGTGGTGTCAAAGTATTTGCTACTTCTAAAAGTTTATTTTTGTTCATTTTATGACTTACCATTTGTAATACCTTATTCTGTAACTTATTGATTTTACCAATATGAGATGGTTCAATACATCCCCAATTTCTTATTCCATACCTTAATACCGATTCAAACAAGGCCTTGTATACCAACACCATAATATCCTTATTTGCGTTTTGCTTTAATACATACATACATCCAGTGATTCTCTTAAGTTTACTAAATATCAGATCCGCGTGTCTATTGTATTTTAGGTTAGAATCTATATTTAGACCTAGATACATTGTGTTATATACTTGTTTAATAGTTATACATTGACAAATTAAGTTAGTATTTGACATGCAATCACAGTTATGTAGTTTTATCTTCAGAGTGTTTGTTATATACATATGTGGCGTTTTGAACAACATACAAACTGTTTTTGAGGTGTTAACAAATTAACTTCTACCATGTAACCAATTCATTACTTTGTTTACATCGTTTTGTATAATTAACTCACAAGTCTCTATATTTTTATTGTTATACAAAAGTACTGCGTCATCGGCGTACATTAATATTGTGCAATTCTTTACGACTTTAAAAAGTTCATTTATGTATACTAAAAATAAAATCGGTCCAATGTTGTTTCCTTGTGGCACACCAAATAAACAGGGTTTTAAGTCACTACACTGATCTGCTACTTTTACAGAATAAAATCGGTTTCTTAAATACTCTGCAAACCACCTTAATTCTTTTCCACGTACTCCACTTTTTTCTAAACACTTAAGCAATATTTCATGGTCGACCGTGTCAAACGCTTTACTAAAACCCAGAAACACTCCTATTACATAATTTCCTTTATCTAAGTTCGTATTTATGTAGTCATTAAAAGTGCACAGTAACTGGTTCTGTACTTTTACCCGTTTGAAACCCGAACTGATTGCTGTATAATAATAATAATAATAATAATAATAATAATAATAATAATTATAATAATAATAATAATAGTAATAATAATCATGATAGTAATAATGTTATCAAAAGATAGATATAGAAAACGTTGATATACTCACAAGTACCAGTTCAATGAAAGAAAGAAAATTTCACCCTAACGCTTGTAGAAAGAGAGTCAATATTAGCAGAAGAGAAGGAGGGAGAAGATTAATAGATCTACACCAATTACATGCAAAACAAATTACTTCACTGAGAGTATACTTCCACAACAAGCAACATGACCTGCATGCAAGCAGACAAAAACTATACACCAGTAAATCTCAAAACAGAAACTTCAGAACCAATAGAATGCATAGAAATACAAAAAAGCAAGCTGATCACAAAAAGCACTAGACGGCAGACAATTCAACCAAATCAACAACAGGATTCATACTAGCCATTCAGGATCAGGTCATAGCCACCAATAATTACAAAGAATTTATAATAAAAAAAGACATCAGTATAACAGACGATAAATGTAGGAAATGTCACCATTTTCCAGAAACAATAGAACACGTAACATCAGGCTATAAAATACTGGTAGATACAGAATATACAACTAGACACAACACAGTAGCCAAAATAATACACCAGGCATTAGCACTACAATACAACCTACATTCAAACACACAACCATATTACCAATATACACCAGATACAATTCTTGACAACACAAACTTCAAACTCTACTGGGACTTAACCATTCATACGGACAAAGCAATCACGCACAAGTCACCTGACATAACACTAATAACAAAAAATCTGAACGCATAATATACCTGCTAGACATACCTATTCCCTCAGACTCCAACATGTGCAATAAATATAAAGAAAAAAAGAATAAACAGAAAAAAGTGCACATCATACCACTCGTAATATCAGTCATAAGAATCATTCCCAAAAATGTCAACCAACATCTCCTATAACTCAATTTTTCTCATAACGTGCATCGTATAGTACAAAAAGGAATCACAATTCATACCTGCCACATCACAAAAGCATTCCTCTAACAACAATAGTTTGCGTTAAGACTTTGGCTTTGACTGATGGAAAAACAATTAACAGAAAATAGAATAATAATAATAATAATAATAAGAATAATAATAATAATAATAAGAATAATAATAATAATAATAATAATAATAATAATAATAATAATAATAATAATAATAATAACCTCCCATGATGTTAGCGGCTCTGTGGGAGTGTTTTCCGTAAATCTCTCCAAGAGCAAGCCAGGTGGTCCAGGGCAGCAGGACCTGGGTCAAAACCATCGTGATGAACTGAAAATAACCAAAGCTTAGAACAAGAACATGCAATAAATTTTAATTTTAATTTTAATCAAAATCAAATTCAACAGCCTGGAACACCACTACATCGTCTAGTTCCCGAAGAGATAGGGACTGTTGCTGGAACGGCTTCGTCTCAGCCAAACCTAGCTTCCGAAAGAAACAACGAACCATTTGGAATCAAGAATTAAACGAATGCATGGTTCGGTGCTACTACCAAGTAACCAGACTGGAAACCTCTACTTAGCCATACTCAAAAGAACTGCACATGATGATGACTGATAAATTCCCAGAGCAAAACAATCCAAAATATTATAGACCAAAGAAGATCTGTATTCCGAAATAGCAGACTACCTGCAAATATAATCAATCATATACGCAACGAAGTCTCAACGGAACTAGGATTCAGTATTGCTGTCGAAGAGACAAAGGTAGAAACACCAACAACAGGCAACCCACCAATCACATGCCCAATTGAAAGCCAATTCGAAACAACATGATTCTCTCTGAAGGATTGGAAACAATTGTTAGACAAAAAATACCTAGAAGAGGGGAACAAATCAGATACTGGCTAGAGTCAATGTGATAAAAATGCGATTACGCCCATCAACATCTCTACAGGAACTCCACACACTTATGCATGTAGGCGCAATGACAGTGCTAGCCATAAATGGACAGTAGATTGCAGGAAAAATAAAGATCTAAAATAAAATACCACCTTGGGAACGAAGATTGCTTCAGAGAATCAATGAAATTAGAGTGGAAGTCAGCATACTTGAACAACACACTGGAAATAACAGAACTACAACATTAAAAAGCAAAACTAATCGAATAATAAAAACGTGTAAGCCTGAAAAGAACCCAACGGTTATTGAAGTATTGACTTTTTGAAACAGAAATTAGCAGCACTTACTCAGCGATTAAGAAGGTATAAGAAATTCAATACACGTAAACAACAAAATCGGCTTTTTAATATGAACGAGAGAATATTTTATAGGCAACCCGTGCAGGTCAAATATAATGAAGAGGCAGCATGGTTGACGCGCAGGAGACAAGAAATTGCTAGAAAAATACACGGGAGAATGAAGAAACACACAATGCAAAGCAATGGGTCAGACAAGAAATGAAAGCGAATAACAACTTACGCTCAATGTCAAACTGAGCATAGAAACATCAGAAGTAACCGTAGTAATTAAACGAACCCACCGTTGGAAATCACCAGGATCAGATTAAACTGCAAAATTTTTGGACAAAAAAGTTTACAGCTAGCCATGAAAGATTTGCAGAATGCCTCACCGAATAGGATAATAGGAACACATCTGTTAATGTCGCATTTTCTAACGAGAGGCATCACCTACCTTCTCCCAAAAAGGAAAGAAAAATCCTGCAAAGTACCGCCCTATCACTTGCCTCTCTACGTTACACAAGGTACTTACGGGAGTAATCACTGACAAGATCTACCAACACCTGGATCAAAACAATCTATTACATGAAGAGCAGAAAGGGTGTAGAAAAGGAGCAAAGGGGTGCAAGGAGCTCTTAACAGTGGACTCTATCATAACAAAACACGCCGTGAAGAATAAGGAAAACCTGTATACTGGCTATATAGACTACCAAAAGGCTTTTGATTGTGTCTCCCACTCCTGACTACTAAAAGCTCTAGAAATATGCAAGGTACATAATACTATTTCTACAACATGCTAAGACATACAGGAAAACAAACCTAACAATTAACATGGCAAAGAAAACAATCAACGTGGGTCAAGTAGAGATAAAGGAGGAATATTCCAGAGTGACGCGTTGAGTCTCCTATGGTTCTGCTTAGCACTAAAACCACTAACACTCTTGCTTAACAACACAAGAAAAGGCTTCAAAATTAAAAACCAGGAATCACTCACATTTTTTATATGGATGATTTAAAATTATTTTCCTCAAGAAAACTGCTTAGAGGTGTAGAACAGTTCAGTAACGACATTAAAATGAAATTCGGCTTGGAGAAGTGTCGCATTAATAACATAGAGAGAGGAAGATGGACAAAACATGAAGATTATGAGATACATACGTTAGGAAGTATCAAAAGTATGACAGAGAGCGAACACATAAATATCTTGGATATGCACAATCTTTAGGTACAGAGCATAAAAAGTGCAAAGAAGAAATAAGGAAAGATTAGGAGCCATCCTGAAAACAGAGTTATCAGCATGTAATACTACCAAAGCTGTTAACACATATGCCATTTCATTATTAACGTATAGTTTAGGTGTCCTCAAGTGAACCAATACAGAATTACAGGAGATAGACCGAACAACTAGAAGGGAAATTAAGATATATAAAGGGCATCACCCTCAAAGTTCAGTACAACGCTTCCATCTACCACGAAAATACCGAGGTAGAGGAATCCTATCTATATACGCGCTAAGCTATAGACAAATAAAAAATCTGCAGGACTATTTCTTAACTAAATCCAAAAGTAATTCTCTCCATTACTCCAATGAGACTGGGAGAGTACTTTCAACCAAAAACTAAAATTAAAGGTACCGAAGATATGAAACACACTTGGAGATCAAAGGCAATCCATGGTAAATACATCGCTGCAATTGAATCCCGTGAAATGGATACAACAGCTTCATTGTCTTGGTTGCGATATGGTAACTTATTTAAGTAGACCGAGAGATTTATTATAGCAATCCAAGACGGAATAGTTGCAGCCATAGTACATCGGAAGCTAATTCTGAAGGAAGATATACAATGCCGCATGTGTGCGAAAGAAAAAGAAAGTATAGAACACATCACCTCTGGATGCAGTACATTAGCACCAACCATATTCTTGCATAGACATAATGATGTCACAAAAGTTATCCACCAGGTGCTACGAGAGAAATATATGAATTTAACAGAACTGCTACCCTACTATAAATATGTCCCTCCAAATATATGTGAGACTGTATTGGAATAGACTCATCTACAGAACAAACGGATTGAGCATAACATACCTGATTTAGTCCTAACCCTTAAGGCTCAAAAACACACATATATCATAGATATAGCTGTACACTTGCAAAAAACATTGAAAAGACAACATCTACAAAAATAAGTAAATACTTGCCATTAGCGGTCGAGATATGAACTATGTGGAACATGGATCATGTCATAGGCTGTACTGACGAAATACCGAGGAAAATAAATAATAGTCTAAAAACTCTTGGAATTTCAACTATTTAAATAATTTTACAGAAAGCTGTACTGTATATACTGTACATAACTGCTCAATAGTACGGAGACTTCTCGGTGGAGGATCCAGTTCAAATGAGTCAACCCAAGATCCAGAAGAACAGCACCTGGATAGAGAATAAAACAATATATACAAGAAATGTATTTGAAAGTTATTTATGCAAAATACTTATTTGGCTGTCAAACGTAACATAATAATAATAATAATAATAATAATAATAATGATAATAATATTAATAATAGTAGGGTTTGGACTACCTACTAGGCGCGTCCCCAGGTGGCGGATAGGGGAATAACCTTGCAAATGATCATAAGTGATGCAAGAACAGCGAAATATGAGCTCGTGGCGTTAAACTGCGATGTTAGCTCTAGAAATACGGTGTCGCACAATACAACCTGCGTCCTATCTTAAAGTACACTTTTCTTACACTCTCTTTTCTAACACTTGTATCTTGTTCTCTTCAGGCTCACAGCAAAGTCAGAACTCTTCCTTTTCTCTACTCTTAGGACATGCGCATCAAACGTATACGTGGTTAGACCGGGATGTCCTAGCTAGCATCTGAGCGCTAAGTCTCCTAATACCGCAACCGCGAGCTGTACTTAGAATCTAGCAGGGCGTGGTAACATCGTACAGCTAGCTGTCAGTGGTCTTTTTAGGCTAGAGCGTAATTATAAAAATAATCCCAAGGTCGTTTGGTAGTTTTAGGTGCTGAAGGATTGCGCGATGGGAAGCCTGAGGTGGCCAGGAAGTGTCTAGCGTTGAAACGCCTGTGGGGGGTTTGGCGCCCCTCCACAGAATTTTGCCTTCTTGTGGTATCCCGGCTTTGTTACTAGTGACTTTTCTATATGAATGAATAAGGATCCTAAAACGAAAACACAGAGTGACAGCTCCTTAAATATGGGATTGCAGAAGGGGCATCCCTCAAAGTCCTGCAATATGATTTGGAGATGGAGGTTTTTCCCCGGTTCCTTGTTCTAAAAAGGAAAGATGGGGTTAGTTTCGAAAGAACAAGCCCTTTCTATATACAAAAGGCATTATATTGTTTATATGGAGATCTAAGAATGATTAAAAAGGTAAAAAAAGGGATCGCAATCCAAACTGTTTCTAATAAGCGAGCAAAGAAACTTTTAGAGTCAAAAAGGTTTGGTGACTTTGAGATTGATGTTTGTCCGCATAAAAACATGAATTTATTCAAAGGTGTCAGTTTTTGTCAAGATCTACTCAACTGTACTATAGAGGATATATGTGATGAACTTAGTAGTCAGAAAGTAATTGAAGTTAGACGAATAAAGACGTGGAAAATTGTAGAAGTAGTAGGCATTCCAAATCATGTCCTTACATTTAATACTCCAACTTTACCCAAAACAATGAAAGTTGCTTTTTATTCTTTAAATGCACGGCTATATATACCTCCTCCCATGAGGTGTTTTAAGTGTAATAAGTTCGGGCATACATCGATGTACAGTACCAGGACCACTATGTCCGTGTGGCAAACAACTACACGTGGGATGCCCTGTGAACAACCCATCACATGTACAAACTGTGGTGGCAGTCACTCAGCCAGAGCCTCAATTCAAGAAGTACGTGTCAACGAAAAAATCAGTTATAACGGAGCAAGAAAAAACATCATTATTTCTACTCCATCCCCTAAAATTAGCTACTCCAAAGCAGCAGCTACTCTTGCACCTTATCTGCCTAAGATCGATGTCCCAGCACTGGCTAGGGAAATTTACCACATTTGGTTGATGCAATTTTTCCTCTATGACAAAGTTCTCATGCGGTCTCCTCGCCAGTAGAATTTTTGATGCCACCATCTCCTTATTCGACATGCTCAACCTACCTCAACGTCGACCTATGTTAAAAAACGGAAACGTTCTCCTATAGATCGTGGAGTTATATCTGAAGATGAATCGATTTCTTCAGAATCAAAAACAGGAAAAAAATGATGGCTAAAAGGTTAACCGAGGAAAACTCCATCGATTTTCCATATTTACAAAACGAAGAAGAGTACTACTAGTCCTTTATTTATATACTTACAATAACTACGCCTGTGATATTTTTACAAACAGTGTTCTAGTCAAGCACTTAGTGTATATTTTGTATTTCTATATATTTACATATTTATTTATTCGTTCATTTAGCTATTTTATACAATTATATGTACTGGCGTGTGTACTTTTTATTTATTTACACGTTAACGTACTATATTTATGTTCTTATACTGGGTTCCCCATATTAGACTATACAATTTAAAAGTCGAATAAAAACTTTCTAATCAAAGTAAATTAACTTTTTAATGGACTAATATGTAACTTAATCTGTGGGATTTATGACTAAAGTAAATAACAATTCAAGTTTTAAAGATCAAGGAGGCGCCTGTCTATAAATAACGACTTAAGTGTTTCTGTCAAATATGCGTTAAACGCAAACGATATAATTGCTCCAGTTTAACAATTTTCATTGCATTATGAATTATTCGATTCAAGAGCGTGTGTTTTCTGTGGAAGTCTACATAAGAACTGGTTCATTTGAAGAAGTTCGGCGTGCATTTCGACGGCAGTTTGGAAACAATAATAGGGGGCGATGCACCAACACGCTTTACAATTGCGGCGTGGGTTCGTCATTGGCGTGAAAATGGCTCTGTGCAAAACATTAAAAAACCTGGACGTCGAAGAACGGTGCGTACGCCTGAATATATTGAACGAGTGAGAGCTGCCTTTACAAGAAGTCCTAAGAGATCGGCTAATCGGCAATCACTTGCCCTAGGAGTATCTAAGGGAAGTCTCCACAGAATTCTGCATAAAGATATAAAATTTCACCCCTATAAATATCAAATGGCGCATAACCTCAGTGATCTAGACAAAGGAGCGAGGGTGACATTTTGTGAAGAATTTTTACATCAGCATCGTGAAGAAATTCATAATTTGCAAAATGAGCGACGAAGCAAATTTTCATTTGAACGGTGTTGTTAACAAGCAAAACTTTAGATACTGGGAGTAGAAAATCCTCACTGTTTACCAAAACCTCCACAGTCCAAAAGTCGTTGTTTGGTGCGGTGTAGCATCATTTGGAATTATCGGTCCTTATTTTTTTGAGGATGAAAATAACCGTTCTGTTACAGTTAATTCCGAACGCTACATAAACATGTTGCAAACGTTTCTTATCCCAGAACTAATTAGACGAGGACTAAATGGCGCCATATTATTCCAGCAAGATGGAACAATGGCTCACACAGCCAGAAACACTATGAGAATTTTGCGAGATTTTTTTGACGGCCGTATAATTTCCCGATTTGGAAATTTAAATTGGCCCCCGAGATGTCCCGATTTAACGGCCCCCGATTTTTTTCTCTGGGGATACCTAAAGCAAAAAGCTTTGCAAGTCGTCCCGCAACAATTCCGGAGCTGAAAGAGCAGATTCGAAATGAAATTGCAGGAATAAATAGAGATTTGTTTCGCCGAGTGATGATAAATTTTGAACTTAGAATTCAAAAATGCATTGAAGTCGAAGGAGGGCATTTGGAACATGATCTTTAAAACTTGAATTGTTATTTACTTTAGTCATAAATCCCAAAGAATAAGCTACATATTAGTCCATTAAAAAGTTAATTTACTTTGATTAGAAAGTTTTTATTCGACTTTTAAGTTGTATAGTCTAAAATGGGGAACCCTGTATATATTTATTCATTTTATACCTTTATACATACCTGTGTACGTACTTTGTATGTAGTTACTCGTTAATTTACTTAATATGTTCAAAATCTTTTAAACCAACAATGGATTCCACAATTCAGTGAGCTTAAGCTGATCATTAACGAGGTTAACCCGTTTTGCCTATGCATTCAAGAAACGCATTTCAAGCCAAATTAACCATACTATTTGCATGATTTTAAGGTAGTTTGGAAGGATGCACCTCCGAACCTCAGGGCTAGGGGTGGAGCAGCATTTATTGTTAAAGATAATGTTCAACATGACGTAGTCCCATTGATGACGCCCCTACAAGTTATGGCTATAAAAATAACCGCTCCGATAAAAGTGGTTATCTGTAATATATATCTCCCAAATAACAATTTGCAACAACATGATATTCAAAACGTGATGGGTGACTTCAACACCCATAATCGCTTGTAGGGTTCCATACGTGCCGATGCAACTGGCCAAGCCCTAGAGAATGTAATAGATGTAAACCAACTATATTTATTAAATACCGGCGAAAATACTCACAGCAGCTCGATGGGATCTTTTTAAATCACACTTGGTTACTCCTCTAAACCCACAGTAAGCCTCATTGGACTTACAATAAATTACAAGAATGATAATTAGTGCTGCTAATGTCGCTATTCCTAAAACAGGCGGAACGTCCGTAAAACATAAAGTCCCATGGTGGAAATTCCAATGTCAATGAAACGGTGAAAGCAAAAAAAGAGCGTTTAATCTGTTTCGAAGACATCCCACAAGCGCAAATCTTATAGCCTTCAAAAAGGCCAGGGCGGTCTCCCGGCGAACAATTTTATAAAGTAGAAGAGACTCGTGGAACAACTACGTATCGTCTATAACATGTCAAACTTGCTGTACAGAAGTGTGGAAAAAAATTAGAGCCATATCAGGCAAAAACACATCTGCAACACAGCTTCAAATTAATTGCATTGTGATTACTGAACCCACGCAAATTGCAGAAATTCTAGCGGATCAATTTCAAGAAACAAGCAGTTCTCAAAACTATGATGCATCTTTCCCGCATACAAAATGTGAAAGGGAAACTAAGCTAAATTTTAACGAAACCGGAACTACTGATTATAATGTCCCCTTCACATTATCAGAATCCGAATTCGCTTTAAAATTCAACAAATCCTCGTCTCCTGGTACAGATCTAATAACATACGATGTGCTAAAAAATCTTACTAACTCGTATAAGCAAATGCTTCTTAATGCATTTAACTTAATTTGGGCAGAAGTCCGATACTCCGTGTGCTGGAAGGAAGCCATAGTAGTCCCTATCCCAAGAAATGGGAAAAATCCATACCTCGCTAAGAATTACAGGCCAATTAATCTGACTTCAGGTATGGCAAAAGTACTTGAGAGAATGGTGAGAAACAGACATATCAAATCGTCAAATGGGATTTAGAAGATTTAGATCCGCAGTAGATCACCTTGTACACCTACAGGATACAGTTCTGAAAACCTTTACTCTCAGACATCATGCAGTGGCTGTCTTTATCGACGTAGAGAAGGCATTTAATATGACGTGGAGGTTTGGAGTCATACTAAGGTAGTGCCCTTACAAGCTTGCAAAACCCATACACTCATGATGCTTTGGTACAGAACATCATTTCCACAACCAAACATTTGAAAGACAAAGAACACAAACTGGAATTTGCATGGGTTCCTAGTCATACGAATATCGTAGAAATTGAAAGAGCTGGTCGAGATGCACATCAAGCAGCACAAAAGCCTAATAATGATAACGTTATGGAAAACAATACCAATTTTGCTAGTTTCCTAAAAACTAAATTAAAACAAGCCTGGCAACGAAATTGGACCAACAGCACAAAACCAATTAAGAAATATACATCCAATCGTGGAGAAATGGAAAGCACCGCTAGATCTCATTAGAAGAGAATACAGTGTTCTACATAGAATTCGAATTGGCCATACCTCCTTAACACATAAACACTTAATTAAAAATTAATCCCCACCAATCTGTGTTCAATGTCAAACAAATTTAACTATCGAGCACATTATTTGCTCCTGTACAGCATACACCCATATAAGAAACCTATTTTCCATATCCAATGCACTGACAGATAACCTGAAGAGCACCGAAAGTAACAAAAACAACAATCCAGTTCCTGAAAGCAATAGGTATGTACAACAAATTGTAAGGGCCATACACTAAAGACAACAGCAGTCGATGTGCTTACACCAATATAAAAAAAAATAATAAATAATAATAATTATAATAATAATAATAATAGCATTTATTGCCCAATCGATTTATACCAATTATATTTGTTAAACAGGGATACATAAGTAGACACATTTAAAAATGTTTTCGTTGTCGTCGTCACATTCATCTAGTTGTTGATATTCACAATATCGATATTTACGCTGCTCGCAACATTTTAATCCTTCTTTTACGCAAGAACATTTTCTGCAATTACAGTTTTTATCAGCACAATAAATATTTAACATTCTCGTACTACGTCTGGTACTGATCTAACAAAACGGGACCCCAACATTCATTTTCAAAAACTAATCCAAAACCTTCCGTGTTATGTTGGGCTGCCGAACTATTGTATCAAATCTTTAGTTAACGAATACATCTAAATTCAAGCAGTTGATGTGTTAGCCATGAAATTCATTATAGTCAACAATGTGATATTTAATCGTACTTTTATTCATAGTTCATAGTTTAACTGTTGTAGAAATTTTGTAACACAGGTACTCACCTTAAAAAGTGTTGATAAAAAGCTGCATCTCTTGGTGGAGTCGCTACTTCTAAAGCCTTATCTTCTGGTAATGTAGGTAATTTTGACAAATTTTCAAGGACAGCATATTTCTTTTTAGATCGTCAAATGCAGATCTTTTCCCTAGTTTGTATAAAGCACTCGGTGTATCACATCTAGTCAAACAATGCATGGATATCAGGCAAAAGCATACTAAGGCCCCCAACTACTGAATAATTTTACCTATAGTACTCGTACTACGACCAAGTTTATATATACAGTAACTATTTCTAAATGAGGATTAGTCGAACAGAAGTGAATTAATACAAGTAGTACATCGGTATCTTCAGATTGTATTAATGTTTATTCAGTAGATTTGGATTCGTGTAATAAATGTAAAATAATGCGGGTGTCTACTTACTCTTGATTGCTGTAAAAGTTGCTTAAAGTCTCATTTTTAGAATACAACTTTTTACGAATGTTCGAAACCTTTCGCAAGGATTAATACTTCGTCATCTTTCAACAATTCTGTACTGTATTGAGCAATGTATTGCGTGAGAAATATAAAAAGCGATTTTTTTGTTTTTAGAGGACTTCAGAAAGTACGAAATTTATACACTTTTCTAGTGTCATTAACAACAAGTTCGGAAATATTACCATCACCACGTCTGAACCTCTCAGTATGTTTAATAACACATGATAACATGATTGCACGAGTTTAAATGGCTCAGCACAATTTCGACAGGGGTGAAGTGTAATTTCGCAAGATAAAAAAGTCGTATTTCGAAAACTAAGACTCGTGTGTTTTCTAAACACTTTTCTGGTGTATTGGCTTCATGTGTCTCGCTGCAAGTATACAAAAATTTGTAATAATAAAAAAGTTTACCGCATGCTGAAAATTTGCATGCATAAAATGGTAAGTTTATTTAAACAAATTAAGCAAGGCTTTTTGTAAACAATTTCACACTAATACGAGCGCTCATATCTGTACAATTATTTAAAAAAAAAACGATGCCAATTAGTCGAGTGGATTATCGAGCTAGTAGCGTAGTGATGACACAATCTGCTCAGCATTCGGGAGGTAATGGTTTCGATTCCCGTTACCGTCTACCTTGTATGAGGTTTTTTCAGGGGGTTTTCCTCATACACATGTAGCGACATGGTCACTGCGTACATGTACACCATGTGCGGCTACTTAGGCCATGCTGGTGTAGTATTTTCCCCCTCAGAACCTTAACTCCGTTCCTTCCAATCATATCCTGACCACACCCATCCTGAATCCCACCATGCGTATGGACGTAATGTATGCTGGAAATCCATGATTGTGGCTGAAGGAGCTCGGAAAGCTCGAGCAGCCCGCACTCCCCCTTGGGGAGGGAATGAGTACATGGCCTTTTCCATTTTTTTTCGAGTTTTTCTAGTTATCAAGAAGCAGCTAGTAGTGTTTTATCTCAATCTATATCCAGCATTGGTGGATTTAACATTGATTAACCACTATTAAAGCATATTATATTGATACTAAGATTAAACATATTTGTTTAGTTTCCTATCTATGTTTTTAACATTTACTTACCTTTATAAACTTATCCAAAACTGCTTTTGCAAGCTTCAGGTATCATCAGTGACATGCTACAAGCTGGTACTCTATAAAGGGCACTTAAAACACAAATACAAGTACCTGGAGCGAGATATGAAGGGTGACTTGCAATTTAAGTTTTGCAAGGAAATCTGTCCTAAAGAAGGTGTCGGCCTTCTGTGTCGAAGAATTAACTTTCTGTAACAGAAAATCAAACTGAGCCTCGTTTTTTCCTTTCTAATATTTTACGACATTCCTCTATTAGGGTTAGACCTATTAACCCAATTAATTTTGAGAACCAATGAAATGAATTCAACCATTGAATGTGAATACTCTGGTTTTGATCCTTCACATTCACTGCAGATGAATCATCCGCGATGCACATCGAAAGTGTAAAGTCTAAATTTGTCTTTAAAAAAACTATTTTGTTTCTTCTTTCGATGGAATACCATATCAAGAACCAAAGTAATAATTTATTGATGATAAGATGTCACGTCACAAGCTTTACAATACTACCGAATTTAAACCAGCTTTGCGTGATGACATTGCATTTCACTATTCCCCTAAATTTGCAGGGTTGAAGACCTATTTGTCAATTGCTAACACCCCTTTACATTAATACAAACTAATAAATGTTATACAAGTGTACAAGATTTGTTTTTTGTGTATTTCACGAAGCGACTCCTATTGCGTCCTGACAATTGTTAACGTATCATATAGTATCGTTAACGATGTTATTTAAACCTAGAATGAAAAATATTTGCACGCCACTTAGTGCTTCTGTTTCTGGTATTTGCGGAGTAAAATGTTATAGGGTATCGTTAAAAATTAAAGTAATGAATTCAGTAGAGTAATTTATTAAATAAGTTTTCGTTCATAAAAAGTAGATCCATACCGTGGAATAGAAATTTTATGAGTTGAAATAATGATAGAAAATTCAATATTTTGTGGAGATACAACACCCGCTCGCGAAAGTAATACAAGAAGTTTAGATATTATATAATGTTGAATAAATAAAACTACCTAAATCTATGTTACGGAAGAGATTTATTGATTTTCTTTGTTAACGCGTTAAGGCGACTTCAGTATTTTATAACGAACCACGTGGGCGTTCTTACATTTTTAAAGCATTTAATGAATGTAATCAAACTCGAAATTATTGCGAAATAAGTCTTTAAAGTTTGAGGAAGTAGTGGAATTAACAGAATTGAGAAATAAGCTTTCTTTCATGCCGCATTTAGGTTTTTAGTAAAATTTCCAATTAAAATTAAAATGGACTTGAAATTATTAATGTTTACTTCATCTACAAGAAGGACGAATCCTTTCGATAATCTTCGGGTCTCTTCATCCTTTTTTAGCCATTTGCTTACCATATGGCTTTACGCATAACTTGAAAATGTATGTAAAAGAGTAGTTAATTCCACTTTCATTTTAACATGAATATATTCTAGAAAATTTTTTCGATCCACACATAAAGGTTGTTGTCGCTTAGAACTCGTCATAAAATTAGTGACGTAGTTAAGGTGATTACTTTACGGCCCCATAAATAGGATTTATTTCACTTAGAAATAAATTTATAAATAATTAGTGACAAAAACCATGAAAATTGTTACAGAAAGTTTATGTTTGTCGCAAAATAAATGACTATTTTATTTAAGGACATTTCTACATCCTTCATGATGATGCTGCATTGTTAACGTTCAAAACCAATGTATTTGGTGGATAAGCAATTATTGACAAGTATTTTTTGAGATCAGTTAGTGCTATTTTCTTACCTCATTACTATTAAGTAGTAGATTTCGTATCATTATTCTAAAGTCAAAGATAGCGTTAAATGCATAACAGTTTACAAATTTAGTTTGAGGTCAACGTAACATGTATTTGGATAGTTTGAAATAAGAAAAGTATTGACCAACCCTCCCTCTAGATTTAATTAACGTTGTTTCATTTATTTTCTTTTACTGATGCACAAAACAGTAGCTACGATTGTTGTAGTAATCGCATATTTAATCAATGCGGTGCATTCCCTGTTCATTAAAAATACTTATACTTTAATATCGTTTTCACTTCAAGCAACTGATTACACAAAACTGATATACCACTTCGTCACTTTCGTTTTATGTAAATCCTTTGACGAATATTGTAATGTAATTAACACAATCTATGTTTACCACTTATCTGCCATCCTATGTGTACTTTCTTGTTTTATTAAAGAAATAAGTAATTTATACAAGTTAAAGTACAGAGTGTGCATTAAAAAGAATTTGACGTCTAAAATTTAAATGGTATTTTAGCTATGGTACCTCAAACACTGAAATTTAAAGGTAATAATGCGATTTTGTGTTTAGAATTGATCTAATACATCTCCTCTAAAGTCCTATTACCAAAAAAGTTTAATTACAGTGGCGCCTGTGACAATTATTATCGAAATTGAGCTTTATTTAAGCATAAGTTTGAATTGTAACGTAATTTTTCAGATATTCTACATCTTGCTAAAACTCAGGACTTTCTTGGGCAGATTCAGTAGGCAATAAGTTTGTGCAATACCTTGTACGAATTTAGCTCGTGACGGTTAGTAGAACTAAACGGAAGATTTCAAATCGTTACATTTAACGATTTCTAACTTTTAGGCCTTAAAATACCTGTTAAAATTGGTGGACAAGGAACAAAATTTTCTGTACCTTCATCTTTACTCACATTTCCTTCAATTATCTGCAACTCGTTTTCCTTTATCGAACTCTTCCACAATTTTTCATTTTATCAAGAATTTTCGGTAACATTCTATCTATGCTTATTTTTAACTCATAACCTATTGGAGATTTTCCAATTATAATAATACTATCATATTCCTTGGAAAAGTTCAGCAGAAAGTAATTAATGATTACACACCTTACGAGTATCGCTTCTTACTCTATAGGAACTAGAACATTCTTTTCCAATAACAGACATATTATTTAACCCTGGCCACTAGCAATAGTTGCGTGATAATGATTTTATGTTAGTTATTCTACCAAAGTACAGTCCGCGCGGTCAAAGAATGCCTCGTGTCGCGCATAGATGTTCGTGCATTCGGCCGTACTCGTTAACGCAATAGCGACTGAAAGCGTTACCAGTGGCGTCGGTGTCGCGTTTTAAATTATTCGTCACCAAACCACAAGAAATTTTAAAATATTTTATTTATTTGAATTACATATGAACAGTAATAGTGTAAACATTTATAAAATAAAAAAATAACCAAGTTGACAAGTAATAAATTTTATATTGGAATTACAAATGAACACAACAGTTTAATCAAAAAAGTATAAGTTCGATTTTTAATTATAGAAACAGAATAGGCTGTATTTTAAGAGTATTATTCAAGATTCAAAAAAATTATGATATTTCTACATAATCAATTTTTATATTTCCATACACTTTGGGGAAAAGTTACTCAAACGGCGATAATTACCTACTATAATAATATTAAATACTACTAACAAATAAGTCACACAATCCTTCATCACTAGACCAGCCACTTTCAGTTTCTGAATCGTCCTCCAAATTTATCACCAGTTTTTCGACTTGTACGTCAATCAGTATTTCGTTCTCTAAATATTTTTTTTCCTGGTCGATTACCTTCTTACGGCACGTTTACCAGTTTTCTTCAGTAAAAGCCGCTAATTTTTCTTCCAACAATCTTCTAACGTGGTTGAAACTAAAGGTGGTATTTCTCTTTGTAACTATTTTTCTCTTGAACCCAAATCAACTCAATCGGGTTTGTCCGGGTGATAGGGAGGTAGTCGCAGCACCGTATGTCCTTCATTACTTAATATACAATCATACTTGTGCGTTATATGTTCCTTTTTGTGTAGCTTAATTATTTCATAAAGTTGTGGTCTGTACATCAAAGGAGTGAACGGTATCTTTTTCTCTATTAACCACTTCACCATATCTGCCTTTTTCGAATTACTTGTTGGAGCACGATCCACCTGAACATTATGGTACGGCGTATTATCAATAACCAAAACCGATTGTGGAGGCAAGTTTGGTAAAAGTTCCTCACGTAACCATTTTTCGTAGTTGCTACCATTCATCTCGTCGTGATAGTCTCCGCTGCTAGTTCCTGATTTAAATATCAGACTACAAACTCATGAAAATAACAAGTAAAAAATTATGCCAACAAGGAGTTTTATTACGATACTTAATTTGATTATAAGATGGTCTCTTAAAAACTAATGTTAGTGATTCTTAAGTAACTGCCTTAAACTAAAATGCGAATTAATTAACAATATCAAATACCTGAAGTAATTACTTTTACATTTTGGGTGTCACTGGAACTTCAGCAGGTAAGAAAATTTTGTCGATTCATCACTTTAAATTTATTACACAATTTTGATGGAAGTTGAAGTAAACATCAGATTGATATGCTGGTAATTCCAAATATATAGAAATTTGTTTATAAACCTCCAAGCTGAATTGATTTTGTGTAGTTCAAAGTAAAATTTGGCAATTGAAATCCCACGTCGCAGCAGCAACGGTTATTGCATCACCTTGCAAAGCCAACGTTAAAATAAAATTAAACCCAAAGTAAAAATAAGTGGTAAGAGTATAAGTAAAATTGCCTGAAATGCAAATGTCTCAAATTTCAGTATAATGATTTTAATAACTCACCATATAAATGTGGCACTCTTAATAAAAAATTTAATAAAGCGAAAATGGCTTCTACTTAAACACATACTTCAAGCAATGAATTAAGGACGCTCAAGGTAACCTTGCGCAATGACCTAAAATAACTCAAAGCGCGGAATACTTGAAATCATTTATTAAAGGACATTTTTACGCCAATAAGGTATGCAACTAACGGTACACGAAATGCACTTAAATTACCAATATGAACGTAAATTTGAAACATACATAAAAAGGTTTGTTACACGATTAATATTTTAAGAAAATGTCTACATATATATTTTATAGAAAATTTAATTTTACATAACGTTTCTTTACAAACTTTCTTAATATATAAATATTATCTTTTGGGATTTTTAATGGTGATAATTATACAATCTAAACGTTTATAACAGTTATCTTTCGTAGTAATGTTTGTTAAAACGATAAGTTTCCTCCATAAAGGAAAAACCGTTTAGATTGTATAATTTAAAGTACACCATTAAAATCAAAAAGATAAGTATTTTATTATGATTTAATGGTGAAAGTTTACATTTTCATATTTCAGTCCTTTATGGGAGGAAACTTATCGTTTTAACAAACATTACTACTGACGAAGATAACTGTAAGTGTTATCGAAACGTTTAGATTGTATAATTTAAAGTACACCATTAAAAAATCCCAAAAAAGATAAGTATTTTATTATGAATATTAATGGTGAAAGTTTACATTTTCATATTTCAGTCCTTTATGGGGAGGAAACTTATCGTTTTAACAAACATTACTACTGACGAAGATAACTGTAAGTGTTATCGAAACGTTTAGATTGTATAATTTAAAGTACACCATTAAAAAATCCCAAAAAAGATAAGTATTTTATTATGAGTGTTAATGGTGAAAGTTTACATTTTCATATTTCTTAATATAAAGCAAGATAAGTTTAAAAATTAATTAAATAGAAATCTATTAAACTGTATTATGGATATTTTTAGCAGTGGGCGGCTTAGGAATTTTTAAGTTAGTGTCTAGATCTACATTGACCTCTATCTGACCTAAAGTTTTAAACGTCCATTTGAGATAGATGATTGTTTTTGCTTTGTAACGTTGCCTACTTTCGTTGTGAACGTGTTAAGGAAAAGGTTGTATAATTATCCCAAAAGAATTATGATTAAAATTATTTCATTTCTTTGGAATTTCCACTTTGTAGGCTGGAAGGTCCTGTATTTTCCACACGGATATTAATAACAAAAATATACTTTGCTCAATATTATAATTTGAGGTGGAAAATGATTTGCTAATTCTTCCACAGTAACATAATTATCTAATTAATGTTAACATCAGCTTTATCAAACATATCCTGACAATTTGGTTCATGTTTTGCTAACAATCCAGATATTGTATTGGCATTTCCATGACTCTTATTGTTTTTATGTCGGATTAGTCCTATCTATCAATTTAGCATGCCTACGTTTAGACCTATAGATGTATTTTAAAAGCAAAATTGACGCGTAAGTGATTATTTCAGATAAACGTAACCTGCTAATGTGACACTGAGAAATCAATGAAAGAAAATAGTCACACATCAAAAATCTACAGTGCTGGTTGAACCCATGGAAATTCACAATACAGATTGCAAATCGGTCCGAAATGTGAGTTTACAGTATAGATATGGCGGTAATTTAAATAAAATTACTTTATGACATACACAGCCCAATGGAGAAGCCATGTTAAGCCAAGGAATTTGTTTTAATTTGTATGACACATGTTGATGGTATGTAATGCTATAAATTAACCTTACTCAAGAACTAGGACTCTTCCTGCATTGAGTCGTGACAGACAAGGACCATAAACAGCACTACAAAACGAAAAGTGTTACCATACTAATTATCTATAGAGTAGTACTTTGACGAAAAAGATAATACATTCTTTATGCTATAAATATCGCGAAGATCTGTAAAAGCCCGTCGGATTCAATTTTTAATATGAGATGTAAAAGTCAAACCTACACCCCTAATTATACTCAGAGTTTTAGCTTCTTCTGCAAATTGTAAATAGACACTCCCAATTTTAATGTTCATAAGAGAAGTGATCTCTTGACGAGCGATAGGACGGTCTTCAGAACCAAGTAATAAATGAAGGTCTTCGTTCACTTCGCGACTCACTTGCTCCTCGTTTTCTTTAGAGAAGGTGTAGTATAATTGGGTATCATCTGCGCATGGATGGTAATTGCAAAATTTCAGCACTTTTATAATGTGTGAGAATAATAGAGAACCCAGAATAGATCCTTGAGGAATTCTAAAGTTTATTCTGCTCTAATTTGAATAATTATCATCGAGAACTACAAATTGATTTCTTTTATATTAGTGTAACCGAACTTATGTCGAAGGCAATGAAATTTAAAATCAGTACATCATGATCTATCGTGTCAAAGACTTTTGAAAAGTTCAGAAGAATCAACACAGCAAATTTGTTTTCGGCCATAGCAAATAAAGCATTGTCATTTACTTTAAAAAAAAACGGATTCACATTGAAATTATAGTATTTCAGGATATCAGATTTCAAGGTAACATTTCTATGTGTAGTGGACATAAAAGAATGATTAATTAGATTAACGTCGCGCAGATCAGGAGGAAGTCTATTTTTAGCGGAATTATGCTCAATACCGATATTGGAAAGTTTGCGGTACATATTCACTAATTTAGATGTTGTGCTCGATATATGCACGTTTTTCCTTTATAATAGTTTTATTTACACGATTTTTCTAAATTTCTATACTTCCAGTTATTTTCAAGCTCTGTACAAGAAAAGTGTGCAAGTTTTAAGCTTTCAGTGAGCGGTGCAGGACTTTTGTTTACCTATGATTGAGAGGCGCATGTTAATTGAATACATTTAATAAGCATTCGTTTAAATATGGAATGTTATCTTTACATCTACACAAAACTATCCAATGAACGTTCAATAAATCTTGCGTAAAGAAATCAAAGACTTGAAAGATCTATAAGTTATAATTTAAGAATTACGCGATGGGACGATTACACAAAGCTTTAGGCGCCTAACTGCATGATCTGATCAAGTTACTGGCTAATGTGAGAATGTGATCAAGTCGTGTGCTACTTGTATCTGAAATCCTAGTTGGTTCTTGACAATCTGTATAATATTAATCTTAGCGTATTACTGAACTCCATGTTTGCTTAAATTTAACATGTCAAAGTTTAAATCCCCAATGCAAATAATACATTTAGATCTTAGTAACAATTGAGCATAAAACGTTTCAAAATCCTCAGCAAAAACATCGTAATTATGAAGTGATAGTGTACGGTATATTAGCGTAATTATGTGTATTGTGTTATTTACTATAATTTTAGCAAATATTTAAAATTATTTATCGAGACGACAAGATATAACTTTTATAGTCTAAGTTTATCATTGTAATAAAGTGGAGCTCATCTACCTCGGACGTTTCTATAGAGCGGATAATGTTATAACCATTTGAAAGCAAAATAAAATTATCCGAAATAATATTATCAAGTCTCGTTTCAGAAATGCCTAACAGATCAATGTTTATTTACCAAAATAATCGTTAAAAGAAATAAAAATTTTTGATAGAAATCTTGTGTAGATGCGCAATTTTTAAACTGCTCAATAGATAAACAATCACACGAAAGGAACAGTGAAAGAAAGTTATCAATGCTTAAGCTGAAGTAAGAATAACGTACTGTCACACATATGGACGGCTGGTTACGAAAAATTCTTGAAACTTTTTCTACAACACAATAGACAAATGTAGTGTGTTAAATTAGCACACAGTGCGTGGCTATAATATTATGAAGTAAAGGAAGTTCACCAATAAAACCTTTTATTCCACCATTTCACAAAACATTTGTAATCACAATAGCAAAACAATTGCATACAAATATAATTTTTATCATTTTTATATTATAGTAAATGGGCTTACGTGGATAACCTTTAATCCATGAAAATGTAAACTTTCACCATTATTACACATACTTAAAGTACTTATCGTTTTGGGTTTTTTATGGTGTATTTTTTATTTAAATTACACAATCTAAACATTTCGATAACACTTGTCACGTGTTTAACCTACCACGTAAAATAACTATAAATGAATGAGTGAACTCGGCTAGTAACTCAGTCAAATGGTCAAATGACCGTTGAGCACTTAGGTAGCGTGGATGTTTGGGAGCGTAGATAATTATTAGATTGATTTAGGTTAGAGAGACGAAAGAAAGAAGTTGTAGTAGTACACGTAACTAATGTAATAAGCAAAGTTTGAGCGCCACAAGCTTTAATAAGAGAAAATTACTATTTTATGGGCGAGAGCCACGTAAAACTTGAAACAGGAAGAAATGAAGCAATAAGAACAAACGACAATTATCCTGGTAACCTTAAATTCAATAGATTTGACCAAACGGTTATCACCGACTAATATAAATAACTAACAATTAATAATTCATCACAGGTCAAGGCAAGTTAATTATACGAGTATATTCCTTTAAACAATTCTTTCTAAACCCACCACAAATTTAGCACAATTAATAGTTAATATTTCACACCGAATCAAGTACGCAGACAAATTAGTTTTATATCTATGTATTAAAAATTCTTTTTGAACAAGCAAAAATTTAAAAGGTTAAAGACCTTTAAAACTGTCTTCCCTGGTTTGTTTGAAAGTACTGTCAAGGGTTAACCGAAAAGGAGAGATTCAACCTACCCGGTTTACTTTGACACAAACTCTGTTTGATTAACTGACTTGCCGTTGTTTCACTAAACACTCGAAAATGATCGATATAGAAATAGAAGAAGGTCATGCTGCCGATGGGGTCGCTTTTCCCGAATAGCTTCGTACAGGCGATGCATTTGTTTAACATATAGCGCTGCACTGACCATTTGGTTACGCCCGAGCAATTCATAGTGAATGATACCTTCCCAGTCCCACCAAACGCATAACATCGTCTTTCGAAGGTGAAGATTTTGTTTCGCTCTAGTCGTAGCTTGTTCATTGGGACTTAACTGCTTTCTCTGCTTCATATTCACATACAAACACCATTTCTCGTAGCCGGCAACGATTCGGTAGAGGAACCTCTTATTGTGACCATGAGTAGCACGATTCTGAGCGAGCAATCCAGCGGAAATTGTGAACGTTGATTTTTGTTGTTCTTGCTCAAAACATGAGGAACCCAAACGCCAAGTTTCTGAACTTTAAGGATTTCAGATCTCGACATATCGTTGATTGGTCACATTCCATTTCCTGGGCCAACTACCTAGTTGATTGCCGCATGAGGAAGTTGATTCAATCGCTCTTCATCGAACCTAATAGGACGTCCTGAACTATCCATATCATTAAGGTTGAAAGTTCCACTTCTGATACGTTTAAACCAGTTTTGCGCTGTCCTAACAGGCATTGCATCTTCACAATAAACATCGCAAATCTCACGAGCATCTTTACTGGCTTTGACACCTCGATTAAACGCAAAAAGAAGATAATGTCGATAATGCTGGTTTTTGTCTACCTGACACTCCATTATAATAAGCTTAAACCTTAACAATTAAGAACGCAATACAAAAGTAAACACACTGTATGACAGAACTACTAACTATCTGACAAGCTGAATATTGAGTAATCAAAATTTTGTTATTTCAGAGCCGACTTTTAAATTAAAGAACGCCATTACTTATGCATCAGCCTAATACATTGGTTTTAGCCTACTAATACGTTTTTGTTATGTACAGTTGCGTAGAACGCAAGGAGCAATACAATTTTTTAATCCCTAATTTCTACGCCAATGGAGTAAATTGATTTTTTTACTAAATAACGAAACCTTAATGTTTTTCAGAAAAAAAAAGGCATACTTTGTCATTTCGATAACTTTAACAGTTTCTAAGATGTATGCATAAATACCTTTTTTCGTTTCGGAGATATTTCTAAAATCAACTTCTTTGTAGCTTTGACACCCTGTATCTTGAAAACGAACCACTATTGGATTATATACCGCATTTCTATTATTTTTTATGTAAATATCATACATTTCTTTTTTTTTCTGTGTTGGTATATCTTACCATTTTAAAAACTATTTGTTACTACTAGGTGTTACACTACAAAACTAACAAATTTACTCTAAAATATTTAATTATTTTAAAACTTTGACAGATACCTACTTGATTATTGATTTAAAATTCAACGGTATTGACTATTTAATGTAACAATGCATGCCTACTGGATTTGAAAAACAAAATAAGTTATAATGTCTGTTCCTGTTCTTGCAATAAAAAATCAACAATGAAATGTACATTAGTATTTTATTCACAACGATATGCCTATGACTACTATTTTTCATCATACAACAATTACTTTTATTAATTATTGGGAAATCAGGTATATGGTGATAAAGAGAATATTTTCCTTTATCTATCTGTGCAGAAATCCAATATGGCGTCCATAATAAAAAAAAAGTTGACTGTCGTCATTCAGAATTTCGTACTCCTGGAAGAATTTTATTAATCCCAGTATACTCGTATCTACGTCTTATGTAAGTGTACCAAATTTTATTGCAATCAGTTAAGAAATATAGAAGTTATGGCGATTTTCCAAATTCGAGTTTTTCAGTTTTTTCAGGATATTTCAGGAACGGGAAAAGATAAGGCCAAATTTTTAATGGATTCTGGACGAGCAGAAAATGTCGCAACTTTTTTGTAATTTAACCGACCATGTAACTATTATAGTTACCGAGATCCCAATATATCACAATCAAAAAGTGGACACTCTGTGTACAGGGTGAGTCATGACGAACTTTACATACTTATACCACATATAGAGTACCTTGTGGGGAATATCATATGACCATCACAAAGTGTCAACTCCGCTTTTTTATTAATATACAGGGTGATTTATCAATTTTGATAAAAAATTCATTTCGCTATAGTATCTACACGGATTATTTGATTTTTATGATTTTTTGGTGAAACATTACACTATTATGTAGTATTCGATCGGCGTTCTCAAATCTTAGAAATTCCAGGACCGGCTTCGGAAAAATTAATTGGGACTGTTCATTGTTTTATCTACATTGTTACATTGTTACATTGTTTCATCTTCATCAGAAATATTTTATTATTAAATATCAAATCAATAAATGATAAATAAACTGCAACGCATAGTAATAACAAATAATAAGAAACGACTCTAAGAAATTTTAAAATTAAAACCATGTAACATGAAAACGTAAATAATTTGAAACCACAAATTCACAATAATTTATAAATAATTACAATTGCTAATAATTATTAAGCTCTAAAGATCACTATTCATTTTATTTTTGCAAATACAATAGTTATAAAAAATACATATGTATCAAGGTAATCATCTCTTATTCCATTTAAATTTAATTCCAAGAACAATAACTCAATTGTAGCCAATAACAATAACAAACTATTTTGAAAATAAAACTAAAACCAAAGCATATCCATAGCTACTAGAATGTAAACAAGAAAACGGTGATAATAAATTATAATAAATTTTCGAAATGAAACCCAGCAGCCTCTACGCATTTTTGTTGTCGAATTGTTAAATGTCTTATCAATTTGCGAATTGTCAGAGGATCATTTCTAACAACACGGGAGAATTTTATTAATTAGTTGTTCCCGGGAATTAATATTTTCGGAATAAACTAACTCTTTCAATCGTCCTCAAACATAATAGTCTACAGGGTTTAAATCAGGAGACCGTGGAGGCATGAAATAGGACCTGCACCTCCGATCCACCTGTTCCCACAAATATTGTTTAAATGATTTCTTATTGCAACTAAAAAGTGAGTCGACGCCCCATCATGTTGAAAATACATCCCTCGGATTCCTATGTGGCCAAGTAAGTTAGGCAAAGTATTTTGTAAAAACTTGTCCCGTTAGAGGACACTCAAAAAAGTGAGGCCCTATCAGTTGATCACCTATTACACCAACCCACACGTTGACAGAAATCCTGACCTGGGAACGGAACTCTCGAACAGTATGGGGATTTTCTTCTGTCAATACATGTGCATTACGAGAATTATTTATCCCATCCCTTGTAAACTGTGCTTCATCTGTGAACAATGTCCTGTATAGTTCTACTCTATGATTTGCAATCCACCTACAAAATTGCAGCCTGTGGATTTCATCTCCAGGATGTAGCCGCTGCACTATTTGGATATGGTATGGGTGTAAACGATTTTTTCGTTAGACTCTACTTACTTTTCATTGGGTAACATTAAGTTCTCGACTTACTTT
The DNA here is from genome assembly GCA_036346205.1 of Vesta saturnalis. NCBI lineage: Eukaryota > Metazoa > Arthropoda > Insecta > Coleoptera > Lampyridae > Vesta > Vesta saturnalis. The sequence continues at coordinate 74,711 of JARFJB010002354.1, forward strand.
CCTGATGCTTGTTGTTGGATTCGCAAGAACAGCATCAACAATATTGTCGTCCTGCAGATCATCAACATTTCTTTCTGTATTTGCTTTTGGGAAAATCCCATTTTCTCGCAAATAACTAAAAACAGATCCAAACGTTGGATGACTGGTAACGCGACGACCAGGAAATCTTCTTTCGTATTGCCTAGCAGTAGCTCTGCCATTTCCTTTACAGAATCGGTATACAAAAATTGTGTCTGCATGTTCTGCATTTGAAAATTGAAGTGCCATTTTAATTAAAAAATAACAAAAACTCTAACAATATTGTAAAATAGATGCAAAAAATGAAATATTAGAGTAAATAAATAAATAATACCAATAATGTTTACAAATAAGAATTAGGTACAAGAAATGTCAAAATATCACTGCCTACCTTGATCCATACATAAGTATTTCTCAAGCGATATTTGCAAGAATATTGTACATTAAAATACAAGTTGCAGAAGGTAGCCAATTCGCGCACGAGCAGGATTGACGAGTAAGCGAATGGCCCTTCTGAAACGTGTGTTTTGTAACGTTTTCTCTGTTGAGTAATTCGATTACTAAAACATTTTGATTTTTTATAAATAAAATTAATTTTCACTAGTTTAATTATTTGAAGTTGGCAACACTAAACATAATAATTGACATTGACAGCATAATTTTAAATTTAAATAAACGCCGTGACTAATGGTACATCGGGAGTACGAACATTTTTCATACAACGGAAAAGTTAGGTTAGGAAATTTTCTTAAATTAGATAAACAAAACTACTGTAACCTAACAGAACTAGATTAGATAGATAAAACTACTGTAATCTAACAAAAGTAGATTTGATAAACAAAACTACTGTAACCTAACAGAAAAATATGGGCCGAGAATCGAATCTGGCCCAACCGCGTGCATGGCAAGTGAAAGTGATCTTATTCAAACCTATTTTGTATATCTAATGTATATGTTAGATTGCAGTATTTTTGTTTATCTAATCTAATTCTGTTAAATTACAGTAGTTTTGTTTATCTAATCTAAACTAATGTCATTGTTTATACATTTATCCTCGTTAGGATTGCTTCTACGTCATCACATACAATCATATGGTTTCGGATGTACGAAACATGTTCGTACTCCCGTTGTACCATTAGTCACGGCGTTAAATAAAATACGTAATCTTCGATTATGGAACAGTGAAAATATTTCATTAACACCCAAGTGTACAATAATTGTACGTTTACTAACCACAATGAATAATTTTTATTTGTTGATTACTCTGTTTTTATAAAGGGTTGAGTTATTCAATTTGATATATTTTCACATTTATGAAGAGCATTTCTCATGTTTAATTTTAATTTGAGGTTAGAGAAGTTTGACAGTCGCAAAACGCAGGTTGACCAATATTAGAAAAAAATGGAAATCATTTAAGAATGTGACTCCTCACATTATTTGCAGCAAAATAATGTGAGAATGTAAATGATTACAACACGAAATAGAGAAAGTGTGTTCATTACTAGCATTTGTAATTATTTATAAATTATTGTGAATTTGTATTTTCAAATTATTTAGGTTTTCATTTTATATAGTTTTAATTTTAAAATTTCTTAGTCGTTTCTTATTACTTGTTACTATGCGTTGCAGTTTATTTATAATTTATTGATCTGATATTTAATAATAAAATATTTCTAATGAAGATGAAGCAATTTTCAATTTATTTGAGTATTTTGATTATTCCAGCTACGTTCTATAAAAATCTACACGGTGATTTTCTTTTAAAAATTAAATTTTTAAAAATAGTTTAATCCGGTCTTGGAAACAACACAAAGGGACAGTAACAATGTAGATAAAGCAATGTTTAGGTATTCTGTACTTATTTTAGTTAAAATATTTGCCAATGACAATGTTTCTTTTCAATTATTACATTATTATGTGATAAGCCATGGCGGATTTACAATTTCACCCAAATGTGATCGTTTATTAAAAATGAAATAAAAGTGTGACAAAATGTCACACACATGGTTTCCATTGTCTTTTTGTGTACTTTGAAAACAACTAATTACAATTTAAAAAAATCGTATACAGGGTGAACTTTTTAATATGAACAGGCCCAATTAATTTTTCCGAAACCGGTCCTGGAACTTCTAATATTTGAGAACGCCGATCGAATACTACATAATAGTGTAACGTTTCACCAAGAAATCATAAAAATCAAATAATCCGTGTAGATATTATAGTCAAATGAATTATTTATCAAAATTGATAAATCACCCTGTATATTAATAAAAAAGTAGAGTTAACACTTTTTAATGGTCATATGAATTTCCCATAAGGAACTCTATATATGGTATAAATATGTAAAGTTCGTCATGACTCACCCTGTATGTATATACACCGTGTCCCACATAAAAACTTTTTGTATGGGGATCTCGGAAACGGGCAGAGATAGAAAGTCGATTAAATGGGACAAAAGTTGCGCATTCGAGGGAACGTATTTATGGTGTTTGTAAAACTCAAATATCTTTTTTCGTTTTTGAAATATTTGAAAAAAACTGAAATTTTCGTGTTTCGTTTTTATTTTTTTCTGACTTTATTTGAAGAGCTATCAAAAAAACGAAAGCACATTTTCATGGCCACTTAATCTACTATATTAAATCGTGTCATTCAATTCTTGATTCAACGTTTCGTATCTTAGCAACCTTCATCAACTTTATTTTTTTAAATACAAGAAAAAATTGTTTTTAACCTATTTAAATTCTCTCTTTGATTCTGAATTCAACAATATATCATACTTTATATTTTTGATGCGTTTCGAACGAGAAAATTCATTTTCAATGTCAATATCGAGAACACACGGTTTTTAAGGATAAAAGTATTATTAGAAACATTAGGTAACTTTAAATTACTGCAAAAAATATGTTTCGTAATTTTTAATGGAAACAAACTATCGAACCAGTTACAATCAATTTTAAATTCTCAGTTTTATACTCATAGATATTCAGCATATAAAGATATTAAAATGTATTATTTACATCACTAATATGATTCAGCCCTTAAGTACGCCTTGCTTTTCTTTTTGTTTATTGTCATGTCAACTAATGAATAGTTAAATAACAGAATAATTCGGTGGTTGAATACACACTAAACGGGTGCAAAGAGTTGCCAGAAGTAAAGCTTGCTTCTATTGAATAGAAATTAGTTTATTTTAAAATACTAATGGCACATTTTTCAAATCTAGAAAGTTTCGATATGCTGTTTTTTTTTCTTGATAATCGCAAAAATACGGATGATGCCGAAAGGCGATATTTACTGAAATTTCCAGAACGTCGACAAACAAACAAAGCGATATTTAATAGACTGGTGAGGAATCTGAAAGAACATGGATCTTTTAAAAAACCTGTGAACCATCGCAATAAGCATGTGAATGATAACCAGTTAAATGTTTTGTTGGCGATTTCTGAGAATGATACAATATCAACTAGAGTTATTGAAAAAGAACATAACATTCCAAGATCAACAGTACAAAGAATACTATCTAAGGACAAATACCATCCTTACAAATCCAGGGTGTGTCAAACTTTATTGCCCGGCAATAGCATCCAGCGAATGATTTTTTGTGAATGGCTAATTAAAAAATGCGATGACGACGAATATTTTCTTTTTAATATCCTATGGGCTGATGAAACATATTTTAGCAACAATGGCGTATTTAGCAGAAAAAAATCAGCTTTATTGGTCGACCCATAATCAGTTTCGTGTACGATCATTACGAAACCAAAATCGATTCGCTTTCATGTTGGCTAATGAAATCGAAGATTTACTAGATGATATCCAATTAGCGGAACATTTGGTACCAGCAAGATGGTGTGCTTCCCCACAATTCCCATGAACAAGTGTACTGGAAAAAGTTTGACAATATTGCGGAATTGAGAGCAGAGGTGGATGCAGCTTCAGGAAAATTACACCAAACATGATGAAAAATTATATGGACGAAATTGTGCGACGTTGCTATGTGTGTTTGGAATATGAAGGTGACATCTTTGAACATAGACTAGATTATTTTGTACGATAGTTGTCTAATCTTGATTTATTTTGTTTATACTTTAATTTTTTTTTGTAGTAATTTAAAGTTACCTAATGTAATAACACTTTTATCCTTAAAAACCGTGTGTTCTCGATTTTGACATTGAAAATGAATTTTCTCGTTTGAAACGCATCAAAAATATAAAGTGTGGTATATCGATGAATTCAGAATCAAAGGAGATTGTAAATGGGTTAAAACAATTTTTTCTTGTATTTATACATATATATATATATATATATATATATATATATATATATATATATATATATATACACACTGTGTCCGTAAAGTATGGAACAAATTAATTTTTAGCTAAACTCGAGTAACACGAAGCAGCAGCCAAAAGGCAAACGTACCCTGAAAATTGCAAGAGGGATCTTGCCAAACGTCGAGTAAGCAGTCTACCATACCATCAACGCGTACCAGCACCCGAAACAGCAATTCAACACATGGAGGACGCGGAAATTTAAATTTCAACATACACACACGCACGCACGCACGCACGCACGCACGCACGCACGCACTCACGCGCGCACGCGCGCACGCGCGCACACGCGACGAAATGTATAGGGACGAAATGTGCGGGGACGAAATTGTCTGGGGACGAAATGTGTGGAGACGAAATGTGTGGAGACGAAATGTGCGGGGACGAAATTGTCTGGGGACAAAATGTGCAGGGACTAAATGTGGGGGACGAAATGTGGGAGACGAAATGTGCGGGACGAAAGTTTCGTATCCCAAATTGACGACCTTGGTTTTGCAAACACAGAAAGCGACTTTTGAGAAGATGTTCTGAAGCACATTTCTGCTAGCAGTGATAGTTCTTTCTCTTAACTGCTCAACGCTGTCAATGTTTTCCGAATAAACGCTATCTTTCACGTAACCCCAAGATATAGGTACATTTGTTCCTAACCATCTATCCGAGAAATTTAATTTAAACAGTTTTGAACTATTGTGGCATTGTGCGCATGGGCCCCATCTTGTTGAAAATAAATTGAATTAAGTTGATTTAGTGGAATATCGTCGAGAAAATTTTCCAACTCGTTTTGTAAAAAGTGCAAGTATCTTTCGGAATTTAAATGACCTGTATATATGAAAGGTCATGTTATCCTATTAGATATTCCGTACCAAACATTCAAACTAAGCCGAACTTGAGGCCAATATCGACGAATGTTCCTATCAAAAATACATTTATTTGTGAAATTCGATTCCATAATATTTGTTTTTAAACCATAGGATGATTTTTATTTTAAGACATAAAATTGCACTTCTTCAAACGTGGAAAAAGGTTTGAAACTTAAATTGAAGATTAGTTTTGTACGATAGTTGTCTAATCTTGATTTATTTTGTTTATACTTTAATTTTTATATTAATTTAATTACTAATGTAATAACACTTTTATCCTTAAAAACCGTGTGTTCTCGATTTTGACATTGAAAATGAATTTTCTCGTTTGAAACGCATCTAAAATATAAAGTTGGTAATACGATGAATTCAGAATCAAAGGAGATTGTAAAGGGTTAATGCAATCTTCAACCCACTAATAATCTTGTTCTGCTTCGCGTTATATTGAATTGAATTAGTTTTATTAATTACTCATTCGCTGACTGTCACTTACTCTTCTTTCTCTGCCTTATTTCCTTTTACCATTTTAGTCGTTTTTGTGCTTTCCATAAGAAGTCTGTAGTGTATTGTTGGTTGACGGTTTTGTTTAATACCATACATGTATTAGGCAGTCTTTGCACGTCGGCTCAGGTGTTAAGGCTGTTTAGGCGTTTTCGATTGCTACAGCTTCTCTTATTAATCTCTTGGTTGGATGTTCTGTTCATGCCATCGTTCTGGACAGATTGATATTATGTGATGTCGATTTTGTGTTAAATCTGAAATTGTGATGATTTTTCTTACTGCTATTCGATATCCTTCCAGACAGCACATGGTCAAACCAAATGAGTTTGACCTATGTACAAAGTCCAGTCTTCACATGAAATTTCGTTTATACCTTAATCTTCCAGCTTAATTTTGGTTTTCGGGTTACCAAATATGATTCCGATATTTTCATACGCCGTAAATATCGTTTTGATGTTGTTTTCTTAGAATCCTGCTAACCAGGTGTTGTTCTTATTATGTACGATAAGAGTACTTTGTTTGTTGGTTCCTCCTCGTTTTCTGCTTATATTAGTCTGTTGGATCTCGTAAGAGTGTTTAGAGCACGGCTTGTAACTGTGCTGAGTAATGATGGGATTGAGCATTCAGGTACCGGTTGATGTGCGTTCTATAAACTGTGTGTTCTAGTTCTTGTCCCTTCTTGTAGATTAATACGTCTAAAGACAGCCGTGTTCCATTGTCTAGTATTTCCATTGGAAACTTTATCTTTTCGTGAACTCCATTTAGATGCTGTAGAAATCGAACCAATTATTCTCGTTCGTGTGTTCAGATTGTGTTGTCTGTGTGAGTGTGCGCGATATCTTTGAAACATTAAAGCTATCGATGCAAACAAGTTTTTAGAAAAGAAAATTCTAATTTGTTTAACTGTGTGTTTGTTATGGTGTAAATTGCTAAATTCCATTCTTCTTTCAGTTGCCTTCATGTAAACTATGCACTCCTATTTTCTGGTGTAAGTGTGTTCGTGTGTGCTTATGTGTCTGTGCGTGTGTGCGTGCCTGTAGTGTTGAAATGGCGTAATTCTCAATTCCCCCAGCGTAACTTGTGAATGGTGCCTCTTTCGTGTTCGTTCGTGAGTAGTTTGTGTGTCTGTGTACTTGTGCTGTGCATGTAAAGGTAACTGTCGATAGTAGTGCTTTGTCGTTTGTATCAAACGTCTGTCCAGTTGTTTGTCTGCAATGTGGATGCGTAGAAGAAAATTTTGTACCGCGATGTACATTGATGCAATTGTTGAGGCGATTTTACTTGTGTTTAACGGTAATGGTATGTACGATTTTTTGATATATTAAAACATTTAGTTGTGTTAGTGTATGTGTTAAATTTATTACCATGCATTTTGTGTTGGTAAAGCATATTGTTTGTGATTCTTATTACCATTAAATATCTTATAAATTAGGTACAAAAATTTTTCATAAAATTAGTCAATTCATAATGAGCAAAAATTCAACCAGTTGGGGGCATTTTAGGAGATTAGAAAATTTCAAAATTCATTCTTCAAATTACATAATTAAAAACCAAACTAATGCTTTTAATTATATAAAATTTTCAAATTAAAAAATATATACAACCATACGCTCGTTTTAGGGTACAAAATTATGCATTTTTTAATTTATCAACCGATTTCTTTGAAAGTCGGGTATTGGGGGTCTTTAAGATCTCTAAGTATAAATCATTTGTCAAAATTAAATAATTCAATATGGTGGATCAAAAATGGGGGATTGTCGTGTTTATTTAATTTATCAAACGATTTTTTTTGAAAATCGGGTATTGGGGGTTTTTAAGACCGCTAAGGGAATATCATTTGTCAAAATTAAAAAATTCAAAATCATTTTACTGAAAGATGTAACTTTTAATAATTTAGGGGCAAGTGCTTGAATGTGGTATCTGAGATTAATGTGTTCGTTTTGGTGTGATTTCACCAGTTCAAACTTTCAAAGTGAAGGAAGCAAATCGCATTTTGTAGTTGGTTGAATGCGATTACTTATTGAAGATGATTTAAGTTGGTGTCTCACTTTTTTTGTTGGTATTCCCATTTTACTGTGACATTTAAATTAATGACAACTAACCATTAAACTTGAAATTATTTCAATTTTTCTGGATGAAGAAGCACCACGCAACTAATTTCTTACAGCTGTTAAGAATAAATTATGAATTAAAAAGAAAAAGCAGAAACTGAATTTATTAATATGTCAATAAATTAATACTAACTAACACAATTAAACATAAGAGACTATCTCTAAAGCTTCATGTTTGAATTTAAATTAATAAATGATGTCTGGAATTTATGGATTCAGTCGAGAAGCTATAAGAGTTAAAGTTAAGTAATTCTATCATGTATACATAGTTTTATACATGAGTTCTTAACAAAAGCTTTTGTAGAAATTATGAAGGAGCTCTTCAACCAGAGTTCAGAAAATTTAGCGTTGATCCTCAAATTACATCTTTTGAAGTTCTACAAAGTATTTTAGGAAAAGCATTTGACATTAAAGGAGAATTTGCAATAAGTTACAAGTTAAACGATGTACATGGAATGAAATGTATATGCCTTTACTGTCTGATTGGGAACTAGATGCTGCATTTCTAAAGTATACTATTCATATGAGTTATTACTTAATAAGAATGCAATGTTTAGAGCTTATAATTTATCATTAGGAAGTAGTTCAGAACCCTGCTTATGTCTTAAAGTAGATTTAAAACCATTTGAAGAAAGCTCAGGATGATTGGGAAGTCACGAAATAATGTTCCATGTTATTACACATATAGAATGGGAACAGCTCAAGAAGCTAAACCTGCTCCTACGTACATGGTATTATTAATCAGGTTGTTCATTTAGAATGAAACCAATTAATTTCTTATCTAATATTAAATTTTAGATGGTAAAATAAACTTCAAGCATATCAACTTTATCGTTATTATCAAAACGATCTTCCATTATTGCCTCCAAATGCTTAAAGATCAAATTTTCCCAATGACAATTATGCAATTGTTGAGGCGATTTTCACTTGTTTTACGGTTAACTCGATATGCTAACGCATTATTCTTAATAATAATTAAAACATTTATTTTTGAAGTTATTTATAAATTTTAATTACACATGCATACATTTTTGAAACCAAAATTTTATTAACATTTCTTAAAACCCTAAAAACTGGCCCAGGAATTTAACAATTTTAAATTTAAATTTTTTGTTGAATCTTTTAAATCACTTTATATAAATTTCTTGGGGTATATTATTTATAGGTTCTAACCCAAGAAAAAGGTGCAACCTTGAAGCAAATCCTAAGCTTTGTTCAAATTTTTTAAAAATAATTTTAAATCTTTAAAAAAAATTTCCAATATTGTTTTTTTATTTAAATAAATTTTTATTTAATTTATTTTTAATAATTTTTAACCAAATAAATTCTAATTATTTAATTTAAATCAAATAAAGCTTTTTTCTTAACAAAAATTTTATTAACATTTCTTAAAACCCTAAAAAACTAAATATTATAAGGCCACAGTAGGAAATTTGATACAAATTTTCGAAAAGTTTATTTCAAAATTTTTTTAATTAGTAGAGAATTATGCCATTTATGTCTTAAATAATCCTCAGTAAAATGTTCATTTGTGATCTTAATTATGATTAAACCGAAGATCATTTTTGTCCATTTCAACGAATCTCTGCTAATAACCGAGATCCCTGACTTATCACGAAAAAATACATCCTGATTATATATATATATATATATATATATATATATATATATATATATATATATAGGGCCCAGTGAAGGAAATTTTGAATAACCAAATTTTTTCAGACAATGTTTATTATCAAAACTTTTTTTACAGGTTTGAGTAGAGGAAATTATGCCTATGTCTTAAGAATAATTCCGCTCAAGTGAGAGCCATTTTTATGTTAACACTCTTCTAATCTAGATTGAAAATTTTCCATTACTTGGCGGAGCAGGACAGGTTGAATTCGCTCAATTTCGTGTGTAATGTTTATTGCTAATTCTCGCAAGGTGTGTGGTCTATTTCTGTATACCGTGCTCTTCAGAAATCCCCAAAGGAAAACATCTCATGCTGAAAGATCAGGGGATCTTGCTGGCACGAAGTGACACCATGTTTGGAAATGAGTCGGCCAGTGAAAAGTTCCCTAAAGCAGCATAGACACGCGAGCATGTGCCCTAAAATAAGCACGGATTTAAACTTTCATGTAACATTTCTATGAATCGGTATGCTTAATGTTCTAGTAAGCATTGAAAATTAATACTTCAAGCAGTGGATCAAATGGGATCGTTTATCTTATTATCAAATTCCGATTCTTAACCTTATTGGGCCCTTTTAGCTCTCAAGTTAATAGATTGCAGAATGAAATTCAAACTTTTACCCGAATGATTTATAATTTGGCAATGTGCTTGAGGCGAATTAATGTCTTTGGTGGATTACATTGAAATTTTAAGTAAGCAACCATTTTGATTGATAACGATTATTACTTGAAAATTTAATTGGATGACTCACATTTTTTTTGGATCCATTTATACTGTCATTTAAATTAATCAACATGCATACCATTTTGAAACTGCAAAATTTTTAATCTTTCCAATGGGATGAAGAAGCATACGAATAATAGTTCTACCATAAGAATAAATCAAGAATTAGAATAGACAACAAGCAAGAAATGACAATTTTATTGCATAAACGTCGAATACAACTAAAAGTTACCAAAAGTTCCTAAATATGTTTAATTTCAGAATTAATAAATGATTTCTGGAAATTTAGGATTCAGTCGAGAAGCTTCAAAAGTTAAATTAATGGTATATTTATATTATAATATTTATATAATAGTTTTAAAAATAGTATTTGTGATAATATAGGACTCTTCAACCGAAGTTCAGAAAATTTAGTCTTTCCCAAATTCTCTTTTAATTCTAAAGATTCTTAGGATAAAGATTACCTTAAGGAGAATTTGCAACCTAGTTACATTAAAATTCATCGAAATAAATATCATCCTTGTATTTGATTGGGAACTAATCTGCATTATTAAATATACTATTATATGATATACTTATAAATCAATTTTATGACTTATATATTTATCATTGAATAGTCAGACCTTTATGTTTAAGTGCTTTAAACCATTTAAGAAAGCTCAGTGATTGGGTGAATTTTGTAATAATTTCCATGTTATTACATTTAATGGGAACGTCAAGAAGCTAAACGCTCGTTTATGTATTATTAATCAGGTTTTTTATAATTTGAGTAGATGAAACATTTTCCATTTTATTATGTAATATTAAATTTTAGATGGGAAAAACTTTAAATATGATGCAAAGAGCATTTAATTTTGGTGATGATGGAATACTTCATTACAACCTCCTCGTCCTCCTTTCAGATTCAGAGTTTCGCAAATATCTAGATCCTGTTGGTCAAATTACACATAAAAGAGTTACGGTCTGTTATTTATTTTGGAGGGATTGACTCCAGTTTAAGGTTATTTTTGTTTTTTTGCTGTTACATTGCACTCACTTAAAATCTGCATGATCAGAAAATACTCAAGTGTAAGGGCTTCTGTTGATATTGAATTCTAATTTTTAATTTCAGATTTGTTTTTTTTATCTTGAACACTTCATTACATGTGATGGAGAGTATTTGAAAACAAAATTGCAAATATAGTTTTCTTATACCTACATACCTTATGTACATTGTGATGCTAAAAGATATTCCATCAGATGGCATTAGTCAGTCATGATACAAAGTGTTTGATTGTAAAAAAAAATACTATTTGTTTGATAAATATAGGAAAAATATAAATATGGTTAAACACCCCTCGGTTGAAGGCATATGTTTTCATTTTAAATTAACCCTGTAATCGGTTGTGTGTACAAATATTATTTTTGTAATCGTTACTTAATATACATATACAAGAAAGTGGCATATATGCTCGGCCTTATATTTTATGCCTCAGGTTAAAAAGAAAGACCTCACACCAAGAAATGTGTAACGGCACACTAGTATACCGTGCTCTTCAGAAATCCCCAAAGGAAAACATCTCATGCTGAAAGATCAGGGGATCTTGCGGGCCACGAAATGCCACCATGTTTGGAAATGAGTCGGCCAGTGAAAAGTTCCCTTAAAGCAGCGATAGACACGCGAGCAGTATGACTTGTAGCCCTGTCCTACTGAAAATAAAGGACGACCGGAAAACTTTATGTAGCATTCGTCGTAACGATGTGTCGCTAATGTTTAGTGCAGAAGCACGTTTCACTGCAGAACGCAGTGGACTACGTATTAATGCTACTCGCACTCTACCAATACTTTCCTCCGTTCGTATAGACCTTATTGCCCCTTTATGCTTCAAGTTTAAGGTAGAGCTAGTGTCTTCAAACTTTCTTACCCACTGTATAATTGCATGAGCGGACGGCACACTTACATGTCGTGGAACATTGAAATTATTAAGTCACACGCTCACCATTTTTATAAAACGATTTTACGCAAAACGCACTCTGAACGCCTGACCACTTCTCCATGTTTCTGTTTAAATGTCAGTAACTGTCAAACATTAATCAAGTCATGGAAACATTCACTTTTGGCAAAAAAAATTGGGCGCAAAATTTCTTGATCTTTCGGCATGCGATTTCTTTTGCGGATTTCTGAAGAGCGGGGTATAGAGTAATAGACCATAAACCTTGCAAGAATTAGCATGGAACATCAAACAAGAAATTGAGCGATTTCAACCTGTCCTGCTCCGTCGAATAACCGAAAAGTTCCAATCTAAGTTAGAAAAGTGTTCCCATTTGAGCGGAAGTTTTGAAAATTAACATTTTCTGAAAGAATTGGGTGCTTCAAACATTCCCGCTTCAATATATGTATATATATATATATATATATATATATATATATATATATATATATATATGTTGTGATATATGACACTTCCACGAATGTTATACGTAACATGTCTTCCGGGTCCACGATCTCGTCTATTGATAAGATTCTTAGAGTAAAACCTTCGATGATTCGGCAACGCTTTGGCAAACTCTTAATTGCTATCTTCAACCCACTAATAATCTTGTTCTGCTTCGCGTTATTTGAATTGAACTTAGGTCTCGCTTATTAATTACTCATTCGCTGACTGTCACTTACTCTTCTTTCTCTGCCTTATTTCCTTTTTCCATTTTAGTCGTTTTTTTTGTGCTTTCCATAAGAAGTCTGTAGTGTATTGTTGGTTGACGGTTTTTGTTTAATACCAATTTCCATGTATTAGGCAGTCTTTGCACGTCGGCTCAGGTGTTAAGGCTGTTTAGGCGTTTTTCGATTGCTACAGCTTCTCTTATTAATCTCTTGGTTGGATGTTCTGTTCATGACATCGTTCTGGACAAGATTGATATTATGTGATGTCGATTTTGTGTTAAATCTGAAATTGTGATGATTTTTCTTACTGCTATTCGATATCCTTCCAGCCTAGCACATGGTCAAACCAAATGAGTTTGACCTATGTACGTGCGGTCACAGTCTTCACATGAAATTTCGTTTATACCTTAATCTTCCAGCTTAATTTTGGTTTTTGGGTTAGGCAATATGACTCCGATATTTTCATACGCCGTAAATATCGTTTTGATGTTGTTTTCTTAGAATCCTGCTAATCAGGTGTTGTTCCTATTATGTACGATAAGAGTACTTTGTTTGTTGGTTCCTCCTCGTTTTCTGCTTATGTTAGTCTGTTGGATCTCGTAAGAGTGTTTAGAGCACGGCTTGTAACTGTGCTGAGTAATGATGGGATTGAGCATTCAGATACCGGTTGATGTGCGTTCTATAAACTGAGTGTTCTAGTTGTTGTCCCTTCTTGTAGATTAATACGTCTAAAGACAGCCGTGTTCCATTGTCTTGTATATCCATTGGAAACTATCTATATTTCGTGAACTCCATTTAGATGCTGTAGAAATCGAACCAATTATTCTCGTTCGTGTGTTCAGATTGTGTTTCTGTGTGTGAGTGTGCGCGATATCTTTTGAAACATTAAAGCTATCGATGAAAAGCAAGTTTTTAGAAAAGAAAATCTCGTGTCTGATTGTGTGTGTGTGTGTGTGTGTGTGTGTGTGTGTGTGTGTGTGTGTGTGTGTGTGTGTGTGTGTGTGGTGTGGTGTGTGGTGGGGTGGGTGTGGGTGGGTGTGTGGTGTGTGTGCGTGCGTGTGTGCGTGCGTGTGCTGCATGCTGCGTGGTGCGTGCGTGTGCGTGTGCGTGTGCTGTGCGGTCGTGTGCGTGCTGCTGTGCGTGTGCGTGTGCGTGCGTGTCGTGTGCGTGTGCGTGTGGTGGTGTGTGTGTGGCGTGCGTGCGTGTCGTGCGTGCGTGTGCGTGCGTGCGTGGTGCGGCGTGTGTGTGTGTGTGTGTGTGTGTGTGTGTGTGTGTGTGTGTGTGTGTGTGTGTGTGTGCGGGATGTCTTTTTAACCATTAAAGCTATCTTATGAAATTAGGTACAAAAATTCTTTGCCATAAAATCTACGTCAAGTTCGATAATGAGCAAAATTCAACCAGTGGCGGGCATTTTTAGGAGATTAGAAAATTTCAAAAATTCATTGCTTCAAATTACATAATCAAAAACCAAACTAATGCTTTTTTATATAATTTCAAATTTAAAAAAATATATAACAACCAGATAACAACCAGTAGCGCTCCGTTTTTAGGGTACAAAATTATGCATTTTTTAATTTATCAACCGATTTCTTTGAAAGTCGGGTATTGGGTGTCTTTAAGATAAATCATTTGTCAAAATTAAATAATTCAATATGGTGGATCAAAAATGGGGGATTGTCGTGTTTATTTAATTTATCAAACGATTTTTTTTTAAATCGGGTATTGGGGGTTTTTAAGACCGCTAAGGGAATATCATTTGTCAAAATTAAAAAATTCAAAATCATTTTACTGAAAGATGTAACTTTTAATAATTTAGGGGCAAGTGCTTGAATGTGATATCTGAGATTAATGTGTTCGTTTTGGTGTGATTTCACCAGTTCAAACTTTCAAAGTGAAGGAACGCAAATCGCATTTTGGAGTTGATTGAATGCGATTACTTATTGAAGATGATTTAAGTTGGTGTCACACTTTTTTTGTTGGTATTCCCATTTTACTGTGACATTTAAATTAATGACAACTAACCATTAAACTTGAAATTATTTCAATTTTTCTGGATGAAGAAGCACCACGCAACTAATTTCTTACAGCTGATAAGAATAAATTATGAATTAAAAAAGAAAAAGCAGAAACTGAATTTATAATATGCAATAAATTAATACTAACTAACACAATTAAACATAAGAGACTATCTCTAAAGCTTCATGTTTGAATTTAAATTAATAAATGATGTCTGGAATTTATGGATTCAGTCGAGAAGCTATAAGAGTTAAAGTTAAGGTAATTCTATCATGTATACATAGTTTTATACATGAGTTCTTAACAAAAGCTTTTGTAGAAATATGAAGGAGCTCTTCAACCAGAGTTCAGAAAATTTAGCGTTGATCCTCAAATTACATCTTTTGAAGTTCTACAAAGTATTTTAGGAAAAGCATTTGACATTAAAGGAGAATTTGCAATAAGTTACAAGTTAAACGATGTACATGGAAATGAAATGTATATGCCTTTACTGTCTGATTGGGAACTAGATGCTGCATTTCTAAAGTATACTATTCATATGAGTTATTACTTAATAAGAAGTGCAATTTTAGAGCTTATAATTTATCATTAGGAAGTAGTTCAGAACCCTGCTTATGTCTTAAAGTAGATTTAAAACCATTTGAAGAAAGCTCAGATGATTGGGAAGTACGAAATAATGTTCATGTTATTACACATATACGAATGGGAACAGCTCAAGAAGCTAAACCTGCTCCACGTTTACATGGTATTATTAATCAGGTTTGTTATACGTATATTTACAATGAAACATATTTTCCTTTTATTATGTAATATTAAATTTTAGATGGGAAAAACTTTAAATATGATGCAAAGAGCATTTAATTTTGGTGATGATGGAAGTACTTCATTACAACCTCCTCGTCCTCCTCTTTCAGATTCAGAGTTTCGCAAATATCTAGATCCTGTTGGTCAAATTACACACGCAAAAGAGTTACGGTCTGTTATTTATTTTGGAGGGATTGACTCCAGTTTAAGGTTATTTTTGTTTTTTTTGCTGTTACATTGCACTCACTTAAAATCTGCATGATCAGAAAATACTCAAGTGTAAGGGCTTCTGTTGATATTGAATTCTAATTTTTAATTTCAGATTTGTTTTTTTTATCTTGAACACTTCATTACATGTGATGGAGAGTATTTGAAAACAAAATTGCAAATATAGTTTTCTTATACCTACATATCTTTCTTATGTACATTGTGATGCTAAAAGATATTCCATCAGATGGCATTAGTCAGTCATGATACAAAGTGTTTGATTGTAAAAAAAAACACTATTTGTTTGATAGATATAGGAAAAATATAAATATGGTTAAACACCTCTCGGTTGAAGGCATATGTTTTCATTTTAAATTAACCCTGTAATCGGTGGTGTGTACAAATATTATTTTTGTAATCGTTACTTAATATACATATACAAGAAAGTGGCATATATGCTCGGCCTTATATTTTATGCCTCGGGTTAAAAAGAAAGACCTCACACCAAGAAATGTGTAAACGGCACACTAGTTGCGAAAATTACTATTCTCAACTATTAATTTACAAAGTATTTCCTTGAAACTATTTTATTAGTACGTAGTGCTTTCTACAAATGAGAAAAATGCATGTCAAGTATTACTTTTAACCAAATAATTTTCAATTTTCCAAACCATATGTAAATACTACGTCAATGGTGGTTACTAAGGAGGGCATTACACAAGCTAACAATTTTTAACATAATTTCACAAACAAAACAAAAATGCATGTCAAGTATTACTTTTAACCAAACAATTTTCAATTTTCCAAACCATATGTAAATACTACGTCAATGGTGGTTACTAAGGAGGGCATTACACAAGTTAACAATTTTTAACATAATTTCACTTTTTTTTACAAGCCTATAACATGAAAATACGAATGTTTTACTCCTAATATAAAGAGGGATATATGATTGTAGAATACACCACAACTTTGACCATTTCATTTAATTACAGATTATTAACACTAAGTTTGTTAGTTAAATATTTACTTATCGAACCAAATTATGTATCTGTTAGAATTGTTATAATTATATGCAATATATTATTATTTTAAAAATTACATGATTATAAAAAGCACAACCGTAAATTAAATACCCTGTTATAAAGCTAAACATTAAATGATGACTTTAGTCTCCATTGCAGACATAACAAAAATATAGGCGAGTGCATATCTATATTATATCATCGATTGATTACTAGAATCATTCATATATAATATAATAATTATATATATATATATATATATATATATATATATATATATATATATATATATATATATATAATTTTGAATGGCTTGTTAGAGTTTGTTCAAATTTTGGTGGGTTATTTTAGTGCCAGTTTGAGATTTTTTACATAAAAAAAAAATATGGCCGACTTCCGGTTTCACTGGAAATGACGCAAAAGCTGAAAATTTAAACGGCACAGTTCATCTGACAAATGTCAACTCAGGCGCCATTTGAATTTTATTTTTTTAAATATTTATTTTTAGATCATTATGACGTCATCTAAATTATAGATAATTGACTTACAATTACCCCCACAATATTATTTTTCCTAATAATTAATTTTTGTCAAGTTTGTTAATGATCAAATTTAAAAATTACTTTTTTTTAACTAAAACTCACTGTTCCCAATTGAAACATACATTGGGCCACCCTGTGTATTAAATAACTCTTACAAGTACTAGTAAAACGATATGCATAGAAATTTCCATGGTTTTTATTTTTATTAACACAACATGCTCTTGAAGCGGACTCTGTCAAAGTAAAATGCCGTTTGAGTTTACATTTGGAAGATGAACTGTATGTATTTGAAGCCATTGAATCCAAACATGTAAAAATATACAGGTTGTCTCATTTAAATTTTCAGCTTTTGTGTCATTTTCGATCAAACCGGAAGTCGGTCATATTGTTTTTTTATGTAAAAAAATCCCAAACTGACTCTAATATAAACCATCAAAACTTGAATAAAATCTAACGACCCAGTTCAAAAGTTACACGGGTGGTCCCTATTAGATTTACACCTGGTATACAGGTTGTACCAATCTTCGACAAAGTTCGGTATATGGCTTATTTCATGAGATATCAAAAATGTTAAGAAAAATAATAGATGTCTTTAAGGACCATTTTGAATTTATCTTGAACTATACAGGGTGTTACATAACTCCGTTACAAACCAAACATATGAATTTTTAAATGAGAACGCCTGAATATTATGCCAAATTCAGATTTTTAACGTTATGGACACGTTTATGTTAAAATCGTATCTAAATCAACGCCCTCTAGCTTACTCTACGTTACAGAAGAAAACATTTTTTTGCCTAATCAAGTTTCGTAATATGATGCAATATCACCTCATTCGATTAAATTTCAATTATTTTTCTCTTTTGTGTACAAGGTGGATCGAAACTCAGACCTTTCATTTTCTTTCTTCTTTTAAATAGAACACCCTGTATTTAATAGCACAAATAGAATCTTTCATTATGTAGCTTTAATTGTTGTTTTTGTTCATAAAAATAGAGTTATTTTGTAATATTTATTATAAACTATAATTATTAATCTACTATGTTAAAGCAAGCGTTGAATTTAACAAAAAATCATAAATAATAAATACCAATATGATTTAAAGTAGAGAAACTAATTATTTATACTGAATAAAACAAGACACCAAAAGTACAATCCTAACTGTAATATTAAACTAAATGTTCAAAGTGTTCACCTTTAACATCAATGCAACACTGCAGTCTAAGTTCAAATGATTGACTTACATTTCTGAGCATATTAACATTAGCAGATCGAAATGCTGCTCTAATTCTCCCTTTCATATCCTCTTGGTAGTCGGGGGATTTTTATAAATCTCATTTCTTATAAAACCCCAAAAAAGAAATCAACTTTTGTTAAATCGAGAGACCAAGCTGGTCATTCAAATGATTCCCCTCTTCCGATCCATTTGTTTTCGAATTCGTAATTTAGATGGTCTCGTACAGGCGTAGTATTATGGACAGGGCCACCATCATGCAAATACCACATTTGTCGCCGAATATTAAGTGAAATTTCTAATAAAACTGGCAGAAGAGTCTGAAGAAAATTTGAATAAATCACACTAATTCCCATTCATCAAAGAAGTATGGTCCTATCACAGGATTACCTACAATTCCACCCCAAACGTTTAATGACCACTTCAATTGACTACTATGGGTTGAAACGAAATTTTGATTAGAAGCTGCATAATCATGAAACTTATGTAGACTCACACATCCATTTTTGTGAAAAGTCGCATCTGCAAAAAGCACAAAATCAAAAAAATTTCTCTGGTGATTGATTTTAGATTCGCAAAACCTTATTCTTCTTTGAAAATCACGGTCAAGTAACTCTTGATGGAGTTGAATATGATACAGACGCATTTTATCTTTTTTAAGAATTCTTTGAACTGTGCCATGCCTAATATCTTAATGTGTGTGTGTGTGTCTTGTGTTGTGTGTGTGTGGTGTGGTGTTGTGTGGTGTTGTGTGGTGTTGTATGGTGTTGTATGGTGTTGTGTGGTGTTGTGTGTGTGTGTGTGTGTGTGTGTGTGTGTGTGTGTGTGTGTGTGTGTGTGTGTGTGTGTGTGTGTGTGTGTGTGTGTAGCGCGCGCGTGTGGTGTGCGCGTGTGGTGTGGTGGGTGTGCGCGCGCATGTGTGTGTGTGTTAGTATCCACGATAATTCCCGAACGAAAATACGTATGTACTTAAAATTTTGTATTTAAGCTTGTTTTCATTTGACTTACAGCTGATTGGATTTTATTTTGGGAGAAATCCAGCGGCGGAGAGGGGGTTTTATTAGATTAAGTTTTTGGTTTTTATCAAATATTTCTAAAACAGCTGCATATTTCAAAGATGTATCACAATCGATTCAAACTTAAACTGTATGACTTCCCTAGTTACGACATATTATAATTTTTATACACACAATGAAAGATCACAGTCAACTTTTTTGTGTCATGTGAGCCCGCAATTCACTAAGGTTTCGCACATGACAACACGTGACTAATTGTTAATTTTGATTTGGTATATCATTACGATGTAACTGGGGAAGTACATACAGCTTAAGTTTGAATCGATTATGATTTGCCTCCTCGATAGCTCAGATGAAAAAGCCCCACTCTAGCAAAGTGGAGGTCGTGGGTTCAAGCCCCACTCGAGTTAATCTTTTACTGTATGTACTTCAAAAGTTAATTTTAAATAAAACACAATTAATGATTCTTGCTTGTTACATAGTCGAATAGGATTCATTACTATAAAAACGTTCTGTTAAATACTTAAGTAAACACCCTGTATGTTGTAATTAATTTCCATAGGGATTGTTTAAATGAATGAATGTTTGCAGGAAAGTGGTATGGAAACATATACTAAATGTCTATCCTGATGGTATGAGCGGACGTGAACGTATGGATTATATACGAAGAAAAGCATCCGAGTATGTAATGTTAAGGGATACATGGAAAACGGCAGTTGCAAGAGGACCTGTAGTTGGAGAATTGGCTTACACAACAGGGATGGTCAAAAAAGATGTATTACGAACTGATCGACATCATAAATTTTATGCCGGAAGCGACGATAATCAAAATATCGCATCATTATTTAACATTTTAACAACGTAACATTTCTATGATTGACTTCAACATTAATAAATTTACACTTCTAGGTATGCATTAAATCACCCCAAAGTTAGTTACTGCCAAGGAATGAGTGATCTTGCTTCTCCTCTTTTAGTTACAATGGGAGATGAAGCTCATGCATATATTTGTTTTTGTGCTTTAATGTCAAGGCTTTGTACTAATTTCATGCTAGATGGCATTGCTATGACTCAAAAATTCACTCATTTAGCTGAAGGGTTAATGTATTATGACCCGGAATTTTACAATTATTTAAAAAGCCATCAGGTATTTCGTTTCAATTTTTAGTAACACCATTTTATAGCATTTATATTTAGGCAGATGATCTGTTATTTTGTTATCGATGGCTACTTTTGGAAATGAAACGTGAATTTGCTTTTGATGACTCCTTAAGAATGCTAGAAGTGCTTTGGAGTTCACTTCCACCAGATGCTCCAGATGTAGAACTTAAATTATTTGATACAAAATTTCAACCGCCAATGTCTACACCTCCTATTAGTCCGCTTGTTAAAACTCCTCGAGAAAGTGCTTATACAAAAGTTTGTGCATTACGAAGACAAAGTTCTTCTATATCGTTAGTCAATTATTCTGCAAAAAAAGTTTCAATTGTTAAACGACAAAATCATAGTTTAGATGAAAATGTAGGTAGATTAAAAAATATTATTACTGATAGTAAAAAGAAACACCAAAGCTTAGATGATACTACAATTGTACAACATAGAACTTTTAAAAACAGCTCGGAACAATTAAATAAGAGTCCTGTATTAAAATCTCCTAGATCTCCAAAATCTGATGAACTTCGACCAAGATCTATATCACCTCATGAATCAAAATCGGACTCTGTAGTGTTAAATAATCATATTAATGCTCATAAAAATGCTTTAAAGTTACAAAGTTCAAGTCTTTCATCCAGTATGACAAATTTAATAAAAAATTCAAAAAGAGGTCATTTTAAAGACTTAAAAGAAAAAATTACAGCTGGTAGAGTTGGTATTTTTTCTTCTTTAGATAGATTGGATATGACTAACTCAATAAAAGAAGAATCTGAAGTAAAAGAACAAAGTGGAAAAGTGGTTAGAAATTTTAATGAATTTATGCATTTTGCTTCTATGAATAAAAATAAAATATCAGATAAATTAATTAAACTAGGTTCTTCTGTTGATGGCGGAAATGAAAAACCCAAAATTTATTTAACAAAGTCAAGTTTTGATGATTCAGAATCTTCTAGTTTAGATCATAATTCTTCCACAACCATTGATAAAATCATACAGTATTCTTCAACTTCAAATAGCTGTGATGATACATTTGATGACTGTAGTCCAGATGATTCTCAAGAGTATTTTCCATTAACTACATCTGTTACTAAGGAATTAAGAATGGAATTAGAGAATTTAGATAGACAAGTTTTTGGAAATAATATTCAAGATTCACTTTTAGAATCTGATTCGTCGTGTAGTGAATCTAGCAGCAAAATGTAAGTTCTATAACTACTTTCTTCTTCATTTAACATACATAATATACAGTTCTTTTTACTTGAAAGTTTTCACTTTCAAGGTTTCGTATGACACATTTTTATCGCACGAACTCAAGCTTAGAAAATGAACCACGTTGCCCTGTTTTCTAAAACACGAGTGCGATAAAACTCATGAAACCAGTTTTTGTAATATTTTTTGTACTTGCATATTGTAATTCAAAATACAGAAAAAAATTGCAATTAAAATTGTAGAAGATTTAGGAAATTTTTGTTTGTGGTTGCTATATTAACAACATTACCATTGCAACTATACTAAAAATGATCTAAGAATAAAGCGAAGGATTAGGTAGGGAATATTTGACCTTCGTGTTAATTGGTTAAAACAAGAGAGCCATTTACAGCACTAAAGAAACAATTTTAGCATAGAAATTTAAAAATAGCAATTGTAAAAGTTATATGTCATTAAGCACCAAAATCCTAATAAGGTAGTAGTCGTTAAAACGAACTAACACAGATCAGAATGTACCTTTATTGTCAAATAACGCAATAATTTGCTTTAACACATTTAAATTGTATTTAAAAATAAAAATTTGGAACATATCAAATTCTAATAGTCTAACACTGTGTGTACTTAAAATCAATTTCGTTTTTGTGGTTATGTTAATTTTACTTCACTTTAGAATTAATATTTGCTTTAAAAAATCCTTCACAGCTTTCAATCATTGTCTTGTAGAAACTGTTCATTTCGGAACACGCCGTTTGTGCTTTGTTACTGTACAGGTATAATATAAGAACATTAATTTAATTCATTGTAAATAAACATACATATTAATGTTTCAGAACAAACTTTATGGAGTTTGATTAAGAAATTGAAGGTTCAGCATTCTGGACTGCACGTTCACCAAATAAGTCTAGAAAATGCTCAATAAAATATGACAAATTTCAAGAATTTGAAAAAACTGCTATACGACGACATGTTCATGCATTTTATTTTCGTAATGAATTACCAACCGTACTAAAATTATTGAATGTAGGTAATTAATAATGATGACTAACTTCCAAACATCAGCCATTCATCGTTATATTGAATACTCCTAAAGTTAGCGACAAAAGATCGCGAACATTTTATTAAATTAAAAATATTATTTTGAATTATTACAATAAATGGTTCTTTTGTTCATCATGGCAATGCAAGCTTGTGAATTCTCAACTGGTTTAATTTCTTGTACTGAAGAAAAAAAATCTTTATAGTTTTTCGTAAAGAATTTGTTACCGTTAATTCAAATTTGCCGCCTTATATACATTAGAGCAGTGTAAACATACCTTGAATTCAAGCGCCCTCTACTTTATTCTTATTTGATTTCAAGTGTAGTAAAAATAAGTATCCACCAATTATAACAAATAGGAGTATACGTTACCAAAATCAAAAAACGACATGTTCAGTTTCATAAAGGATAAACCCCATTTGAGTTTCATAATGGGCTTATAACGCAAAATAGAAAATATATTATGAATATTATTAATTTTAGTTAATTATAGTTTCATAAGATGCGTTTTTATCGCACGCGTCCAAGTTTAGCAAACGAGCCACACAGCGACGGTTCGATAAAACGTGTATGACACGAGTTTCCTATACTATTTTTTCCATTTTGCGTATTTATTTTGAAAAAAGTAAACTCGATTTATCACCTGCTATGTCAAGTTTCATAATTTTAAATATAAGTTGGCAACAATGGTATTTGTATGTTTGAGTTCTAATTCAAATATAGTTATTCAAATTTATATTTGCTACTAATGCAACGACCTTAAGTATGTTCTCAATAAACGATGAAGTATGTTGTAGTCTCCACTATATAAATACTATATATAAACCTCAATAATTTACAAACATATAGAAAAAATGTCTCAAGGTTAAATGAAGGTTGTATTGTACACAAAAAAAATGTGAACAGCTGAGAGGATTATTAACACCTTTATCTTGAAACATAATAAAACAAACAAACCAGCCATGTCTAGTTTTGTTTATCGTAAACCGTTATAATACATTAATCAGGAATAATTCAATACAAAGGTAGATTACAGGTTCTTTCCACATACACCTATATGTTTAAGTTTAGAATTAGTGTTGCATTCAGTTTGAAAATTCTATACTGTTAAGAGTCTTTCCACCCATCAAACATGAAGTTGTTCAATTTAATGTGATTTCTCAGGTTGATTTCATTTACAAACAGTTGATGTAAACACAGGTGGTAAATGTATTATTAACTTATTGGGTACAGTTAGTTTGTGGCCTAAAGATTACCTCAAATATACATTAAAGTAACAAATGATCATTTTCAACAAAATTCTCAGATATTGGTACTGACTTGAAAATTAAATTCCATCATTAAACTTTATTTCTATTTGTTTATTAAGCATTCACATTGTAAATTCATGTAGAGTTGAAACTCATAGAACAGTGGCAATATTTTAATGTTGTTGATGTCATTGAAAAGAACTTGAAACAAGCTTTCACATGAGGTATTACAGGCACCATAGTGAGTCCCTTTTTCCCCTTTCTTTAAATTAATACCATTTTTTCGATAAGTCACAAAAATTTTGATAAATATAAATTAATTAAGAAGACAAAAGTGATTTTTTTCTGCACGCATTCGTTTGCTTCATCAAGTAACGCTACTGATACTGTCGCGAAAAATGGCATTTTACCTGCTAAATTCCGCAGATCCCAAAACATAAAGATATTTTAAAATTAAACAATTAATACATCTTTATTATCATAAGTGAAAGTCTTTATTGTTCAACATAAACACGACCGAATTCTTCACTAGGTCGCCTAGTAAAAATCTGCGAATTTATCAAGGTCAACTAATATAAAAAGCGTAACGAAAAGATGGAATGGTCAATGGTCATTTCCCGACGCACTCTATCCACTCCACCTCCTCGACGCAAAGGGCTGGGTAATGTTGATTTTTTTCTTTATTTACTTTTTATTTTTATGTCCCTTTTATTATTTTCCCTTGGTATGGTTTTATTGTTTTTCATTGCTTTATTTTTATTATACCGTTCCTTTTTTTCTAACTAACGAGTTTTTCTCTCCCTGAGCAAGGTTCCACGTCACTCGCAGCCCCAGTCGTGACAATACTGCGCATGCGTTGATTCTATTGCTCTATAAAAATAGTAATATTTGAATTTAACATGAAATTTTAATTTATGTTTATTTACTTATTTATTTAATTTTTTTTTACTTGAACTTCATTTGTTTTCTGTGACATAAAAGAAAAGTTATATGTACGTAGGCTAAATTTTTGCCAAAAACTCAAAATAAGTTTAATTATAAGTAGGTAAGATTGGAGACTTTTGGAACACACCATAATTCCAATTCCAGATATATGATTTTCTCTAGGAATAAAACATTTTGATTTAGTATAAGTCAAAAGTTCTTTCCACTTCTGTATCATTACACCTGCGTGGGCGTGGTGAAAGTAATTGAGCGTACGTGCAGTGTGGTGCCCATCGGAGATGCTCCTGTAGCGGAGTGTCAGATGGCCACCATTGGTTTATTCGAACTACACACATGAAGCATTCAACGGTATCGTCTGAAGATTTGGAAATGAACCCTGCTGCTGCAAGCGATGGAGGTGAGTGAACTCCAGACCATGTGCGATACGTAAGTAAACGTTTATCGAAACAATTGTAATACTGAGGATAATAAAATGTTGGTGTCACGTCACACATCTTCTCACCGTAGAACACAGTAAGATACTAACAGGATATAATTTATTATATACAATATATACAGTATAAAAAACTAATTGTCCAAATAATACACTTCACCGCAGAGAATGCATGAATCATTTCATATACCTCGTGCAGCATTGTTAGGGGCGCTCTACACGATGAGTGCCAGTATTCTTGGTGTGACATGTGGTAAATTGCGACCCATCTATCCATATGTGTGGTGGTCAGCAAGATGACAACGAGTATGAAGGGCAAATGTGTGTGAACAATATCCCAAATTAGCCATGAAGGCATGATGGTGGAAGTAGCGAATTCGTTTATCTGGGTTGGCAAACCATTCAGTATTCCACTGCACATCTTCATGTCTATTCTTTAGCGCTTCTAATGTCTTAGAAGGCAGTAGTCCCTTTTTTTCAAATTTCTCCCAGTTTGGAATTAATTCACATGCTCGCCGCACACTCAGATTAAAAAGTGATAATGGTTGGTAGCACTCCCTATCATCCCAATTGTTTTGTACTGGCCTAGCAGACATTCTGACACCGTTGGAAATAACTCGATACTATAAGTGTAGTTACCCCTACTTTTAAAGAAAGAACTGACCTTGCAAAAACATATGAATAGTTAACCTTAAAGAATGACATGATTGATAGCGTTATTGTGTAACCTTGGTAAAGTGGTAAACGTAAGAGGGGGAGGACATTGTAAGTGTGGGAACCTTAAGGTTGTGACAACCTGGGGGTGTGTGCACCTTGAAAATGATAACCTTGGAATAGTGGTAAACGTGAGAAGAGGAGGACATTGTAATTGAGTGAACCTGGATAATGAGGGACCTTGAAAATGTGAGGGCCGGAAAGGTCAAGGAGACATCCTTAAAGTGATTGGTGAAAACCTTGCAGAAACGCCGTGAATGAAGGCCTTGGAAACGGTACGATTGCTGAAGTAACGTGCAGTGTGGCGGTCAAGGTGAAGCAGGTAACCTTGATGGTAGGAATAGTGGGGAAAGTATGATATAAATGCAGAAGGAGTACATGTGAAACCAGTATTGTATATAATGGAGAACATATTACGCCAAGCGGTAGAAAAAGCGAAGATTGTGAGTGTTATGAATTCACGTGGATGTCGTGATATTTTAATTAACAATGTGTGGTATTTTTTAAATAAAAGTAAATCGAAGTATGTTAGTGTCGGTTTGTCACCTCAATTCAATTTTGAACCAGTCGTGAAACTTGGTGGATCTAAGAGTAATGGAGTGGTGTTTGGTAAGCAGGAATGGCACATACTTTTGGGCAATCAAGGGGTAATTACAAATTATTTCTACACACCTGAAGGGACATGGCTACCTACAAAGATGGGTTCGAAAACGATATCGTATGAAATTATTTACAAGAAGAAAATTATACGCATCTATGATTGTAAAGAATCAGAAATCTATTTAGGATGGGAGTCTATAGAACAGTTATGGAGACTTCTTAAGATAGTCAGTTACCGATTGGATTTAGTACCTACTATGAAATTTCCTGCATTTTATAATAAAATAATACATACGGCAGCGTAAATGCCTGATGTTGACATACACAGGTTAATAGTTCCATTACAAGATATATTTGATCTCAATGTAGTATGTGTTATGGAAATTGTAGAATTTGCCAAGGAGAAAATTGATATTGACAGGAGAGCCGTTAAGTAATAAGTGGGGGTAACGAACATATCGAGAATAGGGATAATAATAAATGTTTAGTCAATATGTGGATGTGTTAAAGTGCAGAGTCGTGGCCTAAAACTGTAGATTGTGTTAGTGCAGTTCAAAGACTAATATATCAATTTCAATCATTAGAATTTGATGCAGAACATGAAAAAGTGTATGGATGTGATAACGTTTAGTGATGACTATTTAGATAATCTAGTTTATAAGTATGGTAGTGGAATACGGCTGTGTGAGAAATATTTTCAATTGCATGACGATGGTATAGAGTGCATTTGTTGTATTAAGCGATTAATAGAAGACCTTAGAGAAACATCAATCGAACAATCAGTGCAGTGCACAATTTCAACACTTTTGCTACTTTTCTTTTGTACTGGTTCGCTGCTTTGGTCTGACTTATGCTTCCGTGAGTTATTCAAACCCGATGGTCCTGGTTCTGCAAAGGAATCATCTGCATGTCTGTGTTGCGCATTATTCTTTATGTTGTTTAACCCTGATGGTCCAGGTTGTGCAAGACGCTCAGCAATATGACTATGTTCCGTTCTATTCGCATCGGAAGTACTTGGTTGCGCCACATTCCTAAGTGCGGTACAGTTTTACGGTACAGCCTGCAACGTCTAAGAAGGTGGAGTAGTTGGAATACTTATTCAACACAGTTTTTTGATGTCTCAGTAGAGAGCCTTTTCTTGAAAATTTCATCAGACATTCACATTGAAATGTTTTACAATGTATAAATAAACTGGTAGAGTTACGTGTTTTGTTATAATTCCTTTTTTTAACTCTATTGATCTTTATTGGTTTGTATCATTTATTACTATCATGTATTACAACTGTTAAAAAGATCTCATATCCAGCGATGCGAACGAGGACGCAACGTAACATATCGCCAGAAATAGGATAATATGTATGATGGTTGAGGGGTAAGGAAACAATAATGATAGTCGGAATAGAGTGTTGCTGAGCGCACATATTCTATCCAGCACTGTATCTCACCCTGTCATGTGCTTTGGGATGGAAGCAAGGTATTACCCCCACCTGTTTTCCAGAAACTCCGGAGCGCATGTAGGGGTCGATACACTCTGGTGAGAAGATACTGCGTTTTCCACAATATCCCTCACCGGTGATTGCAGGTAATTATTGTATGGGTGCTGCAGGACTCCTAGGTACTGCTGTCATTTAGTGACTATTCATTATCTATAAAATCAGCAACACACCGGACTGAGGATACTCTCTGATGACTCATCCATTTGCTCCACTTGTATCGAAGAGTTCATAGGACACCACTCTTCAGCGAACTCTGCGATACAAGTAAAGCTCAGGACAATATCAGAAATGTGCTCCCTGGCTTCTCCTCCTGCCGTAGAACTACTGTACGACTACTCCTCCATAAATTCTACGGTAGAAGCAGGGCTCAGCAAACCTTCAACTGGATTCCCTACTATTCTGCCCTCTGCATATGTTGCAGATGTGGACGATTGCTCATCTACAACGCAGGGTGAGCAGTATTTCGTCCACGTCTGCCTGCTCGTACGTGCGTGATAATACCACATTAAAATCTTCCGCTGGAGGTGGTGTATCCAAAAACCGCAACGCTATTTCACAGTCATCCTGGTCGAAATACCTCCCGCTCTCCACCAGGTCACCGGCAGCACCGCCGTGTTGGAGTAGCTCCATTACATGCTGTGCGTGATTCGTATGAGTTCAGTCTCCCAGCAACCTCCTCAGGATGGGAGCGTCATCCGCGGTAATATCACAATGTAGCTTATGATGTTAACTCGTCTACCCACCGTTACAGGACATGCTCATGACCTACCTAAAAGCAACTACTCATCTGTGGCCGTATTACATGAAAGCGCTTTCTTACCTCTGTTTACGGTTGACGTAGTATTCTCCACTACGGCGGCGGCTACACTTGGGTTTACAGATTCTAAAAGCGATTACTATTATTAGTATACAAAAGATGAAAGCCTGCAAAATAATTTTGTAAATTTTACAAGACCCTACAGATTTTATTGAAAATTATTCTAAGTTCATAAAGTAAGTTTTGAAACTTTTAAAAGTCCCTAAGTTCAGAAAATAACTTTTGAAAATAAAAGATTTTATTTTATTCTAAGATCACAAAATAACTACAGAATAACCTCCCTTCAACTACCACACCTCAAGATTCCTCATCCTCTTAATCTGAGGTTCTGTATATCCCGCCCTCTGCATTCTCTCCTATTACCGTGGACACCCAATCCAGCGACGACGAAATTTATTAACTAGCGACCGTAGTCCTGGACTCTACAAGATTACAATCTTGATGCGGATACAGTAATACTTGATATGGCCAATGCCGAAGTCATTACTATCAGTGACGAGCACACACCACTACCTATTGACATAGACGAACATAACGATGATAGTGATGACTTTGTCAGCATATCATCCAGTGTTGAGGGAATATGTTCTTCATGTGCTGGCAACGATTACCTCAACACTGGTGACTACGACTCCGACGAAGACATGTACCCTGCCTACAGCTATGATTCCGACGACTACGAGAATGACGCGTTACGACAAGCGAAACACGTAGACTTTTGTAATAAAATCATCATTGAAGAGAGTGGCGATGAGGACGACTTTATGGGCACTCTCACTAACAATATGCAATGACTAAAACGTAGCGTTCAAGAACTGTCAGACGTAGTACAACAACTCAGTGCACAGGACAGTGACAGCATACAGGACGAGGACAATGACATTGGCAGGGTTCCAGACGCCGGTCCAGGATCACGAAAATAACGAAAACAGTAACGACGATATGCACGACAATGACGACGAAGAACTTTACGATGGCTGGTTTTGGGCTACACATCCCTATGACGATTGGTCGCACTATGCTTCCACCATTATACAACGTTATGTGGTGGATGGCGTCGGGAGACAGTACCATTGAACGCAATTCTGCGTTCCTTATTATCGCTGGGTGGTAATGGCTCTTCTACGCACATCGCATCATCACATAGGACCGTCTCACGTTCACGCTATGTATTGTCTTGATACTACTTTGTTTATATTAATAATTCGTTCTTTCATTACAGCTGACAACCATAGTGCAATTCGTCCGGAATTATGATGTGATTACGGAGAGCTCTCTAGAAGAGCAGTTCGACCGGGCCCACACTAGGCTTGTAACATTATACCTTGACTGGCATAGTGTTATAAGCATAGCTATACTAAGTGGCTATGGTCTCGCCTTTGTATATCTGGAGATGATAATCAAAACTGTCGAAGAGGTTGCCGGACTTTACGAACTCATCCCAGTTCTGACAGAGCTCTCCTTCCACTTATGATTTATTTCCAGAAAAACGTCGACCCCAATAGAGCGACCCCAGACCAGGCAGACCGACACTAACTGACTGAGCGCGGCATCTACTATACAAACAGACAAACAGACAGGTAGACATACAGACAGATAGGCGGACAGACAGACAGGTACACACCACACGGTGTATATGCTGAAATATAACAATGATATTATGATGGTATACCATCATGTACCGCTGATGAACATCTGCTAGTCCTATAGAGGAGCATCTTCAGACGAT
Organism: Vesta saturnalis; assembly: GCA_036346205.1. Lineage (NCBI taxonomy): Eukaryota > Metazoa > Arthropoda > Insecta > Coleoptera > Lampyridae > Vesta > Vesta saturnalis. The sequence continues at coordinate 105,804 of JARFJB010002354.1, forward strand.
ACCGTTGAATGCTTCATGTGTGGAGTTCGAAATAAACCAATGACAACCATCTGACACTGCTACAGGAACATCTCCGATGGGTACCACACTGCACATACGTTCAATTACTTGCACCACGTCCACGCATGTGTAATGAATGATACAGAAGTGGAAATGACCTTTTGCACTTGTACTAAATCAAAATGTTTTATTCCTAGAGAAAATCATATATCTGAATAATACACTAATTACATTTGTATATACAACAAATAAATATATCAGCATATCATTACCTTTTTAATTTAGTTCTAAGTGTGTTATCAGAGATGTGTAAAAAATTACATGAGCAAACCTTGAAAAAGTGAGATGGCTATCTGAGTAGGTAGGGTGCGTAAATAGCCTTGGGAATGTGTTTAGTGTTAGTGACCTAAGCATGTTGTTTCACCTTGGAGCTGTGGTACTCTTAGAAATGTGCGACCTTGGGCAAGTTGTGTATAAACATGGTCTACTTATTTCGCAACCTTGAGCCGGTGGGACCTTGAAATTGTGGTAACCTTGGAAATGTGGGACCTTAGAATTGTGGTGTGTTCCAAAAGTCTCCAATATTACCTACTATTATATTTAAATAATTTTTAATTATGTATGTAAACAGTGTCATAACGTTACCTCGTTATCGTAACATCGTTTTGTATTTAGTAAACAATACTATTATAATTATTTTATTGACATATTAATAAGCATACCTCCCTAGCTTCCGCAAGATTCATACGTTGTCTCTGGTATGTCCTTTTGTGTTTAAAATTCTTTATTTTTCATTCTGTTATCATACATTCTACTACATTCAGCCAAGGTTTACGCGGTATACCTGACCCGGCATTACCTCCAGCCTCACCCACCCACATATATTTGCTTCGTTAATCGTGCGTTGTCCATTCTCACAATGTGACCAAACCACCATAATATACCAGTTTTATATCTATCCATCCTCGTACTTTCCTCGTCGTTATACACTCATTCTTTATCTTATCCCTTCTCGTTTTACCACATGCGTTTCTCAGGAATCTCAAACCCACGGCATTTATTTTTCTTTCGTGCTTTTTTTGACATACCCATGTCTCAGTTCCATACAGTACTGACGGAACAAACACGCCTTCATAGATTGCTCGTTTCGCAACCATACTCATGCTTTCGTTTCCCATTATCGTCCACATACTTCCAATCACTTTGACGCGTCGTCCAATCTCGCCATCCATTGTACCATCTCCAGTAAGCATTCTGCCCAGATATAGGTACCTACTCGTCTACTTGTTCCACAACTTCATCTTGCAGAGTAAATACTCTACTCTCTTTTCCACCTTCCTGATTGAACACCACAATCTTAGTTTTGTTCACGTTTACCTTTAGGTCCATGTTCTCACAGACTGTATCAAACTTACTCAGAGCTGTTTGTAGCTCATCCGCACTGTCACTTAATAAGACTGTGTCATCTGCATACACCAGAACTTGTACATTTACATCACCAATTATTACACAATTTGTGTTGATACATGCTTGCCTACCACAATTATCCATGTATACATTGAACAACCATGGTGACATCACACAGCCTTATCACACTCCTTGCTAAATATTAAAGTATTCAGTCATACCTCTCACCCTAACACATGCCTGACTACTGTTGTATACTGCCCTTATTCCATTTATTAGACCTTTATTTACGCCATATTCATTTAAAATTTCTCACAGCTTCTCCCTATTCACTCTGTCGTATGCTTTCTCCAGATCTACAAACGCACAGTACAGTTCCCTTTTTACGCTTAAAAAGACTTTTCGATCACCTGGTGCAGAGCAACGATCTGATCAACACATCCTCTCCCTGGCAGAACCACCCTGCAAATCTCAAATCTTAATTTGTGTAGTTTCTCGTACTCTATCTATTAGTATTCTTCCAAATGCTTTATCAGGTACACTGAGCAAACTTATTCCTGTGTAGTTCTTGCAATCACTCTTGTTCCCCTTACCCTTATATAGTGATACAATGATCGCACTCTTCTAATCCTTCGGCACTTTTCACACTTAAGGCATACATTGAATAATTCACACAATCTTCATATAAGCTTTGCATCTCCATACTTTAGCATTTCACCAGTGATTTCGTCTACGCATGCTCCTTCACTGTTTTTCGACCTTCCTACCGTTTTCTCTACCTCATTTATCACAATATCCTTCTTAGCTTCATTCACCACTCCTTCTACATTCTCCTTATTTAGCCCTTCCATCTTACTTTCCTCACTACTGTACAGCTTTCCGAAATATTCTTGCCACTTCCTCCATTACTTCTTTAAAAAAATAAATTGTGGTTTAATCACTTATCTAAGTATAAATAAGGTTTGTTTTTTGAATAAAAAGAATTTTTAATGAACTTCAGTTGCAAGAATATTTTTAGACAAATAGATTTAGCTACCTTTTGGGAACAGTCCCTTTTTTAGCATCTTTCCCTTCTTTTTACATTTTAAAATCCCGTTTCCCAAAACTTAAAAAAAAAAGGGATACAGTGCCTGGTATTACTTGCCATATGATCCCATTTAAATTATTTTAGGGCGGCTGTCCGCCATTTTAATGATCGCGTCACTGAATACCATCAAAAACGTTGTATATGTGCCTTAGTTAGGTTTCCCAAAATTTTATTAATTTCAGTTTTATAGTTCACATAATAGGTTGCTGGGGGAGACTTTAGAAAGGCACTGTATATGTCAATCTCACAACTTCTAATACAATACGCTTTCTTGTGTTTAATTCAGTTACTAACGTATTATAGCAAAAAGGCAGTCATGTAGTTTGTTATGAGAAATTAGTTTCCAATATTGATTCCAATGCTGCTGCTTCTAAGACTCGCTCACTCTATCTGAGCATGGGTTGTAAAAATTGCTATTTACTTACAGAAATTAATTATGTATCACATAAAAATGTAAACATTTACATTGTTTTCATTTGTATTTTGAACTTAGATTTATAAAAAAAAAGCCCGTTTAGAAAACAATGTAAGATATACTATATATGTTACATTTTCTGGTGTCGTAAACTTTACGAATAATTCCAGGTTATATGGTACCAACGTTCTGCCAACACATTTAAAATCATAGCTATGTGAATCACACTACATTTGTACCATTTGGCCTGTAAAGACAAATGTGTATTGTAGGTACAGCATCTGTACCACAATCTGCGAAGTATCACTCCAATATGTTCAGACATATTTTCTGTGTCCACGCAAACATATTAACAAAAGAATAATTTAATGCAAAACATTTTTTATTAAAAAATTTCTACATTCAAAGAAAATTCATATTTAATGTGTTTTTACATTGTGCACAGTATCTATAAATGTTTGTACAGCCATTATATCCATATCTGGATAAATACCATGACCTAAATTAACTATATAACGATGCACACCAAACTTCTTTACCATATCCTTCACGTATCCTTCTAAATCATCTTTAGGTGAATATAACGCACATGGATCCAAATTACCTTGGTACGTTACATTCGGATTTCTTTTTATTTCTTCTATATTTACTGTCCAATCTACCCCTAATATTTCATAACCCAATTCTGCTTGCTCATCCAAACAGAAAGAAGCACCTTTTGCAAAAAGTACAATTGGAACATCTTCTAAATTATTTTTCTTTAATTTCTCACGTACCTCTTGGCGAATTCTTTTTAAATACGGAAGTCCATAAACTTTATAAATCGACTTGTTAAGATACTCAGCGCTAGTATCAAATAATTGTAAAATTTGTGCACCCGCTTCCACTTGCATTACAAAATATTCAATAATTACCTCGGTTAACATAGTCAGTAATTTGTGTGATTCATTTTTATGTGCATACAACCATTTTTTAGCTTTCGATAATGTTTTAGAACCGCCACCTCAATCATAAAAGCCATTAATGTCCAAGGTGCTCCTGAAAACCCAAACAAAGGAACTTTACCTTCTAATTTATGTCTTGTTAGTGTGATTGCTTTTCCTACATAATCTAATCGAGATATGGCCCCGTTACTATCTAATTTATTGAAATTTTGTAATGTTAGCGGTTCGGGAAAATAAGGCCCTTTATCACCCATTTCAACAATCATTTTAAGAGCTTGAGGTATAACTAATATATCGCTAAAGATTATAGCAGCATCAAAGTCAAAACGTTTAATTGGCATTAATGTAACGTTGCATGCTAGATACGGTTCTTGACAAATTTCGAAAAACCCATGTTTCTTTCGCAATTCTTGAAATTCTGGTAAATAACGACCAGCTTGTCTCATAATCCATATTGGAAGTTTGTCTGGTATTTCACCTTTTGCTGCTTTTAACAGTCGATTGTTTTTTAATATTGGAAAGTTTTTTGAGGTTAAGACGCCTGTTTCATATATGCTTTTATCACAGAAAGTCAATTCAGTTTTGTCTCCAGACATTTTTTGTTGAAATTAATAAATGTACTAAATATTATTACTTGCACTTTTTATTCAATTAATAATTGGAATTGTAGAAGGTTATAAATATGGATGTATCTCCATAACCTAACCTACGATAGTGCATTAATACTACGTGACCGGTATCTAAAAATGAAGTGTGCTAGTATTTATTAATGGCAGTTGCTTTTTCTGTTTCGCATTAATTGTGTACTTTATGGTGTTTGCGGGATGTTAAACTAACGAAGTTCTTTATAAACAATGCTACTTGCTACTTTAATTTATATTTGAGGTAAGCTTTGAACCCTAACGCTCAATATGTTAATTGTTTGGTATATTTACATTAACCATCTGCGTTTATTATCAGCCGATTGTAATCCAAATTAGAAATGTCGCGGTATTTTTTAGGAACGTAGAAACAAACTACGGTGTCAATTCTCGATTGGCGCCCGGCCGCGGAGAAGAAAAATACGACAAAATGGCGGTTCAATCAAATCGCGGTATCGGCCACGGCTATCGAGCCGTGTCTGTGTACGTAATTACGCTGTCGTAGGATTAGGACTTAATTTAAAATGTTGATTTTTTATTTTAAGAGCTTAATAAATATAAACACGTTTTTATTTCATTTTTTTTTTTAATTTTTGGAAGACCATTGTATACTTTTGGAGTTTTGTTATATTTGATCAATAACATCTTTTATTAATACGACATGAAAAACCATCCAGCGAATATAGAAAATCTTTACCCGGTTACCGGAATATGCGGATACCTCTGCGCTGTGAGCCGTCTCGTCTCTCCGTGACGGAACTGCCGGACGAAGTGTCCATCATTATCAGTGACTAAATCGCGGTATTTTTCTGACACCGCTGTGACCGGAACCGCGACAAAAGGTAAACAGGTATTCCCATCTTTAATTCAAATCAACCGAAATCATATAAATCGGGCACGTTCAGCGCAGTCAACTGTTTATTTTAAACGCAAACCTAAGTTAACTACATACACAATTCGCTGTTTGCCTGAAACATACTTTTTAAGGTTAATAAACACACCAGCACAAATTGCAGTTGTAAGTTTCAGTTGATCTACTTAAGTGTATTAATTTGTTATTTACTATGACAAAGTCATTTAGCCACAAAACTTTTTTGTCCATTTTTGAGGTTATAAGCAACCCGTACTAACCGAATTATCTTTCAATACAAAATATAACCTACTTCTTATAAATAATTTAATAATTTTATTAACTATATTATAGTATTCAGGAATGTTATTTGGAGGAGGATATTTGTCAGTAGGAACAGTTGTAACACTATTATATCAAGTTTCATACACTGAATAATTAGTTTTTACCTTGTATATTACACAGCCGAGCAAATAATATATACTAGCTCGCAGTTCGTTAGTTATATCCAAAGATAAAAATTCTTCACATAATTCTATGTCAAGTTCTTCAAGTATAGTATCTTCAATTGGACTTGGTTTACTCACTTCAGATTTGTTTATTTCGTTACAATAGTACAATGTAGTTCCCATAATCTTCATTGTAACTGCTTCATTGTAAATTAGTGCGAAATTGTGATAAGGAAATTTATCTTAATGACACTTTGAACATATGAGCATCTGGCACTGGCTGTCGACTGCTAGTAGAAGAAAACGTGTTTTCTAAAGCATCATGTATAAGGCGACCTACCATAACATAATTAAAATTCACTTTCTCCAAATAAATTTTTTGAAAATCTAAAGCGCTTTCAATAGCTAATATAATGTCCGTTTGAAAAGTCTTCCATTGATTATTTATGGAAATGTTATATATTACATGTTTCATGATCTCCAGGGCTTCATTTTTAATTTTCTACTATTACTACCACGCGATATTTCAAATCTGCAACCTTGATTAATACTCGTCGCCCCCACTTAATTGTCAGCTCTCACAATGGATTATATTCTAGGTTACCGCAGATTTTAAACTTCCTTTTTATCTCCATCTCTTAAAGTATATTGATTTTATAATTCCCGTGGAAGCAAACACGGTGTTGTTTTAAGTTTAGTGAAGTCATCTTGTTATTTATTCATGTGCTTTAAAACTTTAATTTGTTTCAAAAAGTTTTTTATTTCATAAAACTCGAGTGTCATTGCCCTTTGTGTTTCGTGGTCTAGAACTAATTCTCCGTTGGCCTATTCGTGATACATATACAATGGTAGTGGTTAGTTCTGTAAAATTGAAGCTGTTTCTTGGTTTCCTTGTTATTCACTTAAAATAATTTGGAAAGTGTTTGTAAATTGATTATATTATAATTGAAACATGGTTATAGTGTTTTATCTAAAAAAACAATATCTCGTTAGTTCGAATTGTAGTTGATTGTGGCAGTTAGGCTGCGTGGCACAATGTGAGATTTTTTTAATTACCTGAGTCGACAATTATAAGCAATATCAATTATCGTAAGGCATTTTTTTCCAGATATATACACTTTATTTCTAAATACATTTCGCTAAATTATTACCCAGCAGCATTGTTTTATTTTGTTACAACTGCACAGTATGTAATAGTAGATTATACCATGAGTCAATAATGATAGCTATTCTTCCCGAGGAATAGGTTACGAAACGAGCCGCGTAAGCGGCGATGGAGTAACATTCCGAGGTAATAATAGCCATTATTGCGAGTAGTATACTCTACTTTATCTACGACTAAAATACTTGCTTCGCAAAGTTTGCCTTTTGGTTTAATGGAACTTTATTCATTTACATTAATTTGAGATTTTCAGTGAACAACTATCTGTTAACATTAAAATTAAGTAGTGAGGTTAAGTCACTTCTGGACTAGGAAGTGACGTCACACCAATCAGCGACGTGAGAGACGAGGACGGGGCTCCGTCTGGCGGAAGCTAAGATGCCATCGGACTAATGAGATGCGGGGATGGGTCCCGCCCCTGTTAAGAATAGCAAGGGGATGGCCCATCTGTTGGCAAATGATAGACGTGGCGCCCATATTAGGATGGTGGAGTACGCATGAGGTATGGTCATACCGACATTGTTTATATGGAAGGCGAGGGTTTTTGGCCGCTGCTGAAGAGCTACTTCCGGTTCTTCGCCGCTGCTGAAGAGCAAATTCTGCGGAAGCTGGTTGCTGTTGGTGAAGACGTTAGTGTGTCTACTTCGGTGGAAGTATAAAGCCTAAAAAAATTGTTTGCCTGCAGCGAGATTTGAACTCGAGAAATTTGGTATGGTAAACATGTTTGTTTATCACTTCGCCAATCTCGGTGTTAGATATAAAATGTAGAAAGCGTGATACCTATATAAATGTTTATGCTGTTGCGGTGGAAAATAAATTGATATAGAAAATCAATATTGAAAAATGCATTTACTAGTTGCAAAATGAAGGTGTTTGATAATAAATGTGTAATTAGATTTGCATAGAAACAAAATTTGTACATCTGCAACGAATTTTGTTAATAAATTAACACATCCTGGGAGTGACGCAGTTTCTAGAATGATCTAATGAAAATAGTTTCCGTAGTATTCTTATCATCATATATTTAATAAAGCAGTAAAGAGAATTCTACGCATTCTGATGGTGAATAATTGTATTTCAAAAAATCAATATTTAAAAAATATTACAATACATGAAATTCTCCGCAACAAGCTTATCTATAAATAACATCCGGCGCGACGTACTAGTTGAAAAATAATGAATTTAGTGATAAATACGTAATTACATTGTATTTCAAAAATTAATATTGAAAAAGTGCATTTACTGGTTAAAAAATAATAAATTTGGTAATAAATAAGTAGAAAAGAGAATTTGAACTTATGGATTCTGACGATAAATAGTTACTCATAAGTAAAAATTAAATTGAAAAAATATTACAACATATGAAATTATCCGCATCAAGCTTCTCTGTAAATCCAGAAGTGACTTAGCCTTACTACTACATTAGTAATATTACTATTAATAAACTGAATTTGGTGTGTACTCTTAATAAAATTGGAGGGATTTTCAATACAAATATTTGGAATTTCGATTGTTGTAGAAGAGGCTTCATTACTATTTATTTGTTGAGTAATAGTATGTGCTCTAGTTGTCTTGTTTCTCATAAACTAATCAATGTAAACTTCAGCTGCCTGTGTCGAATTCCAACCTCCATGAGGTTTTAATCCAGTTATATCGCCTCCTCCATCAATATACAGAGTGGCAGATGATCTGCGATAACAGTGTCCGGTATAAGTTTGAGGATTTGGCAAGTTTAAATGTTTGGCAATTTGTTTACCAATGTCTGCAAATTTGTTTTTTCCTATACCTTATTTTATACATTTGGATTTTTGATCATTTATAAAGAATGAATTGATTTTTATGTGACGGGCGGAGATCGATGTACTTGTTTACAATATTGTAAAACATTCATGGTGAATGTTAGTACAAGTTTAGTTTTAGTTTTGGGTATTGTTATTAATAACTGCGTTTGTAGATCCTTCACGTACTTTATATTCATTTCAAAAAATTCGTTTGAGCGGCATGCGACCATAATTTCAATAATTAACATAACTAGAAACAAATAAATCAATATAGAAATTAAAAAAATATTTCCCGTATAGAATTGAACCCGAAACATTTGGATGAAAGCCAGATATCCTATCCACTAGACCATAATTGTTAATTATATTAATATGCTTCGCTCTATCGCTATTATAGTGTGCTACGAGTTGGCGCCGGTAATAATTTTGTGGTTTGACAAATTTAATTATGAGTTTGGAATAGCAGATTAAATGTGTCTTTGTATTTACCTTATGTAAAAGAAGAATTTCATCAGGTGCTTTGTCAATAAATTCCCTAATTTGTTTGGAGGTCAGAGTGGAAAACTTTGATATAAATCCTTTTCTTTTTAAAAATAACTCTAGTTTGCCATATTTTTCCAAATCAACGTCATAGTTTATTCTCAACATAGTTTTAAGCTTTGAGTAGAAGGGCCATAACGAAGACAGTTTGTATTGTGCACTTAATTCAGCAAAATAGGCCAACGGAACATTTTCAGGAAATGAGTTTGTATTCTTTCGAAGACAAATAGGGCGTTTGACACTCTTCAGTTTGCGTGTTTTGTTTATACGGTAGGTATGATTTAATTTGAGCGCCAAAAGAAATACTGACCATTAATCCTCGTTATTATTCCCTGCGGGATTAATATATGGAACTGTACTACAAAAACTAGAAGTATAATACTACCGTTATACAGGTTGGCTAAAGAGTATTGAAAGCAAAAATAAAAGAAGGTGAATTTTTAAATGAAATTAATTTTTTTATTCAATATAATCTCCCTCAGCTTCAATACACTTATTCCAATGATCTTTCAATAATTTTTACCATCTCTGTAATGATTTTCCGGAAACACTGCAAAATACTGTTCACAGCTGCAACAACGTCTTCATTCGACGAAAAAGCTTTCGACGGAGACATTATTTCAAGTTTGTGAAGAGTTCGTAGTCGCTGGCCGCCAAATCTGGTGAATACGGTGGGTGTTCAAGCAATTCGTACATCAATTCATTCAATTTATTCATCGTCAAAACACTTGTGTGAATACGTGCATTGTCTTGATGAAAAATGATTTTTTTCTTCTGTAAACCAGGTCTTTTCTCAAGAATTTGTTTATTCAGCTGATCGAAAAGGTTGCAATAATATTCACAGTTGTTTTACCTTTCTCCAGATAATCAATTAACAAAATTCCTTTTCCATCCCAAAAAACTGATGCCATAACCTTTTTTCCCGATCGTTCCCGAACAACCAGTTTCAGTCCAATGTAAACGTTCTTGTTACAGTTTTAGACGAAACGTGGATTTATCAAAATGGTTTTAATATCCATCGTTGGGTGCACGATTCTGACTTAAAAAGTAATCTATCCAAAATTAAAAGTGAAGTTTTTGGAAAATCGGAATTATAACACTTTGAATGGGGACCAGTGATTAAACAGCTGATTCCTGCGCTTTCCACTCTACCCGGAAATTGTGTAGTGGTTATGGAAAACGCACGGTATCATTTGGTGTACATCGAATTCTAACATTATGTGTTTCATTGTAAGTGCTATAAAATTCGTCCACTAATAAATAAAATAAACCAAGCATTTCTACAATGGGGTACATTTTCTACTCATTTATCAGTTGATGAAATGATTGTGAAATACTGTGGGCACAATCGTATGAAGCAATTTATACAAGCAAAACCGATTCGATTTGGATATAAATTATGGTCGCTATATAGTTCAGATGGATATTGTGACAAATTTTCTGTTTATACTGGCAAAGATAAAAATGCAACTCCGGTTTTACTGCAAGGTTCGCAAGTTATTACAAATCTTTTAGTAATCGTTGCAAATCGTAAAGACCATTTGGTATATTTTGATAACTTTCTTACAAACTGGACATACTGATTCATCTAAAATCAATTGGATTTCGTGCAACAGGTATATACTGCACTTGTTACAGTAACAATGCGTGAAAACAGAACAGATAAATGCCCACTTTTAAATTCAAACGAACTTTGAAAGAGAGAGCGTGGTACATTTGATTATCGATTTGACAAAAATGGTGAAATTTTAATCTTAAAATGGAACGATAACAAATGTGTCACAATTGGTACAAATTTTGACACCAGTGAACCACTAGGTAATGCTTCAAGATGGTGTGAATCTATACAACAAAAAATTCATGTCCCCCAACCTAATGTTATCAAAATGTACAATCAATATATGGGAGGTGTTGATCATCATGACTGGATAGTTGGCATATATGCTATTAGGATTAGAGGCAAAAAATGGTACTGGTCGTTAATTACAAGAATGATCGACATATCCATAACAACTGCATGGATTTTATACAGAAAAATTCACGGGCAAGGTTCGTTATGTTGTTTAGATTTCCAAAGAAGTGTTGCCACATTTTATTTAAAACAAGGCTATTCTAGCCATCGGAAACACAACGTGCATGGCGTAGTGCCTGATGTTCGGTATGATAGAAACAGCGATTGGATAAGACGAAGGGAAAAACAGCGTAGATGCCAATTCCAAATTTCCAGAAAAAACCTTTGACTTTTTGTTCAAAATGCGATGTAACCCTGTGTATAGAATGTTTTGAATCCTACCATAAATAAAAATAATTTTTTGTTTCATGAGTCGTTAAACCCATACTATTTCAGATTGCGCGTAGTACGTTCATTATTATAGGGAGTGCAATCCTACTCACATTGTACCAGTGTCATATATATAGGACACCTAATTTTTGTAAACCAAAAGCGACAAAAAAATCTGATTATTTTTATCTAATGAAAATAGTATTATAATTGATAATTAGTAACAATTTTCTAAATTTTATTATTATTTTTGGTACCGGTACTTAATGGGTTAATAAACAAAATGAAATTTAAATAATTACATTAGTATCAAGACTTGACTAGTTAATTTCAACATTTAAGAAAAAAATTAATTGAATCTTCGTTATACTTTTTTGTCCGAAATTCAAGTATTGAATTTATAAACATATACGGTACCGGCCAAAAGTTTAGACTCACCTTCGTAATCTAGGGATATTAATAAATAAAACGAGTTTAATGACATGAATTCCCATTAAGCAATTATATTTCCAGAAAAAAATAGTTCAGGGACAAAATACAATGTAAAATTTCATATACAGACTATGATTTCTTCCCAATTTTTGATTCTTCAAAATATCCCCCTTTTGCTTTCACTACAGCCGCGCATATTTTCGGCTCATTTATTAAATATTTTGTTATTACTTGTAGTAATAGTGACTACCGAGTATTCTATATAGCTATAGGCAACTGTCAACTAAATTACAATAATAAATTACCCCAGGGCGATGTCACGAACGAAACATAACCTACAACATTGTACAGTGCAGTTTGCAATCATTTCGTTATACAGTACATGCTGACTTCTCCATAAAATATGGGTCGAAATCCGGAATTGAGTGTTGAAACACGAGCAGTCATTGTTTCATTGCACGAGGAAGGCTATTCTACTAGACAAATTGCATCTAAGACTAAGGTTAGTCAGGCAGGTGTCGTAAGAACCTTGAAGAGAAAGAAAAAAACTGGGAAAAACGTGAGTCGGCGACGATCTGGGAGACCTCGTGTAACTTCACAGAGGGAAGACAAGTTCATCTGTGTTCTAAGTAAGCGTCTACGAACTCGAACCGCACCAGAAATTCGTGAGGAATTAAATGCTACCCGGCAGACGCCTATATCTGTAACTACTGTTAAACGCCGGCTTCGTGATTACGGCTTAAAAGGCTGTGTAGCTGCTAAGAAACCACTTCTACGAAAACAAAATAAAGTGAAAAGATTGCAATGGGCAAAAAAACATAAAGATTGGTCAGTAGAACAATGGTCCAAAGTATTGTTTACGGATGAGTCAAAGTTTGAGATTTTCGGAGGAAAACGCAGGCAATATGTTCGTCGTTTGGTTGGCGAACGTATGACGAGTGAATGTATAATGCCAACAGTGAAGCATGGTGGGGGATCCGTCATGGTTTGGGGCTGTTTTGCCGGAAGTAAAATCGGAGATCTCGTAAAAATTGACGCCACTATGGATCAAAAGAAATATCACGCCATCTTGCAATATCATGCTTTTCCATGTGGGCAGAGAATCGTGGGTAAAGGATTCATTTTCCAGCAAGATAATGATCCTAAACACTCGTCAAAATTGTGCAGGAACTACATAGGCAACAAAGAGAAGGGAAAAATGCTAAAATACATGGAGTGGCCGTCTCAATCCCCTGATCTCAATCCTATTGAACTGTTATGGGACGAATTAGACCGGAATGTGCGAAGAATGCAACCAACCAATCACAAGGTACTTTGGGACTCCTTGCAAGTTTGTTGGAATAAAATCCCAGCTACAACTCTGCAAAAATTGTTTGCGAGAATGCCGAAAATATGCGCGGCTGTAGTAAAAGCAAAAGGGGGATATTTTGAAGAGTCAAAAATTGGGAAGAAATCATAGTCTGTATATGAAATTTTACATTGTATTTTGTTCCTGAACTATTTTTTTCTGGAAATATAATTGCTTAATCGGAATTCATGTCATTAAACTCGTCTTATTTATTAATATCCCTACATTATGAGGGTGAGTCTAAACTTTTGGCCGGTACTGTATATATATATATATATATATATATATATATATATATATATATATATATATATATATATATATATATATATATATATATATAAACAGCTAAACTTAATTACACATAACGTGGTAACATCATAAACCTACTCCTAATAATATGTGGCTACCATTATCCTCAAAATAAACTACAAAACTGAATAACACGATTCTCATATCATACCAAAAAGAATTCCACTGCATAATGGGTGTTCGAAATGACATCCTATTCTCTCACACTCCCTTCACTCCTATCACACCTCTTTGATTAATCGCGTCTTACCACAAGCAGTTGGTCTCTGCTGCAGGAAAATTCTTACGCCGTCCCTACACAGCAATACAAGCAAAGAACACAAAATTGTCATTTTCGCATAACTCAATACTTTTATAAATAATCAATCTTTCTGTCCAAAAATAGCACAAAAATATGATGTTACTTCGTGTTTTAGGGCAGTAAACTGTAGCTTAAGTTCTGCTTGTGCAAGCAACTAACTCTATATAGCTAAATAGCCCTTCCATTATTGAAAGAAGATATTATTTTTTGGTTTTAAACCACAGTAAGTGCCAATATATTGTAATTCTTTTCAATTCATACATGGTATAGAAAATACTGTATTGTTAGACAACTCCATATTTTAGTCTCGGGTTCTGGCAACTATAAACGCGTTTCATATAATCATAAATAATAGCACTTCTGCGGTCGACGTTTATTTCTTCCCTCACTCGTGGGATTAATATGAGTAACAATTTATCTAATGAGGACCCATCCTCCAAAATGGGCGCTGAAGGTGGACAGCGTGACCAAACTGCCATAAAAGGTAGACAGGAAAAGGAGTTCTCGTGGGCCCGGTTTCTGCTCCTGGAAAGGAAAGAGGGAGACTTTGTAAAGGTCAATCCCTTTCTAATTTCGAAGTCTCTATTTGGATTAATTGGTGATGTTAATAGTATTAAAAAAGTAAAAGGAAAGTTATTAGTAGAATGTAGGTCAAATTTACAGTCGAAGAAGTTGCTAACTGTTAAAAGATTAGCGGAAATGAATGTAGAGGTATCGCCTCACCCTACGTTAAATCAGTGTAAGGGAGTTATTTACTGTCCTGATTTATTACATGCCACGCTGGAAGAAATAAAGGAAGGTCTTAGCCACGAATCCGTAAGGCGAATTAGAGTCAAAAGAGAAGGAGTGTGGATCGATACTCCAAACCACATTGTCACATTTGGGAAAGACACTCTACCTAAGACAATTAAAGCGGCTATGTACCCCCTAAAGGTCAGGCCGTACATACCAGCACCGCTCAGGTGCTATAATTGTCAACTGTTTGGGCATACCGCACCGGTATGCAAAAATCCAAAGATATGCGTGTGTGGTAAACCCTCACACGAGGGCACAACATGTGAAAATCCAAAGCAATGCCCAAATTGCAAGGGTGACCATTTAGCTGTCTGGAAAGGGTGTCCTGAATTTAAAAAAGAATCTAAAATCAAGGAAATCATGGTTTTAAACATAGTAACTTACCCGCTGGCTAAGCAAATGGAGGGATCAGTAGTTACCAGTCAGGCAACCTTCGCTCAAGTCACAGCTACATCCAATAGTGGTACTACGTTGAACAACATAATTCCAGAAATTAAAAAAATAATTAAAGAGGAAATAACCTTACTTAATAAAAATACGAGTCCAATTCCACACTCCCTCCAAGATTCTGAAATAGTTATAGAAAGCAGAAAAATAGTAAAAGAGGAATTAAGTGCATTACACAATGCTCCATCTACATCATCCATCATTACAGATGTGGAAGGAATGGATGCGGAATTTCGAGGAGAAGAAAGAAAACCGAGCCCCAGTTGCTCCTCACCCTCTGTGTGTGATGAGGACATAAACCCCATCTCGGAGTTTATAAACCCAGCCACCCGCAAGGAAAAGAAAAAGGTCGGTCGGTCTAGAAGCAAAACTAGGAAGGATAGTGCTAGTCAAAGCAAGTAGTGATATTTAAACTGTGATATTTTTAATTGTCAGATCGATCTGTGATATATTTGTTTGTTTTCCAATATACATGTAAATTTGTCCGTTGTCATATAGTATTTATCTTTATTTCTACAATATACATTTTATTTGTCCGTCCTCACATAGTATTTATATTTATTTATTATTTATGTATACAATTTTAACATTTTACATTCAAATTTTTGCAATGGAATATCAATGGATGTATTAAACGATCGGACGAACTGAAACTCCTCATAAGCAAAGAAGATCCAATAGCAATAAGTTTGCAAGAAACGCATTTCAAAAACACCGATGAGTATATACTCAGAAATTATGACTGTGTTCGATTGGATGCGTCATACACTAGCAGAGCTAAAGGAGGGGTAGCCATTTTTTTACACAATAGTTGTTTGTTCAGTGCTCTAAATTTAAGAACAAACATCCAAGCAGTTGCAGTCAATATACGCTATCCAATAACCATTACACTATGTAACATCTACCTACCAGACGGTAATTGGACAAAAAATGAAATAAAACAACTGATAAACCAGTTACCTCATCCATTCATTTTACTGGGCGATTTTAATGCCCACAGCCCACTGTGGGGTTCTACAAAGCAAGACTCTCGTGGAAAGGAAATAGAAGCACTGCTGGATGAGATAGACATGATAATCCTAAACAACGGAAAACCCACGCACTTTAATACTAAGTCAAACAGCTTTGGCGCAATTGATCTAAGCTTTTGCTCATCACAGGTAGCAATTAATTATACCTGGGATCAAATACCAGATCTGTATGGAAGCGATCATTTTCCTTTAACTATTTTTATGGACAAAGAAAAAATGAACGTGTCCTCACAAGAAAATGGTTGTTAAAACAGGCAGACTGGGTAAAATATAAAGCAAACATCATCCCCATAAATAAGAATCAAGAAACAAAATGTTTAGTGGATAATATAACAACAGTCATAACAGAAGCAGCGAAAAAATCAATACCACAAAACAAGCCAACCCAACAGAAACGTGCGGTACCTTGGTGGAATGTGGAAATTGCAAATGCGATAAAAATAGAAAAAGGACCTTCAAATATTCAGCAAATATCCAACTACAGAAAATCTAGTAAAATTTAAAAAGTCTAGAGCAGTAGCACGTCGACTAATACTAGACAGTAAAAGAAAATCCTGGCAAAAGTACGTAACTGAAATGAATACCAAAACAACGAACACGGAAATTTGGAATAAAATCAAATCGGTATCCGGGAAAAACTCAAATAAAGCATCACTCATCCTAGAAGAGAATGGAAATCTTATCACCGAGCTAATGGACGTATCCGAAAAACTAGCACAATATTTCGAGAAAGTTAGTAGCTCCAACCAATATACAGCAAAATTTAAGGAAACAATGCATAGTAGAGAAATTTGCTTAAATTCTACTGAACAAACGGAAAGTGACTACAATTCAAAATTTACAAAGGAGGAGTTAAAACAAGCGTTAAGATGTGCAAAAGACACTTCCCCCCGGTATTGACAAAATCACATACTCGATGTTAAAAAAATTTGCCTTATACTGGAATTGTAGATCTTCTTTACATATTTAACAAAATATGGGAAGAAGGAGACTATCCTTTAGCATGGAAAACATGCATTATAATACCTATCTTAAAATCCAACAAGGATAAACTAAATGCATCTAACTATCGTCCCATATCACTCACCAGCTGTATGAGCAAAATATTAGAGAGAATGGTCAATAAAAGGCTAATAGAGCACTTAGAAAACAACGAAATTATCGACAAACACCAAGCAGGTTACAGAAGAGGATATTCGACAAGAGATAACATAATGCTTCTCTCAACAGCCATACAAGAAACATTTAACCAAAGAGGGCATGGCACTGTAGTGTTTTTCGATCTTCAAAAAGCGTATGACACAGTATGGCGCTATGGGGTAATAGAAAAAATCCATCGTTGGGGCATTAGGGGAAAAATGTTTAATTTTATAAAATCCTTTTTAACCCAAAGACATTTCCAGGTAAGAGTTGGCAATCATCTATCCTTTAAACACCGACTCGAAAATGGCATACCCCAAGGGTCACCGATCAGCGTAACCTTGTTTATTATAGCAGTAAACGAATTGACAAGATCACTACCTCCCAAAATAGGCCATTGTATGTATGTGGATGATTTAGCCGTATACACTTCATCTAAAGGAGATACGTCGCATAATGCAACAATGCAAGCCGCCATTAACGCGGTGCTAAAAGAAGCAGAAGATGTAGGATTTCGTTTCTCCCCGGAAAAAACGGTATGCATGAATTTTTGTAAACTCAGACACCCACACCATCCTCCAAACCTACCCATAGAAGAAAATAAAATCAAAAGTGTCAGAAACCATAAATTCTTAGGAGTAACATTCGGCGACACACTAACATGGAAAGCGCATATAGAAAATATAGTAACCAAGGCCCGAAAAAGGTTAAACATCATCAAGTTCTTATCCAACTCTAAATGGGGCGCAGATAGAGAGATTCTAATAAGGGTTTATAAAGCATTAATTTTAAGCCTATTTGATTATGGATCTACAGCTTATGGATCCGCTGCATATTCTACCCTCAAACCCTTAGACGTAATACAAAATTTGTGTATAAGATATGCGATTGGGGCTTATCAAACGAGCCCAATAAGTAGCTTACATATAGAAGGAGGAATGTTACCGCTAAAATTAAGAAGAATGTGGCTGCTACTAAAATATGTAGTAAAAATAAGAAACCTTCCAAACCACTTTATAAGTCATACACTTTTACTAGTGAAACTGAAAAAGGTCAACAAAACAAAGTACAATTGTTACTAATCTAAAAAGATATTACAGCAGCTTCAGTTAGATTATCCACCTGAAGCAAATGATGTAGAAATAAAAACCGGGTATGGCAAGAATGGGAAAACGAATGGACTGCAGAAAACAGGCTTCTAAGATTACATATACCAAACCCAAAGAAAGAAAAAGGTATCCCCAAATGACAAGAAAGGAAAGTGTAGTACTTACCAGAATACGAATTGGCCATACGAAGTTAACACACTCACACTTATTAAACAATAAACCGCAACCAACGTGTACGTATTGTAATGAAAAGCTTACCATTCAACACGTTTTTGAATCTTGTAGAGAGCTAAAAGACACCAGAACAAGATTAGGAATTAAGAGCAAAATGCAAATAGACCTTGAAATCGATAAAGAAAAAATTACCAACGCATTACAGTATCTGAAAGAGATAGGAATTTTCCACCAAATATAGAATAAAATAAAAATGAATGAAACATAAGTAGAGTACAGGAAGGCTAATAACCTTGCAGTTACAGCCAAAACAAACAAACAAAAAAAAAAAAAAAAAATACTACCTAAGTACTTTAAATAATCAGTTATACTTTATGCATCAATCGCTTGTTTAATAGTGTAGAGAATGTCAAGTTGATTGTTAAAATAATCCGGCCGGAGAGCAACTTAAATTTCCATATGTGGGTGGGTGGGTGCGTCCGGGCTCCAAATTTTCAGTTCAGGGTATTTATTAGAAGTAGGGAGGCTACATTTCTTCAACAAACACATTTTGAACAATTACCTCAAGGTAAAAAGTAAAACTGAGCTGAAATAATTGGGCTTCATGTAAACTTTTTAGATTATTTCTGTCCTTGGTATATACTCCCAAGGGATTTTCTGTTTTCTCACATCTCACATCCCTCGACAATTTAATCATAAATCCTAGATATCCCCAATGATTTCTCTACAATAAATTTTAGTTTGTAGTATAAATAAATTGAAGTGTATCTATAATAGTAACAAGTTGATGTTGGTATTGCTCTCGTATAGCAGGTTTTCTGTCTTAAACCTCATCTCACCAATTAAAGGTGGATTTCTAGCATTCTGTACTTCGAAAAAATTAGCTTGAACAATGAAGTAATCTAAATCACAAAATAGATAATTTATAGTACTTATTATTACTGTTTTTTTCTACATGTTGCAATATACATTTGTAAATAGTGTCATACATTTTAATGAAACTATTCTTATTGTTTTCAGAAACGTAAAATCATTATCAAGAAATAGTTGTAATCCTCATCTAAGTGGAAAAGCAGTTGCCGATGTAGACTGTCCCCCCAAATTAGAGTTGAAGCTACAACACAGTGATAGTAAATTATATAATAGTTTAACAAAACGCATAGCCAAAACAGATAATGTTTTTTTATGGGAAAATCCATTACATAAAAGTAGTCCAAATTTAAGTATAAAGAATATTCCTACACCAGATGAACAATCGGATATAGATTTTGATAAAGAAATTGGGGATGCTCAAACTGCTCCAAATAAATCTCCATCAAAATCAATAGAAAAAACGCAACAATTAACTATAAATTCCGATCTTCCAGTAGTGGAAAACGATAATTCTGTTGAGAAAACTCTAACCCCAATAGCTCTTACCAATTCTTGTGAAGAAGTTACGGAAAAATCTTCAACCATTTTACCACCTCCAAATGAATTTGGGGGTGGTAATCCATTTCTTATGTTTTTATGTGTTACAGTATTGTTACAACATCGTGGTCAAATTATATCAAAAGGAATGGATTATAATGAAATGGCTATGCATTTTGATAAAATGGTAAGAAAACATAATGTAAATAAAGTACTTAATCAAGCAAGACAAATGTATGCTGGATACATAAAACAACATACAATAGCTCAACAAAAAATTGTTTCTTGAAAACATTAAAATATAAAACCTTCACATTATTTAAAGGTGAAGTGCACTAATTTTATTTTCTGTGATATTCTACATAGGGTAGGTAAAATGATCTTTGTTATTATTTATTGAACTATTTAAAAAAGTATTCATATGCACATAATTTAAAATGTCATATCTCGTAAATCTTTTACTATTTTGTTCCTTTTTTATATGATATAATGATTATTTGAAATGAACAGCTCAATCTTTATAATAAGAGCGTTTATATTACTGTTGGTTATTGCAGCCATACAATATATTTTAAAAATTATTCGTAAATTTTTATTTTTCTTACGTACCCTAATAATAATAATTATCCGTTACATTTTTACAGATTTACATACCTTTGTAAAATGTGAATTAGATGTAATTTTAAATATTTCATGCTAAAGCTAAGTGATTTTATAAAATCCTTATTGTGGTAGAAACTTTCATCAATATGGTACCCAAGTAAGTAAGTAACTAACATTCACACTCTACAAAGGTTATAACATTCCATTTTTTTTTTTTTTTGTAATAAACTTTAAGTCAAAATTTTTATTGGATACAATTTTAATGAAACTAAGATTTAGGACATAATGTGTGCCTATTACATATATCATTTTCGAAAATGTTTCAATTTACAAAAACATCTAATAGAGTATTTTCTCTACCTAAATATATCAAATTTGGATATGACTTCCTGGTGATGCAGTTTAAAATATATATGCTATAAAATTTAATATTAGGTACTTAAGTAACATTTAATTTGTAATAATATTTAAGTATTAAAAGTTATAGACTGTTCAGAAGTTTTTACAGGAACTGTAAGTTTTTGGTAAAAGTTTTTTAATTATATTTATTGATTTTTTTTTTTTAATTTTAAGATGATTTCTACTAAATATTTCCATTTTGTTACGTATATGAGTGCAATAGTCTTATTGTAATGCTAAAATTGTATAGTATAGTAAATAAATTTTTGAAGTTATATATGATTGTAATCACTTTGTAGGAAGAGATAAGTTTATACAATAGTTTGTAAAATACATTTTTAGAGTTTAGAGCATTAAAACAAAATGCTCGGTAGTAATCCAATTCATCCGTCCAGTCCATTATCGGCTTATAACCTCAAAAACTCCATTACATATATGAATGGACAACCATGTAATGAGTATATATATGAAAATTTTTTCCATCAAAGAGAGATAGCCTATTCCTTACTGGGGAAAAAGTAAAGTTGTGCGAATGCGCCGAGTTAAGCTTCCTACTTTTTCTTAACCCCAAATTTTAAACATATATTGAAACCACTGAATTATATGTAAACAACTGCAATGACTGCCAAATGCAAATAAAATCAGTCCGAGCTCAACGGGCACACTTCAAATCATGGTTTCTCTTCCTTGTTGTACACATTGCTATCTATGAGATCCCAATTAAAACTGCTATTATTGTTGTTTAAGATGATAAATAGTTAGTAATTAAAAATAAATGTTTAATAATTTTATGTTAGGTAGGTATACAGTTTACCCAAGATAAGAATGAAGAGCATGGGGATCTTGAAATCTGGAGATACGAAGGCGGTTAAATTAGAGAAAAGTTGTATAATTTAGGGCTGCACTCTTGTGCAGCCCTTTTGCAAGAGGCATGAGCATGAGTTCTATCAAGTTTTGTTTTTTTAAATGGAACACGCTACAAATTTTTAATTATATAATAGAGCTTATTCTCATCCGACGGATTTCAGCACAACACATTCTTGTGTAAGGAAATTAACTGTTGCCCGCAGCAATACCTAACTCCGTATAACTTGCAATATAATAAGATATACTTACCTACAAAACTATTTTTTCTTATTTACCCTGTATTTTGCAAATCAGTGTATATTTTAAGATATTTGGATAGTGTGAGAAATTAACTTTTAAATACCTTAGAATTATTTTTGAAACATTGATGTATTAAAAAAAATTAAAATAATTTTTTTTATTTTTGGCAAAACCGAAAGCGCTAAAAATAATGAAATATAGCAGTGTAGTAGCTATGTACAGCGTGAGCCAAAACGAATGGGGTCAAGTTGAATTTCCCGCAAATTTGAAATTTTTACACATTTGGTAGGACTGCATCATTTCTTTAGTTTATACATGGGCATAGCGCTTATAGGGGTTACGCAGTACATATTTCAATATTCTAATTAATCTTTATTACGTAAAACGAAATTCCATTTTTTTAAATACTTCATTTTATGTAATTTAACCCAAAAAATTGTGTATTTTTTCACTCTTAATAGGGCCTCTATTGTATTGTCAAAATCAGATGTACAAAAATAAATTAGGACTACATACAAAGTCAAATGTAATTGTTAAATAAAAAAATATGTTTATAGTATGCATAAATTTAGACAAAAAACTACAGTAAATGTTCAAAATGACGGCCATCATTGGCTATACACAAATTTACTTGTCTTTTCTTATTTTTAAATAATACTACTAAAGTGTTCTTGTAATTCTTCTAAAGTATGTAAACGGTTTTGAAGCACTTTATTTTTCAAATATCCAAATAAAAAGAAATCTAAAGGCATCAAATCAGGCGAACGTGCTAGCCAAATTCCTCTGCTAATTAGTCTCTCATCCAAAAATTGTTGTAAAAAAACTATGCTTGCATTAGCAACATGTGGCAGTGCATTGTCCTGCTGAAAATACCCATTTCTACTTTCATCATGCAACTCTTCTATGAATGGTTGCAATATGTGTTCGATAATGTTCAGCATTTATTGTATTATTAAAAAAATATGGTCCAATTATCCTACATCTTGAGAGTGCAATCCTATTTCCTATGGGTGAAGATTGTGTTAAACAAAATTGTGTGGATTGTCAGCTGCCTAACTCCAAAAATTGATTATTTATGTAACCAGACAAGTGAAACCATGCCTCATCCGACATAAATGTCAAATTTAGAACATCATCCTTGTTCAGATTATTATGGAACCATTCACAGTATTGTAAATGTTGACCATGATCAGCAGGTAACAATTGTTGTACAACTGTCACTTTGTAAGGGTACATATGCAAATTCACTTTCAATGCTCTGCGACAAGTAGAATAAGCCACACATGCAAAACAAATCGATTAAACTGTTAAACAAACATAAATTTAAAGAACATAAATATTAACTTAAACACTCAATTTGTGGGCATTAATAATTATTGTAATTTGTTTTTAGTAATAAAAAACTAAAATTTATAAGTGTAAGAAACTCTCCTGATTGTGCACTTAATTTTCACAACGATTTAGTAGGACTTCGTTCTATTTGTTGTTGTAAATCATTTACAGTTTCTTCAGTTAACGCTTGTGGTCGACCAGTTGACTTCTTACAGATACAATTATGAGCATCAAAATGTGAAACAATTCTATGCTTCTCTTTAACAAATGTTTTGTATGGTATATGAATATCGGGAAATGCTTCTTCAAATTGTTGTCGGCATGACTGCAGCGAATAGGTCCAGCTTCCATCTTCGTTACGCGTACCACTTCGATAATGAGCTTTTAAAATAACAGCCTTTTGCTCCTGGGATAAAGGCATTTTCTATTGTAAATAAAATACAAAAATTACACATCGTAACCTCATTTTTATGTTTACTCTTACCTTATTGAAAACACAACAAAGCTGTTTGTTCTGAAAAGAACAGTTCTTGATGAATCTATTTAGGCAGATAAAACAGAATGAATAGAGATAATTTACAAAATTCGTAAGTGACGTGCCGGCAATGAATTACAGATACAAACAAATATTTTACAAGGTCACCAGTTGAAGAAATCCAAAACTATCAAATTATGTGGCGCGAAATTCAACTTGACACCATTATTTTTGGCTCACGCTGTATGTCTACTATGTAATCCCTTTATTTCAAGATTTCATTTTTATTACAAACATAGTTATAAGGGATTCAAATTTTTAAATTTTAAAATTCCTAACTCCGGTCCTGAATAAGATAGAAATCTCATAAAGCGCATTATATTTTCTTTATATATGACTATAAAATACGTAAATTTAAAAGCTATACGTTGATAGGCCAGTCCTATAACTTGCAACATAAGATATACTTAGCTACAAAAATAATTTTTTTCTTATTCACCTTATATGTTGCAAATCACTGTATATTTTTACGTAGTTGGATAACATGAGAAATTAGCTTTAAAATACTTTAGATATTTGTTTCTGAAACTTCGATATAAAATATTAAAAAATTTAAAAATAATTCTTTGTTATTTTGGCAAAACCAGAAGCGCTAAAAATATTTCAATATATGTAGTATTATATATATATATATATATATATATATATATATATATATATATATATATATATATATATATATATATATATATATATATATATATATATATATATATATATATATATATATATATATATATATATATATATATATATATATATATATACATACATGCAATCATTATTGCGTCCGTACGTAATTCCTTAATTTGGCGTCACCTAGAACAAGACGTATTCTCTGATATTTTATTGAAGTATATAGGTCAGCATTTTTTCTAAGTTCTATGGTCTATTCCATATGTTTCTAGCTTTTTTTACTATATACATAATTTTTGTACGTTTGACAATCATTTTGGAACCCGTACATTAAAGTACTGCACTAAAATCATTACGGCGTCTTGCTGCGTTGCATGCCCTCTTAATGTAACAAAGCAATCATTTTGGCATCTCGGATTAGAATATACATAATGTTGTTGTTGCAAACATTTAGGCGTCAATATATTTTATATTAATAGTTTGTGAGCAACCAGTTTGACGTCTGCTTTCATATTATCCAAAAATTTTATGAATGTTTCATTTTGGCGTCTTAGTTTAAAATATACACAATGTTCTTGTTGCAAACATATTGGCGTCTTCATATTGCAATTAATAGTTTATGTGCAATCAGTTTTAGGTCTGCTTTCATCTAATTCGAAAAATATATGTTCTATCACCAAAGAACTAGCCGATCATTTTGACGTCTTAGTTAAAGATATACATATTGTTATTATTACAGCACATGAGCGTCAAGGTCTATTCATATGTTCAAATAAAATCAATACAATACTTATGTTATTTAAATAGCTCCCAATGTAGAAGAGATACATTTATCAAGTAAGGGTAAAGTACAGGAAAGCAGTGAATAATGGGTGCGTACTAGAATTTTGAGTTTGGTACAATCAGCCTATTTCAACCACTTTAATTATCAGACAAACAATTTGATGAATTTATTTTCTCCACTTTTTTAGTTATTTAAAAATTATAATATCTTCATCACCATTCAATCTAAAGAAAGTCCCTGGTTCGAACCTGCTTTAGGCGTGGATGTTTGTTAAGGTGTCGCTAAAAAAGATCGCCGACAATTGGTCACGCGAAAAATTGTCGCGCACATTTGAGCGCGCCTCAAAATATCGCCAGCGAAAAAAGGGCGCCGACGAAAAAAGATCGCGGACAAATGGTGGCACTAAAAAATTAAAATTTTTGTTAACAATTATCTAAATACCAGACTGGAACACTGCGACGCGGCATTGATTTCACTCAGTACACTCTAAATTTGAAGGTGAGTGTATAGATCGTTTGGATCGACGACACCAGAGACGACAACCGCAGTTTTCAAGAAATCTTTGGAATTGTTTTGAATTCATAGAGGAAGTCATACCATATACAAACTATTCTGCAGAAGGATGGCACAATAGTGTTTCCTCTATATTAAATGCAGCACATCTAAATTTGTAGAAATTTATCAATTCGTTAAAGAAAGAGGAAAGTTTACATTGTTTGAAAATTGAACACTACATAGTTGGAAACGAACAGCCACTCAAAAAATTTGTAAAGATACAGCGCAGCGACAGAAAACTATTTGTCAATAATATGCCAATCATCCACATTAGAGTATTTAAGGGCGGTTGCTCATAACTTCGAGGTACAAATATAAAAGCAGAAAAGCAAGAACCAACAAAAAAAAAAAAATCATAAAATATGAAAACATAAAAAACTTTTAAACATGGCAGTTATTAACTGCCAGTCCTAAGCCTGGATAAAATGTGGAGGAATGTTTAATAGTTATATTTTTCTACGCGACATTTTCTCACGCGATCATTTGTCCGCGACCTTTTTCGCTGGCGGCCTTTTGATGTGCGTTCAAATGTGCGCGACATTTTTCGCGCGACCAATTGTCCGTGGCCTTTTTCGTACATTCGTTTTTAAGTATAGTGAATTAGATGTAGAGCAGCCTTGCATAAAACCCCGCCTTTTGAAAGTCAATAAAATTTTCAACAGGTGATACAGGTTCAGTGGAAGCATTGTGTGGCGCCCTATTATTAGGAACTAGTAGTGCTGTTTATGGACATGGATGGGTGTCGTACTCATTATACCTCTCTGAGTATAAAGCAAAGTACTCAACTTTAGTTCTAAAAGTACAAATACGCCAGCAACATGGACGTTCTGATAAACGATAACACACATGCACCCATGCTTGCACATGTACTGACGCACAAGCACAGACGCGCGCATGCGCAGACACGAGGTTAATAATAGAACTGGTTTCTAAATGCCCTAAACGGTACTAATTTAACTTGGTCGCACTAAAAAAAATAATTTTGATAAATAAACGGTCTCATCGTAACAAGTTACTACGTAATTCAAAATTAAGACACTTGTTTCTTAATCTACATTCTGCAGTTCGTTAGAGGTTTACTAAGCAAAATCCAAGGATGAATATACTTCGCGGTAAAACTTTCGGTTAAACTATCTACCTCTAAGAATTGAAACAAATACTAATTCAAAATTAAATCTATGAAGTGTCGATTAAAACTATGAATTTGGTGTACAAAGTTATTTAATTAATTTTAAACGGATTTTTTATATTTGTACACACACAAATATAGAAGCGATTTAAAAAGTCACCCTTTTAAAATAAGGGTAATAATGTTAATAATAAGTAAATTTTGCATTGGATTATATCATCTGGTAACGTTCGAATCAACTGGGTGCCCCAAGCAAAATTACTAATACAAACAACCGTCGTAGTTATCTACCTATGACAAAACTGTAAAACATATTAACCAATTTGCATTTTTAATTTTTTACATTTATCTGTAAATTTTATTATTTTCTGGGTGTGTACATAGAATGGTGTATTTGAGGTGCATGAGGTAGCTAATCTTGCTTAGAATAAACAGTATGTATATATGTTAATATATGACTTCAGAATGATTTACAAAATAATGCATGTGAGTTCATAATGATGTTAAGTAATATCAATTGTATATCTAGGTAGAATGACGCCAGAAGGCTGTAGACCGTAAATATGAAATTACATTTAAAGACGCCTGAAAGATTGTAAATGTACAGAATAAATACAATAAAAGTATATTTAGAAATAGCGCCGTGACGGCAAAGTGCTGAACTAAGTTTGTATACAATTTGACGAATTACACGATTTTGGCGTCGACAAGTTTTTAAAAAATCTCAACGTAGGGCCCCATACTGAGAATGAGTATTATAGGATTCTATCAGAATTGTCTTTTATCAACGGTGCTTCTCTAACACTCATACCAAGAAAATTATTAAGGATTGTAATCTGGCGTCCATATACAGACGCCACTTTGCAAAGTGTAGCCATATTGATGGTAAATGCCAAATAGATGGACGCAAAATGATAGAATGATGTATATATATATATATATATATATATATATATATATATATATATATATATATATATATATATATATTGTGATATGCTTGGACACAGGGTTTCCAGGTGATAACTACTTTAAGTTGACGTGAATAGTTACAGATTCGAATTGGGATACATATTTATTGTTAGTACATGATGTGAGTATTCTTACATATTCTAACCCTACACTTCACTCGTACTCGAACACTACGAGTATTATAATAACTATTAACTTATGAACTGATGATTGATTAACTTTATTACTGTGTGGAGCTATATTTATAACCTATTATCTATGTCATGTTACAATTTAAAAGAGCTGACTTTTCTTGCAATAATAACTTATTCTATTCAGCATGATTGTAATTTGTAATATTGACCTAGTTGTGACATAAATATGCTTTAGAAATAATACATAATTAATTATTGGAAAAATAGGTAAATGTTTCTTAATACTAGGTATACACTACACCTTCCCCGGTGAAAAAAAAACAAATTGAAAATCTAAAATTTTACAATTTTTTTTCCCTATTTAAAATAAACAACTTACAATTAAATACCTAAAATCTAAAAATAAGAAAGATTTTATAAGCTAGAAAGTTACAAAATTTATAATACTAATTGTAATAAGGCTTAATTCTATTTTTGTGTACTGTAATCAACTTATCATTTACCTTAATAACTATATTCGGGCTATTATCTGCCACCACTTCATACGGTCCTTTAAGCAAAGCGTCTAGCTTAGAAGTGACAGTAGCTTTCACTAACACCTTATTTCCTATTTTATACGTATGTGAATGTATCTTTGCATCTAGGACACTTTTCCTGTGATGTTTAGATTGAATTAAATTGTTTCGCGCGTCTTTAACTGCACTTTTTAATCGGTACTTTAATTCGAGTGGATAATTCTCAAAGTTATATATTGGAGCAATGTGGTTAATAGTACTGTTAGATGGTAATCTACAAAGTTTTCCAAAAACAAGTTCATACGGCGTATAGCGTGTTTCAGAATGTACGGTAGTATTAAAAGCGAAACACCAAAAAGGTACCCAAGTACCCCAAGAGACTGGATACTTGGCCATTTGGATGCGAAGGTAAGCACCCAATGTTTTATGTGAATTTTCTAATGCGCCTAAAGTTTCGTGGTGGTACGCGGTTGAATTTAGTTGTCGAATGTGCAATAATTTACAAATTTCTTTAAAAGTACTTGCCATAAATGCAGTTCCCTGGTCCGTGACCAATTCGTACGGGACACCATACCTAAGAATATAATTAGTAGCAAAGGCAGAAGCGACCGTATGCGCTTCTTTGTTTGGTAAAGGATATGCTTCAACAAATTTACTTAATTCGCATTGTAATGTTAAAATATATTTATTATTTTGATTATCTGGTGGGAGTGGGAGTGGGAGTGGGAGTCGACAAATATTTTCCGTAATGCGGAAGTAGCAGTGGTTGTAATACTCATTGGTTCTTTGCACGGTATCGAATGCTTGTATCGCTGACAATCGTCACAACGTCGAACGTAAGTTTCTACATCTTGTCTAAGTTTTGGCCAATAATAAGTTCGTTTAATATTGTGATACATACGATTAATACCCGCGTGACATCCGGCAAGTAACGTGTGATAATCATTAAGTATTAATTTTTGATCCTGTGGATCCGTAATAAGAGTTAAATTTGGTACTATAGATATTTGTATACCCATCGCTATGATTTCCTCTTTATATTTAATTATTTCTTCAATAATTCCCCTTTTTTCTTGACTAACTACGCAGTTTAAATCTTTTTTCATTATACATATCATTTGCATGCCATTTATTTTACAACACTTGACTAAATCTCTCAATGTTGCACCGTATGCAGACGCTGATGGAGAAGTGTCACTGATATAAATGATGTGTGTGTCGGGTATATACACCACATTTTTAAACAATTTATTATCTTGATTCTTCATTTTAAAGTCGTCGTCTTTTAAGGGTTGTACTAGTACAGAATTATTTGGGTATTTAAGCAATTCTACGATGCCAGGGTGATCAATCCTATTGTCCGTAAAATCGTCAGTTTCGTCCTCTAAAGTACGTTGCTGCTTAAGTCGAGCACGTGTCATAATGTTAATGTGGTGAATCACCTTACTAGAAAGTTGTTTAAGTTCGCGAGACTCAAGACAAATTCGAGAAAGGGCA
Organism: Vesta saturnalis; assembly: GCA_036346205.1. NCBI lineage: Eukaryota > Metazoa > Arthropoda > Insecta > Coleoptera > Lampyridae > Vesta > Vesta saturnalis. Next base: position 136,058 of record JARFJB010002354.1, read on the forward strand.
TCAGCTGGAGCATTTTATTTTTCTTTAACATAATGTACAGTAAAGACATATTCTTCTAATGTAAGTCGAAATTTTGTAAGTTGGCTAGATGGATTATTCATTCCAAACAAATATACTAAGGGACGGTGATCAGTATAAATGTCAAACTGTCTACCGTATAGATATGGCTTAAAATGTTTAACAGCCCATACAATTGCTAAGAGTTCCTTTTCAGTGATTGGGTAATTACGTTCGGCAAGATTCAAAGTTCTGCTGGCATAAGCAACAGGATTATCATTCCCATTTGACAATACGGCTCCCAGAGCATGGCCTGAAGCATCAGTACGACGAATAAAACGGTTATCGCTCCCGAAATTTGGATATTGTAAAATGCGTGGGTGCTCCAATAAGTTTTTTAAAGCGTCGAATGAGTTTTGATATTCTGAAGTCCAATTAAAAATAGAATTTTTTCGCGTTAGACTATTTAAAGGTTCTACTAAATCAGCAAAGTTGTTTACGAATTTCCGATAATAGTTAGCAAACGTTTAGAAGCATTGGCGTCTGTTGGTACTGGATAGTTCTTTATGGCGGCTAGTTTGTCTGGGTAGGGCAAAACACCCGCCGATGAAATGACATGGCCTAAATACAAAAGTTCCTTCTGAAGAAAGGTACACTTGCTTGGGTTTAATTTAAAATTTACATTACGTAGTCGTTGCAATACTTTTACTAAATTTTGATTATGATGCAATAGATTTCGTCCAAAAACAATAATATCATCCAAATAAATAAAACATGACTCATAATTTAATCCTGACATAGCAATTGTCATTACTCTTGAAAATGCACTAGGACTAATTTTTAATCCCATTGGTAACCTCGTCATTTGATATGGACCAGTAGCTGTAGTAAATGCTGTAGACGGTCTACTGTCGGGGTGCAAAGGTGAAAAATAAACCACCGGATAATGAATCTAAAATTTCGGTAATACAGGGTAAAGGAAATTTATCGTTTTCAATACGTCTATTTAATAATCGATAGTCTATAAACATTCGCCATTTTTTCCCACCTAACCTATCTGATTTTTTAGGAACGATTAGTAACGGAGATGACCAATCCGATCTGGTTTCTTCAATTATTCCGTCTTTAAGTAATTTGTCTATCTGTCTGCTGATTTCGTCTTTTTGTGTATGAGGTAAGTGGTAGGGCTTAACATATACTGGACCTGTGTCTTGTTTCAAATGAATCTTTGGTGTTGACATACTTGTTATCCCGAGTATATCGTCATCTAATTGGAATATGTCCGCGTATTTCGTACAAATTTTTTGTATAGAGTCGTGCTCTTCTTGATTTAATGACTCGAAGTCTATTAATTTTAAAACTCTGTGTACTCGATTAACCGTTGTCGTTTTATGTTGGTAAGTACATACATGAAATTTATCTAATGTCTCGATTTTTGGTTTATAGTTTTTTATTCTAATTTCCTTGTCATTCGTATTGAGTATCCTAACGGGGATAAAACTATCTATTGGTTTAGCTATAGTAGAAGCTTCATACACACCTTCACACACTTCATCATTCATAACAACGCAATCATCTACACATTTAACCGAAAAATACCTAATAACTTCGCAACGAGGCGGTATTAAGATGCAGCAATCCTGCATGGATTGCATACTTAAAGAAATATAATTAGACTGCACCAAGGAGTATATAATAAGAAGAGGCGCAATCCTTCGATTTTATGCGTAATCAAGAAAGTTCCCCGGCCGTTAGGATGTTTTCGTCGATCCTCTACATCAGGAATCAAACTAACCTTAATCTAAGTAAAGAACCATTTACAGATAACATCAACGATTTCTTTCAATTGTTAAGCAGCATTGTTGTCAGCTGTACTTTTATTTTAAATTTTTAAATGACTCATAGTACCTGAATATTATTACCTGCACCACTCCTTGCTCGCACATCAAACAAAAGTCGTATTACAACAATGAATACCTGTAGGTTTTCTTATTTTCTTAGAATTGAAAATATTCATATTTATTTAAAAAATACATTTCTTATTGAACGATTTTAATTAATCGCCAGTTATGTGTATGTGTACTTATAATGAAGTTGCAATAAAAGGGAAATCATTTTTTTTTATTTTCAATATGTTTAAAAATTAATTCTGGCTGAATAAAAGTTAATTATAATCTGACAAACCTGCGAATGAACCTGCTCGTACAAACATAACTACATGTTATCAGACGAATTTTCAAGTAGTTAACAATTCTGCATAAACTGGTTTTTCTATATATGTTGTTCATTTTAAACACTTTCCTTGTGTATGCATTTGTATTGAATTACCTTTTACCTAAACTCTTTTAAGTTAAACTGTTACAAAGGTTATAATTATATGTCTTATTGTCTTTATATATTTTGCTAATTTCTAGAATTAGTTTTAATAAATAGTGCAGCAATTATTTTTTATTTGTTATTTCTATTTTTCATTAGTGGTGTGCTTGTACAAATTCATTTAGTAATTATAACGTGTAATTCCGTATTCCTGTGGGAAATAAATTATTTTTATTATTATATAATCGTAATTTATATAGATAAGTATTTTTATTGATTTTCCAGTAAGCAGGAAAATCACAATTATATTTTCAATACCTGTAATAAAGTAAACACGAGGTGCTAATATGCGCTTAAATTGTACAAATACGTCAAAATGTTTACTTAGTTAGCCCACTGAAATAAATCACAAGTATCGCAGAAATCATATTCGGCAACATAGCAACAATGAAGCACCCAGCAGGTAAACCAAATCTTGTTTTTCAACTACTTGCTAAAGCAAACTACTTTCCGTAACCACCCGTTTATAATTTATTAGAGAAAATTCGATTAGGCAACCCACCATACGCCTATTACACAAAATCCTATACCGTTGCGCCTCTTCTTATTATATACTCCTTGACTGCACATAAAATGAAAACAAAAATGTTTCGTAATCTAAGTGAGCTGAAAATTTTGTGAAGAAATCACTTCCCAGAATTCCATGAATATTGTCTGCAAACTGATCTAATATATAAAATTCGTGTTGTAAGCAAAAGTCAATATCAGACTGATTTTCATGAGTTAATTTCGCTTGTAATGTTTTGCAGCAAGATAATAGGTATTCTTTATTTTGTAAATTATCTAATGAATATAAAAATTGGAATGAATCCATACGTTCTTTTAATAAAGAAAATCTGTCTTGTAACGAAATTAAAGTTTGATCTATTATACAGAAATAAAAATTTACTTTGAATGATCTTTATGTTCATAATCAAATTGAGTAGATTTTTTACGTCGTCTTAATGGCCTCGCACTACGAAATTCAGTTTCTACGTCAAACTTTTCTGCAATTAATTTGGAACTTTCAACAATTTCTGCAGAACTAGCATCAGATCGATAATTAGTTAAAAATGTATTTAGTTTGTTTAATGCATCCAAAGCAAGTTGCAAATTTGTAATCTGAGATTGAAGCATTTTACTCACAAAATTTACTTGATTTAAAATATCATACCACACTTTAACGGAGCAAATAAATGTAAATGTAGAAATTTTTTCTCCCAGACATTTTGCTTGGTATTTAGATTGTTCGTCGACTCTTGTGTGGTCATTGCAAATTTCAAATAATGCATCAAAAACTTCTGGTAAATATTTGTAGAGAGGCTTTATGGCATCAATTCTACTTGACCAGCGTGTTTCGGATTAGGGCTTTAAAGTTAAATTAGTAACATGCTTGATTAAGATATTCCATCGATTACTAGACGCTGAGAAAAATTTGTATAATTCTTGTATTATATTAAAAAAATTTATTGTTTCATGGTTGATATTAGCGGCATCATTTACAATTAGATTCAGGCTGTGATTCGCACAAGGAACATAAAAAGCTCGCGGGTTCAAATCTAAAATTCTTTTTGTAAGCCACTATTTTTGCCGCGCATGTTAGAGCCATTATCATAGCATTGGCCTTTATATTATTTATGTCTAAATTTAATGTTTTTAATAGATCAATAAGAAATGTTGTTAATCCAGCCCTGTAACATCTAAAATTGGATAAAATGCTAAAAATGTTCATGTATTTCAGTCGATCCTAATGCTAAATTGAAATGAAAGAATCGAATTATTACACTTATTTGCTCAATATGAGAAACATCCGGAGTGCAATCTAATATTATTGAAAAATATTTATTTTGTCGACATAAATTTATAATATGATTTTTAATATTAAAAGCCATTAAGGAAAGTATTTCATTTTGGATTTTGTGTCCTAGATATGTTGGCATTTTGTGAAATTCAGAATCGCTATTTATACGTCGTCTGTGTTCCGATATAATAGGATCAAACTTTTCTAGCATTTCAATACATTTAAAAAAATTACCATTGTTGCGATTGTGAAGATTATTGCTTTTGCCTCGAAGTGCTAAATTTTGTTTACATATAAATTGAATTACATAAATTATTCGCTTTGTTACTTCATACCATCGTTTACTTTCAATCTCTAATATTGTTTGCTGTAAATAATCAACAGTAGTTGTATTTTTGAACGATAGAAGCAACTCTGTCCATTTTTTGTAGTTAGTAAAGTGAGTGGAAGTTTTTTCATGGCGGTTCAGGTACATTGCTATATGATGCCAGTCATTAAATCCCTGAATAAATCTATTTTGCTGAGAAGGTTCGAAAAGTTTACAACAAAAGCAATAAACATTATTTTTCGTAATTGAGTAAATCAACCAATTTCTATTACATTCTTCACCATTTTTTAAGTTTCTCTTATAGTAACTTTCAGAAAATTTTCGACCCAACAAATCTTTTTTTATTAATTAAATTTTGATGCCCGGAGAGTTTCTTTTTCTTTCTTTCTTGAGACATCTAAATAAAAATATTCAATAAATTATAAATGTAATTATTCTATTACCAAAAGTCTTGTTTGCGTTATTTGCTTTAGTTTTGCTTTAATTATAGGAAAGTATGAAGTAACATTTTCGAATAATTTCGCTTTTATTACTTTTTTTTCTAGATTTTGCAAACATGATCGCTACCCCTATTGGGAAATGCGTATTGTTATGTATGTTTGTTTATTTCAAATGCAAAATAGCTTACCTTTAATCTTTAATGTTCTTGATATTCTTAAATTCACATTCACTCACAAATATTTTAAAAATACAAGGTAAATAAATTCTACACTAGTGCAGTACTGCTTGCTGAAGGAGAATGAAGCAAATAATATGTTCATATGAAAATGTAAACTTTCACCATTAACACTCATAATAAAATACTTATCTTTTTTGGGATTTTTTAAGTGTTATCGAAACGTTTAGATTGTATAATTTAAAGTACACCATTAAAAAATCCCAAAAAAGATAAGTATTTTATTATAAATAATGTTTGTTCAATCATAGACGATTTCAAGTAATGCATGTTTTAACAAGACTAAACGAGTTAGAACGCTTGCGCTTCATTTCGTAAATTCGTGCGTGGACAAATTTCCGCCGCCGCGTCGCCCGCGCGCTCCCGCCCCGCGGCTGTATATCCATCGGCGATTTAATATGAAGAGTCCACTGTATACATGATATTAACACGACTATACGAACTATTCATGTTAGAACAAGAATAATTACTGAGATCATAAATAAGTTATAATAAAATAAGGCCATATTGAATTATTTTAATCGCAACCTATAACGAATTTTGAATTTATATAATTTTTAAGGCACCTTTGGCCACCTGGCGCCTGTGTTCGCTGACACATTCGACACGTGGACGCCCCTGTAAGTAAGGGCTTGTAATTTGGAATAGCTTGCAATGTTTATATTATGATTTATATTAATTGTGGTCCTCAACATAGAGTAAAAATACCAAAGTGAAGAAAGCTTCATATTATTTGACAAACCTTGGAAATATGCCATCATAACATTCTCGGAAAATGAGTTCACGCCATTTTTTAACTTCAAATCAATGAATTTTTGGTACATATTTTTGTACAGACTCTCAAGATTTCGCCGGAAATAAGTTGCTTTTGGTTATTTCTACGATTTCAGTAATATTGGGTGGAGTTAAATCTATTTCACTGTCACTCGACATTTTTTTGATTAAACAGAACTTTACACATAAAAACCAGTGTTAAGGTTAATAAAAGTTTATTGACAGTTCTTGATGTTTGTTCGCAAATGTCTATCGCAGCCTACTTAATTTTGATGGTTTTACGGCTTATACAGCTGTACTCAGCAATCAAGATAGTTGGAGATGGGATACCGGCGCTATAGTAAGTAGCTTTTAAGGTACAATCCGAAAAAAAATTTGGGCGCTTAATTTAAATGTGTATTGTTGGATACACATAAATGTATTTTGTGTTGCATAACAAGTGTCACTAATATTTTCTTGACAAAATCACAAAATGATGAACCAAGTATTTGAGGTTAGGATATGTGTTTTGCTCTTCGAATAATATTCGAAGGTTTTGCTGGATTTTTTTATAGAAATATTTAACTTCGAAAAATTGGGAAGTAAGTGTTTAATGGGATCATAAATAAAGATGTTTACTTTTTAATTTTATAGGCAAAGAAATAGGATATATCGAAAATGCAAATCTGGAAGAAAATACAAATGGTAATTAAGTATTCCTTAAAAATTTATTAAGTTACAATTGTTTAACAAGCACATTTTATTTATTAAATTAATTACTTATTGTGTGGGATATTATTGGATAGTGGTTAATAATTTCTTTTGTAATGTACTCTAGATACATAAGTGAAGTATTACAAATCGGGTGGTGCGACTTTTGTAAAACTCTTAATATCGTTAGACCAAAGGTAGGAAAAACAGTAAAATTAAAGACCAAAAAGAAAATGTGGGAAGCTATAGAAATAAAAATGAAAAATCAAGGATACTTTAGAAAGAGCTTTCAAGAAGAAAACAGAAAATAACAATAAAACCGGCAGAGCACGTGCAATATATCCTTACGAGAAGTAAGTTGAAGTATAATCATATCAATTGATATTTTGTAGAGAATTAAGTGAATGCATGCTACGAAAGTCGTCTGTTATACCAGAATTCTTACTTGGATTGAATGATAATGGGAAGAACCGACAGGAATTATTAATACAAGTAGATAGTGCACAAGCAAGTAGCAGTTCTAGTCCTAGACCACAAATGGTGGAAAATAATTATTTGAATAGTGAAACAACATTAAATACCAGAAGAAAGAAGTAAGGAATTAAAAAAGAAAAATGATTTAACAATTTAGTGTATTGCATATTAATTATAAAACATTCATAATGAATTACATATTTCCGGCATATTTCATCTCTTAAATACTTTCCATCTTAATAATATAATTGTGTAATTCTCTGCTTTAACATCCCAAATGAGTGAGTTCAGTATCTACTCGGCATGAACTCAAAGCAATATTAAATTTTTTTTGTTTACTACTTAAATGTCCATTGTCTTTATATGGAACAATAAGCCATTTTAGGCAAGGATACTGAATACACTACACAGCACTGTATTTAAGATTTACAATTCATTTTGATTAAAATGTAATTACATTATTATAGTTTATCAAATGAACTGATGAGTTATTTGTTTGGCAAAGTTTACCAACACAATTTAATTGTTAAGTTATAATCAAAATAAACTGAATACATATTTAAACAATCGGAACGAAATCATATAAAATCAAAACGTTTAAAATATCAAGGCAAAATTAGTTTATGTTATTTTATTAATCTGATTCAAGTTCAGAACTTGTGTCATCTTCCGACAAACCAGTATTCACTACAAATTCCAAACTTTCCACTACTTCGTCAAATATTCCATCTTTCTCCCACGTTTCTTGACCCAATCTAATGCTGTGATTTCAGCAAAAGCGTTTTTCTCTAGCACTTTGATTTCCTTGGCGCTTTGCTGTACGTTGTTCATTGCGACCTTATGTTTTACCAAACTCCATATGAACTCAATTGGATTAAGATCGCAATGATATGGAGGCAAACGTAACACTATGTCCATGTTTTTTTTAAATTTCATCCACATAAAATGTTTTAGTATGATTAAACTGTTTCACCAGTTCTAACTATTTAGCTTTCCGCATATTCCCAGTTGTTGAAACCTCGTTACTTTCAAGCCAATCTCTAATTTCCTGCTTTCTTGTGGCTTGGGTTGGGGGTTTGTTAATTTGAACACTGTGGTACGGTGCATTATCCATAACAACTATCCTTTTTGGGGGAAAATTTGGGATCAACTGTTTTTCGATCCACTGCATAAAATTCTGATGATTCATGTCATCGTGGTAATGCCCTGATTTACTCTTAGATTTGAAAATTAACAACGCGTTGTTTACAAATCCGTATGCACCACCTGTGTGTACAATAATGTACCGCTGACCAGATCGATCAGCTTTGTATATACCTGGTTGTTCCTTTGACTGCCAGCATTTACTCACCCCATAAGATGGATGAATAAAAGTTTTGTCTAAATACGTGATTGGTTTTTTATTGTCTCCGAGAGCACAGTTTTCTCTGCACTTTCGTAAAAATAACGAGAACGCCAAGCAACGATACCACTGCGTTCCATGAGCAATTTTTGTCGGTTTTCACATTTCTTAAATTTGAAGCCAATTTTTAAACGATTTCTTCGAATAGTTTCTTGTCCACCAGTACTTATAACTGATCTTGTCTTGCATCTTATTCACTACAATTTTTAAGGTCGGCACTTGCTTGTCAACCGTGAACACCTCGTGCACTGTTTTTTTTTAAGATTCCTAAATTACACTCATCCATTACTATTTTGTTGGATCCTCCGCTTCTCCTTTTTTTCGAAGGTGAATCGAGTAAATTACCATAAGCCACAGCAGCTTCTTTGCTGATCCTCAAAATAGTAGCAACTGATTTCCCAACAGCAGCCGCTGCAAGTTCGGTTGCCATGACCAAAGGGAATGCCCATTCACCAGCAGCTTTTTGTCTATCAAAGAACTGTATAACATCTTTGATAATGTTTCGAGCCTCAGAAAGTAGATTTCTTCGTAGTTCCAGCCATAATAAGGATAACCTTAAAACATAAAAAATACATTTTTATAAAAATTCTTGTACATACCTTTATTTCACAAATAAAACAACCAAAGCCTTCAAAAAAACTGATTTTAACAAACAAGAGTAACACAATAAAAGGAAACGCACGCGGAAAATGTCAGCTGTAAACTGTAATAATTTACTTTTAACTGTGAATGTACCACTTTATAATTCTCAAATATGATTGGACAAATAATTTGGCGTGTCAAAAATTTCAATCAAATCTAATTGACATATTTTCCGACTATCTTGTTTGCGGAGTGAAGCTGTACCATATGTATGTTTACTATGTGATACATCCAGACAACTAAAAGAAGCGGGTTGAAGGAAACAGAACAAATAATTATATAATTCCAAATAATTCTTAATATTAAATGCAATTCTATATCTAATAAATGTTACCTACCATTTATATATAGAATAAAATTCGTCTAATATGTAAATTATAAATTTTGAATAAAATGGTAACGTCTATTGACAGTGCTAAGTGGTTGCTAGGGAAGCTGTGTGATTTATTTTACAGCTGTGCGTTTTCTGTTACCGTGCGTTAAGACATCTTATTCTTATTCGATTTTGTTGACTATGCGTGCCATGTCAATTTCGTCACGTTATAGGTATTCGTTTTAGAAAGGTTTTAGAACCACAACTTGACTGTGGCTGCCTTTACGCTATTCGTTTTACATTTTCATCGGTCAACTCGGGGCCACGATAAGTCAGGTTTGTGTTATTCTAGGGAACACATGCTAGCGGAGCATGTTCTAGTTGCGTCAACTTCAAGATTTTGTTGTTTGAGGCTACTTAAAAGAATTTACAAATTATGGAACAGGTATAGTACGTTTTAATTTTGATGTCGTGTAATGTTTATTTTCCTTTTTTTAGCCTGGGTACATTTGTTCTATGTATGGAATGGAAATGAAAAGGAAAAATGTTCACACTGAACAGAAATTAGCCATAGAGCAGAAAAAAAATGATTTGTTAGAATGCAAATTGGAGTTAATGAAAAAGTACTTAGAAGGGAAGGCAGAGTTGTAAATTTCTCATGTGATGTGTTAACATATGTATTTAAGAATAATAATAGTTTGTTTATAATAAGTACAATACAATAGTTTGTAATGTTCCCATGTTATACAGATAAGTAATAATGTAAGTATGTTTCACTCTCCCACATTACAATATGATGTACTGATTTTATCATGTCATCCATGTTTGTAGGTGGAGTATACAATAATCATAATGTAAATTCATTTATTGTTATGCTAAAATAGATAAGTACATATTCTTTATAACGTACTTGTTATATTATTTTGTTTTTGCCACACCAGAGGCTGCTTCAAAATTTATATTGGCATCTGCAACAGTGATATTTTCATCTTATACTGTAGTTAAATCCAGTGAATTATGTTCACAATCAAACAACAATTTATCTTGTATTTGACATAAATTATGCAACACACAACACGATTTCACCAGGGCAACAACACGTTCAATTTTGCATAGTTTTATATGGTACAACTGATGAAACCGTTGCTTGAAAATGCCATTTGCATGTTCCACTTTGATTCTTATTGAGCTATGTCCTTTATTATAGCGTGTCTGCATTTTATTCAGATGTCCATTATCTTTGTAAGGAGTAAGACAGAAATCCAGGCATGGATAAGCAGAATCTCCTAAAATATGTCCATCTGCAAGAATTGTTTATGTACATTTTTTTATTGTTTAATAATATAACAATTACCTTGACATAATTCTGATAGTTGCGGATATATAAAACTTGAGAATACACGTGCGTCATGCACAGAACCTGGATACCCAATAAAAGCATCCATTATTTTGCATTTGTTGTCGCATATGACTTGTACCTATATTGAATGGTAATGCTTTCTATTACAATAAGATTCCTGATGTTTTTTAGGTACAACAGTCCGTCAGTTTACTTCAGTGATCTTACCAATAACACCGGGAAATCGTGTTCTTCTGAAAACTTCTGCCTTGGTCTGCTGTATTTCTTGTTGCGAAGGCCACTGAATGGCTTCTGCAGCCATTTCATCAAAAAACGCATTCATACAAGTTATTTCATATAAGGTCGATACTGTGATGTTGAACCGATCACTAACATCTATGTATGTACAGGAGTGGCCTACATACCACAAAAAAACTTCCAAATGTTTTTTTGGTTCAACAACATCCTTTCCTTTTGAAAAAAAGTTTAGTACTTGAGTAATTTTAACTACACATTAAAACAAAATTTACTATGGAAATGTTGCAAGAAAATGAGGCTTTCAGCGAAACGTTCTTTCATTCTATTCATTAGATCCTTTGAAATTCTAAAATGAGTTTTAAGCTCATTATCATTGTATCATTGCAGTTAATTACAGTGATTTCACTGTAATTTTTTATAGCGTTTCGGTCTGTCCTAGCCAACGTATTATGTCCACTGCTTGATTATCAAAATCAAAAGATGAATTGTAGTATGTTCATCGCTTTCAAAAAGTAAGTTACCAGAAATAGCATCTTCTGTGAGTGCCATGATTGAGCAACTACAGGTAATTTTGCACGTTAAAAATGACATGTTAAAAACTTGCTCATATGCACATTCGTGTTTAGTGCCCTTACTTGTTTTGTCATAAGTACAAATCTTGACTTAAAGGTTACCATCATAAGTTGTTGACATTAGTTTGTGCGCTCTGCACTTCTAAAACTATTGATTGTCGATTATTTGTTTTTGACTATTTACAGTAGTAGTAGATAAAATATTATACCAATCTGCCAACATTATTGTATTTCACCGTAAGTATTGAACTTACAATTATTTCAGAATCAGCGTATTAACCTTTAAACCATTAATTATTAATTTTTTTCTCTAGTTGTAGATGCCCGGGAAACGTTTAAGTCGCAATCACAAGAACTTGTGATTAAACTAATAGATTACTTCAATCGAGAAAAAGCAAACCAAGGCCCATTAATTCCAGTTACTGCTGTTTATGAGGTTAGTAAAGTAACTGCGGCTTTAATATTGTCTATAAAAAATTACTTTTAGAGAGTCGCTGAAGCTTTAGGTATCTGTATAAATACCGTTTACACGATAAAGCGGAGGAAAGATCTTAATTCAGTGTTGTCATCGCCCGGAAAAAAAACCACGAAGCAAACCGAAGACCAAAGATTTATCCGAAAACACTAAAATGGCTATTAGAAATACCTTATACGACATCTATAAAGAAGGTAATGCATAGTTTAAAAGTGCAACAATAAAATAATTTATACCTTTTAAAAATAGGTGAACATGTCATGTCATGTGAAATCAGGGTTAGCCCCTAAAAAGTCCATCGAAATTAACCGTACATCACTGAATATAGTGCTGAAATAAATTGGATTTAATTTTAAAAAAGACAACTGTAGAGCTCTAACTGAAAGGTTGAATATATCCTTGTATGAGAACTGCATTTTTAAGAAATTATATGGAAAATATTAACAGCGAGTCTGTTCATCGACAGGACATTTTCCTTGACGAAATATGGAGATTTGCTAAAGGTAGCAAAACTCGATCTTGGCAAGATAGTGATGTCCGAAGTGTTCGAAAAGAAAATTACGATGGTAAAGATTTATTGTTATATATGCCGGAAACAGCTTACTTTTTCAATCGAAATCTGCGACGAGCGGTTACCACTGTGAAATGAATGGGAAGATATTTACAAAATGGATTCAAGAAAAGTTGATTCCGAATTTAGAAGAACCATCTCTAATTATCTTAGGTTATGCACCCTATCATAGCATTTTGGTATCGAAACAACCCACATCAGCTTGAAAAAAGGACGATATTATAGCATGGTTACATGAAAATAATGTAATATTTTCCAACTGTCTTTCAAAATGCGAACTACTACAATTGGCTAAACACAATAAAAAAGAAAAAGTGTACATTATCCATCAATTGATAGGACAGCATGGTGTTGAAGTTCTGTATCTTTCACTGTATCACTGCAATTTCAATGCTATCGAATTTGTATAGGCTCAATGTAAAAGATACTATAATGCACATATGGCCGTGATGGTTATGGGGATTACAAAGTATGGGCAATGTGGTCTGAAGCTTTAACAATGTGTACTGCTGAAAGATGGAGGGAATATATTTGTCATACTGAAGATTTGATTAGAACTTAGTACAAAAGAGAGAAACAACTGATGGTAGAAGTTTCACCTTTGGTAATCCATTTAAGTGATAATGAATCAAGTTCTGCGGGTAAGTCCGACTCAGTTCGTTAAATTTTAACTGGACATTATACAAACGATTATTACAGCAAACTTAATTGCATGGTTTGTAGCCATATTTCAACCTGAAATAAAACAATTCAAACTTATGTGACACATCGTTATTTATGTTTTACATTTATTAAAAAGCTTTAGTTTATGAATTTATTGAATAAAAGTACAATTAGCTGTAGCCATGTGTCTTACTTATTAACCTTCGTGTAATAATAATAAACCCCGTTTACACTTTCTTACATAAGACAACTCTGGTTTACACAACACAACATCTCCCTTGTCAAGTATGTACATATTCACAACTAATAAAACTCAAAATCCTTTAAATAGGTAGGTCTATCGACTAAAGGGCCAGTTCTAGTGCATTGTCTTTTGATAATAGCATTATTATTACCTTTACTTTGGTCTCTATTAGCTGATAGATCATCTTTACAATGATTATCTATATTACTAAATAGAGGCTTATTCATAGATGGTTTCAAACCATAACTATTCCCTCTTAAAATTCTATTGTTACAATCTTTTACAATAAAACATGTTGGATATTTAGTTCTACACACAATTTTACCAAATCTAAATATTTCCTTTACAAATCAAATAGACTTTGATTTGGAACAAATCTAACATCACAACGATTTGCATGTTTATCAATATAAGCTTTATTTGACATTTCATAATTTATTATTCAATTTCATTAACTTTGACCACAATGTGACTTTAAACATTGGCTTATTCTTAAATCCCCATATGCTTGTAGCATTGATTAATTATTAATCAATGCTTGTAGTATTACGTTCGTTTTATTTACATTTTTACTAAAACTTAATTTGTTAAATATATTAAAAGGTAGTATGTTAATTTCTGAACCGGTATCAACCTTAAATTATACAACATTTACATTTACAAGACAAATTGTATGTAACCACATGGTAAAAATTATCAAATTGTTCCTTCTCCTTTTGATTCCTTGAGTAGAAATTGTATCTTTCGTAGATAAGGTTCTTTCTTGGTTTGATGTACTCTTCAAATGCTTATATCATTTTCTTAACATCCTTCCCATCATTTTCATTTAAGTTAAAGGTATTGTACAGCTCTAATCCCTCTTCACTCACAAAATTTAAAAGGATTGCTGCCATCATCTGGCTTATACAACAGTTTAGTTAAAACCACGTTTAAAAAAAAGTTAGGTTAAATCAATTATTTCTTGATTGTATACCGCAATTTATCAGTATTAACCATTTAATCTTTTGGGGATCAGTATAACAGTAAAAGAATACCTACCTTAAATTGCTATCCTATCTTGCAATTTGTAGAAAAACCTATGCAACGCAATGCTTGTTTGGATTTAGCGCACTGACCTATTACAATATGCTACATCCCGCACACAACACTCACATCCACTGTTGTTCACAGAACTCTGTGCTGTTAATGTTGTGTGCTACAATCTAGGGGATTTTAGTGCCAATTGAAAAAAGTTGGGCACACTGAATATTTGGTTTTCCCGCCGATTTTGAACAATCATACGTAAAGAATGTCATGCATTTCAGCATTTGCATCACGCAGGGAAGCCACAGGAAAAAAATCAATTTTGTTTTATGAATTATTACTATATAAAAAATGTAACTATATGTATACGATAGGGTAAACACTTAATAAAAAATCCTTTAACTTGGAAGCTTTATTACACTTCTATACATCTATTTATATATTACATACGTAGGTATTTTTATAGGTTAGAAACAAAGTAGTTTATAGACAAAGAATTGTATGTTATTTAATCAAATGAAAAAAGATTATATTTACAAAATATAACATTTATAAACAAAATAGCTGTGCCTAGCAAACAATCTTAATTGATAACAAATTAAGCTATTTTAAAATAAGACATATCTTATATACTTATAAAAAAAAATAATAATAATAGAGTCATGTCATCACTATATCATCTAGAATTTCTATATTCCCAATAGTGTTATCAGGGCCCCCGCAAGGCTGAGCGGTGCCCGCGTGCGAGACATTATTTTGGCGCCATTTATTAATGTACGAAATCCAGTTATAAAAAAAAATATTTTTTTTATTTTATAATAAAACAGAATTTTTTTTAATTTAATTTTTATTGGAAATAATAATTAATAAATTATTAATTAAAAACAAAAAAAAACATCTTTAATCCGTCACTTAAAACAACAACTTTTATTAGGTTAAATAGGTGTTTTTCTTGATTTAACGGTAGCAAATTCTTTTATTGCTTCATCAAAATCGATTTTGTCAACCATCTCCTGCTTTATAACTAATATTGCTAGCCCAGATAGTCTCTCTTGATGCATAGTTGATCGAAGAAAATTTTTTATTATTTTTAATTTTGAAAATGACCTCTCCCCAGAAGCCACAGATACTGGTAAAGTTCTTAAGGAAATTGTAACATTTGGCAGAGATGAGGTTAAATTGTGTTCAGATATACAGGATTTTCAAAGTTAAGTCGGCACTATTGCTATCTTCGTTATTATTGGTGCTACGAAGTCGGTTAAATGGGCAAAGAAGTAGCATTTTTTCCGCTCATTACGATGGTGAAATCAAAATAAAAATTGAACATCGTGTTCGCGAGTTATGTCAAAAATTTCCATTTTTTTAAATGGCACACGCAATATGCAATATCCTTAATCGATAGAAAATTAAATTCTGAACGAATAAGTTCCTATGACATTTCAACCTAATGTAAAAAATGACAAAGTTATTGATCATTTACCAAATTCATCAAGGTGGCTGTGTCAACTATTTTTCTGTATTACCATAGAGCAGAAAATGAAAAGAATATCAGACAATTGAAACAGGATTATTTATTCTAAGTGATAATAATAATAAGGAACAACAAAACAAAACTCAAATTAGATGCTCGAAAACATCACCCTCTTGCTCCAAGCATTTCTGGGCCCGCTTGTAGACACTTTTAGTAGCCTTAGCAATGGATTTACCATCAATATTATTGATGGTGTGAACGATGCTTTGCTAGAGATCCTCAAGGTTATCATATCGCCTGTTGTACACCACACTCTTCACATATCCCCAAAAGAAAAAATCCATTGGAGTAATGTCAGGTGATCGAGGAGGCATACGGATAGGCCCATTAGTTGATAAATATCTGTCATCAAAAAATTTTTTTAATATTGTATCTATCTGACGAACGTTATGGGGAGGAGCTCCGTCTTGTTGGAAATAAATGCTCTGCCTATCCATTAAATTTACATCATCCAAGAAGTCTTGGAGTGTGGCAGTCAACATATCGGCGTACCGCTCACCAGTTAACGCACCCTGATAAAATACTGGACCAACAATTATCGAGCCAATTACACCGCACCAAACATTAACACTGAAGCGTCTCTGCGGGTTACAAGATCGGTAGAGCATCGGATTTTCTCGACTCCAAAAATGGCTGTTTTTCCTGTTGAACATGCCCTTATTAGAAAAAGTTGATTCGTCACTCCATAGAATTGAGCTCCAAAAATCATTATTGGTTCTCATTTGATTAATAAACCAGTGACAAAATTGAACGCGTCTTTCTTGATCTCCTGGTACAAGTGTCTGTGTAGGTCGGAACTTATACGGCACAAACTTATACTATTTTAGAATATTGTGGATGGATCCCAAACGTAGTCCATTTTCTTGCACTAAATCATTAATTGAGTTGTTGGGATGTGCTTCAAAATAAGCTAACACATTAATTTCAGTTTCTTCACTAATTATACATTGTTTATTAGATCTGGATTTCTTAAACACGCTCGAATTAGATCTAAATTTACGATACAAAACCAAAAAGTATCTTCTATCTGGCAAATGACGCGTAGGAAACAAGTCACTGTAACGCTCACGCGCTCGATAACTGTTTTTTTGACAAACGATGTAACATTCTAACATATCACACTTTTCTGAATGGGTGAAAGGCATTTTTCTATTCAAAAAACACAAACTCTTAACTCTTTATTAGCAAACTTCACTTTGACATATCAATTCTGATGACATTTGTGAAAATGACAAATATTGTTCACGTAATACCAGCCACCTTGACGAATTCAATAAATGATCAATAACTTTGTCATTTTTAACATTAGGGTAAAATGTCATAGAAACTTTTTTGTTCAGAATTTAATTTTCTATCGATTATGGATATTGGATACTGGGTGTACCATTAAAAAAAAATGGAAATTTTTGACATAACTCGCGAACACGAAGTTCAATTTTTATTTTGATTTCACCATCGTAACGAGCGGAAAAAATGCTACTTCTTTGCCCATTTAACCGACTTCATAGTACCAATAATAACGAAGGTAGCAATAGTGCCGACTTAACTTTGAAAACCCTGTATATTGCAATATATCCAGAGGATTTGAAGAATGAGGAATTGAAAATAACTTTAAAGCTTTAATCTCATTAAACAAAACATCTGCCTCAATATCAGCCTCCATCTTTACCGCATCAGTAAGCTTCTGTTGTAGAGCTTGGCAGTTCTTTAGGAGATCATCGTCACATAATGTAAAAATATTACTAAAAAAAACAAAAACATTGTCATAATTAGAGATCATATCAAATCTACTATTTAAAGAAGTTAGTACTTGATCAATTATTCTTAAAAAAAAATTAACTTTAAACGCGGTTTTGGCATTTTGTGGTGCTTCATCCCTATGTTCATAATAAAAAAACTTTGGTTTATATTTTCGTCTAGTAGTATTGATTGCGGGAAAATCTTGCTCTATCTCAAGATCGGCGGCTAATTTTGCCGCTTGGGCAATTATTTCCTCAAAGAAATTATCATTTCTATAATTTTTGAAATGATCGATTAAATTCTTCAAATAGTTTTGACATACTTTAATGTCAATTGTTACACTTTGCATCATTTTGCTTACAATATTAATCTGAAATAAAACATCATACCAAATAATTACACTACAAATAAATTTAAATGATTGGATATTTAATAGTAAAGAACTTGCTTTATGCCTACTTTCTATGTTAAAAGTATCGTTATCCGCTATTTCTAGAAGACTCTTACAAATTTCAATGAAATGAAATTTTGATGGCTTTAT
This sequence comes from Vesta saturnalis, assembly GCA_036346205.1. Taxonomy (NCBI): domain Eukaryota; kingdom Metazoa; phylum Arthropoda; class Insecta; order Coleoptera; family Lampyridae; genus Vesta; species Vesta saturnalis. Next base: position 154,467 of record JARFJB010002354.1, read on the forward strand.
AGCATCTACCCTACTTGACCATCTAGTATCACTTAGGGGTTTTAGATTTAATTCAGGATCATTGTTTTTAATATCCCATCTTTTTGTGGAGGAAGAGAAAAAAACGCCGAGTTCTTGTACTATATTAAAAAAGTTTACTGTTTCATTTGATACTTTAGCAGCATCATTTACTGATAAATTTAAGCTATGTGCAGCGCATGGCACAAAAAAAGCTCGAGGATTAGCGTCCAGTATACGTTTTTGTAAGCCAATATGCTTTCCACGCATATTGACACCGTTATCATACCCTTGACCTCTCATGTCTTTAATATCTAAATTTAAATTTCGTAAAAGTTCAACTACAAAATGAAATAGTCCTTCTCCTGTAGAATCGAATATTGGGCTAAAAGCAAAAAAACTCTCTTGTATTTGAACTTTTTTACAATCATGATTTAACACCACATAACGCAAAACAAGGCTTATTTGTTCTGTGTGACTTGTATCTGGCGTACAGTCCATAATTATTGAATAATATTTGGAACTGCGTACCATATTTAAAATATTATTTTTTACTTTAGAAGACATTAATTTTACAATTTCGTTTTGAATTTGATAGCCTAAATAATGAGTTTTTTTTTTAAAGAATTTTCCTGGGAGCTTTGCACTCTACTAAGATGTTCTCTCATCACAGGGTCAAATGAGGAAATCATCTCGACAGCCTTAAGAAAATTTCCGTTATCATGTTGAAAAAGTATTTTAGAAGAACCCTGAAATGCTAGACATTGTCGGGACAAAAATTTTACGACTGCAACAATTCTTTCCAGAACATCATGCCAATATTTTTTTTCGGTTCTAAAACCCGTAAATGATGATCGTTTACAGTAGTAGATAACTTTTAACATTTTTTTCAAACTCATCCATGTATTCATATGAACATTATGTACAATTAATGTTTGATGTCTTTTTATAGCCAACGATAAGTGTTGCCAATCAGAAAAACCATTTGAATCCGAAAAAGTATTAATAGTTTTACCGAAAACCTTACAACAAAAGCAAAATATAGAGTTTTTTGAAACTGAATAAATAAGCCAAATTCTCTCTGTTTCACCATTCTCCAGTTTTCTTGCAAAGTACGTACTTGAAAATTTTCTTTTGTCTTGATTTGTAGGAAATTGATAATTGCGTCCTATCAAAGGAGGTCCTCGCTCAACCAACCTTCTGACTTCCTCGTTGTTAATGGTTCTAGGCCACAGACCAGGATACTCTGATAGAAGAATGGTACTGTCATCTCAGGGCCCATTTCAGTCAAGGCTTCGGTTTCAGCTTCAGTTGTAGCCTCCATTGTTGAGCCGGTGGGTTTGACCGATTCTATGTTTTCACTGAGAGTTGATGTTCTCGTAGATGGTTCAAGTGAAGGAACAGGTGAAGCAGCGACCGCTTCGGAACATTGACTCTCTAAAGCTTCTGTTTCTGCATTGGGCTCTAACTTTTTTTTGCTCCCGAAATTTTGCGCCAGAAGGTCGTTTTCTCTTGTGGTTCCTACAATTAAGCAAGTGAAGCTAATATAAGCTAATATGCTAGATCAATATAAAATGTATTAAGATGTACTAGGCTCAGAAAACATTTAAAAAAGAAACGTGGTGAGATCGTTGGATGCTATACCGGAAAGAGATGTCAAGTTCGGTAATTTGAATGAAACACCCTGTATATTATTACCTATTAAGGTAACACGTAAAAGTCTAATTACCTAGATTTTTGTATATTTAATATCCTATACCTATTTTAAATGGTTTTTAAGAAATTTAAATTTTTATTTCAGAAATTACATTTGCATTTTTTTCCTATAAACAAGACATTTATTATTTAATTTGAATTTTTATAGGCAATGACTTGGCATAACAAAACTTGTATAATATTTGATTTAAATTTTGATAGTTAAAAGCTATATTATTTGAAATAATGAAAATTAAAATATCCCAAAAGGCATTAAATCTTATCCTCGAGTTTTACGTAGAATCTAACTATGTAACTATTGTATAATAATATAAAGGGCGACTATTTACATTGACAAAATTTTTAAAATAAACTTTGATATGCCTTAAAATTTTGGATTTTATTACTTTATTAGAATATGTCCAATTATTTATATTATTTTTTGTATGATATAATATAATACTTACCATTTCACCCTTAATTTAATTTCCACACCAAACACAATAACAATATAAAACACTTGATCGAATCGAATATTTTCTTTCTAGCACTTTAAAACACGTCTAATTTATAATTTATCTTCCGTTTTCTTTTGTGAATATCAAGAACTGATTAGCTAACGCCTTTCGTTGTTTTAATTTATACCCCGTGAACCTTTCGAGTCCGAACTGGAAAAATGCAAGTCTGGACAAGTTTTCACGTTTATAGACAAGCTTGGCGATTTACGAATACTGCATAATATTCGGATTTGGTTTAAAAAAATGGAATTCTTTATTTACAAAAAAAACGTGAAATATTAACAAAAATTTAAAATAAGGGTTTAATTGTTAATAAACGATTTTATTTAATATCGCTCGACCTGTATAGTTGTTTATTGTTTGTTTTTAATCTTGCAATAGCTTTTTGAACTACTTCTACTCAACCGATTCTTTCCGCACACATTTTAGGTTTCCGTGAAAATATTATATTATCATATTTTGTGTTTAACCCCACAGTATCAACCCCTGAGCTAGGGTGAGAGCTGCCCTTAAAAATTTTAAATTAGAAGGAGATCAAGTGATACCTCGTTATAAAGATCTTTTTATCCTGAATTTAATGTTGCAGTCGTAGAGTAGAGGTAATTCTAGTCAAGTGAAAAACTAAGAACCAAAAAATGGAAAGTATAGGCAAAAATATTTCTGAGATAACAATTAAAAATAAAAACGTGGGGGCGCAAGTTCGCTAAAAAAATATTTTAACCAACATCCCACATTTTAAATTAATTGTTAATTTTTAAAGAGGTTAGAATCTTTAGAAAGTCTCATAATGTGTCCTAATAATTATTTCCCCGTTTTTAGTGAACTAGATTTTATTTAAAGTAGTAGTTTAACTTAAAAATATTATTTATGTATATTATATACAAATATTGATAAAATTATTAATTTCATCTCTAAGTATTTAATAAAACCTTAAGTTAAAACTGTATGAAAATTTAATATGTCGTAGCACCAAAATAAATATTTCTTACATTGGGTCGAGTGAATAAAAACAAGTGAACGCTTTTACCCGTCAATCCGAAAGTTAATACTTGTTAATCCTTAACAAACTAAATGTGGCCACTAAGTATTTGCTTGAAACTTGACAAGTAAAGGCATTTACTCATTTTTATTACACAGTTCGACGACAACCATAGCGAAGCGAATACTAGCAGCAGTAGAACGGTCACTGGAAACACACCGACCTCAAAGCGGCAAGTCAAGCGACCTAAGTTGCCGAGAACTAAAACCCGAGCGAGCAGTTGAGAACCGAAAGGCGACAAACTGCAAACTAGTTAAATATTTAAATTTTTTTAATTCTCTCTCTATTTTTATTCACCCTGCGCATTGCATTATTATTAAAAAAAATTTTTATATTTGTTTTTCTGGATTTTTAAAATTTTTTTTTGCCAACCCTCAGTTTGGTGCCCCTTTGGGGTGGCGCCCGCGTGCGTTGCACGCCCGGGTACGGGGGGGCCTGAGTGTTATTAAAATTCAGCATAATATTAGTAGGTTCAAAATTATAACAAGTAGTATTTCTTAAAAGCTCTTTAGTTTGACGAATTTAACGAACTGTTTTAGCTGCCAATTTATTTCTATTCGGAACTTTTATTAAATTCACAATAACAGCAAGACACTTTTTAAACTTGTATCCGTAGATTCATCTATGATGAAGGAAAATGGGTTTTCTTTGATAAATTCAACAACTTCTAACTTCGCAGCAGGCCCCAGTACGCCTATAGTTATTTGAGTTGACTTCTTTCTTTTCATTTTTAATCTTTTTTCAATTTGAGAATCTGGGAAAGCAGAAGAGCATAAATGTGGTAAATGATCCATTAATAAAAATGGACGATTGTGCTCAGCTAAAAAAGCAGTAAGTTCAAGTTCTGCAGACTTCACATCTTTATCAAGTTTTTTGATAGGGTCAGATTTAAGGGATTGATTTATTTTCATAGTAGATTTGGTAGCTTTAAACCTTTTAACATGATATTGACTATTTTCATGTCATTTAATATGGTACGCACTACCTGCCAGCTTTGTATGACATACTTTGCAGAAAATATGTTCATGCCTCTCTTCAACCTAATTGAATTTGGTTGACCAATCTGTTTTAAATTTTTTTTGATTATGTTTTCTGTTCTTATCCATCGTTGTAACATTCTCAACATGGAATTCTACAGCAGTTGTATGGGCAGCGCCACAGGTATTAATTTCTGTTGTAACAGAAACATGTTCGTCAGAACTGCAGCAAGCAGCACTTTCCTTTTGTTGATGTAATTTTCTTTCTTTCAGCATTTTTGTTATTAGTTACATTTGACCCTTGCTAATATAAACAATTAGGTAGGTCTCAACCCATACAGGTAGCATAACATAACCTCCATGTGTGCTTATCAATGACTATATGCTTGGTTCATAGTTATTGGTGCTTATACAAAATTATACTTACTTATTCATTATCCATCCAGTTGAACAATCGATTCCAAAACCAGCTACTTTAATTAATATAATCGTATAGGTCATATACTTAAACACCTATACTGCTAATACCAAGATTCCCCTCGTAATACAGAGTAGGGTGCAGATATATATTTCTACACCCTATAGTTTATAATACGTTTTGCACATGGTCGGAAATTTAGATGACGTTTTAACCTTCCAAACGAAATAAGAAAGGTCATGTCACAGTTATGTTCATGTTTATCATCTCTTTATAGTGAAATTTTGAGTCTTTGTGATTTTACATAACATTCTTTTTATATTTAAGTTACATATTATTCAATTACAATACTATTAAAAACATAGTATATTTGAATAGTTATGGCTTCAACACGTTGTTTTTTGTGTGCTGAGAAACCGCCAACTACTTTGCATATGTAAGTAAATCTTTATTATACCATATAACATACATTATATGATTAATATGTGATATTTGTGACTTACAACAGTTTGACGATGTATCTCGACTATTTATTTGTTCAAATCATTTTAAATTGGACGATTATCGGGAGCCATCAGCACAAAAGTTTGGTGGAAGGTTAATATTAAAACCTGGTGCATTTCCTTCTGTATTAGTACCTAATAAAATACATATGTTGGAACATACAAGTAGTGTGTCAATAACAGCAAAAAATGTTGGTAAATCTAGAGCAGTCATTACCTGTTTCAACAGCATAATCATCACCTAGATGCAGTTATAAAAGAAAATCAGGTACGCATCTAAAAACTGACACAAAATGAATTATTGGCAATAATAAATTTTATTTATAAAGATGATCGACTGATGTGCACCCCTAAGAAAAGGAACTTTTATGAAGCCCGATATTTTAGTGAAGTAGTAATGTCTGACTTTCATACCCCTAGACGAGCTAAACGGGCCTTTCATTGAGCGAAAGAGGAAGTAAAGCGATAACATTTAAGGAACCGTGCTCTGCAGCAAAAGAATAAGATATTGAAAATGAAAGTCACATCGCTCAGGAGCTTCTACTCACTTACAACAAAAGAATGTTGTATCTGAAGGTGCTGGCGATACACTATTGGTAATATTGGTTGTGGTAATAATACAAAATTTGCTCAAGTTTTTTTTTAAAAAGAAGTACTGCCAGAAACTGCGAAACAGCTTATTACTAGAAAATTAAAATCGAAAAAACCCAAATATTCACCAAAATTGCGAAGCTTTGCTTTAAGTTTACAGTTTTATTCTGCAAAGGCTTACATGTACGTTAGAAAGACTTGGCAGAATTTATTGCCACATCAATCAACCCTTAGGGCATGGTACAGCGTAGTTGATGGTAAACCTGGCTTCACTGCTAAAGCTTTGCAAGCAATAGCAGCGAGGCTAAAGGACAAAGAGATTATTTTGAATATAGTGGTTGACGAAATGTGTATAAAAGAGGAACTTGTTTTTGATAGAAATACATTTTATGGTGGAGTGGACTTAGGAGCAACATTCATCGCCACAATGGCAATGTGCAACTTGCAAAAAATGTTCTAGTGTTTATGGTGGTAATGGTGTAATAGTGGGTGGAAAGTACCTGTTGGATACTTTTTAATTATAGGCCTTTCGGGTTCCGAAAGGGCCAATTTAATAACAAAATATTTTGAACTATTATATTCCACTGGCGCTATACTTTAGTCATTGACATTTGATGGTGCTTCAGTGAATATTAGCATGTGCTAATTTCAAACCATGAATTATCCATCCTATAACAAAAAAGAAGATTTATATTTTCTTTGATGATTGTCATATGGTTAAACTAGTAAGAAACACCTTAGGCGATAAGGGAATTATAGTAGATTACGAAAATAATAAAATCAACTGGTTACACATCAAGGAACTAAATAATATTCAACTCAAAGGATTTCACTTGGCCACAAAATTAACGAAAAAATACATCCAATTCGATATAAACAGAATGAATGTGCGTCTTGCTGTACAAGTTCTTACAGTGAAACTGCAAGATTCCGATTTTAGCGCTAGCTCAATCTCAGGGGATGGATCCAGTTCTCGATAAAATCGCTGGGTTAACTTACTTACCTGGCGGATGCGCCACTCTCTTTGAAAATATTATTTGGATACCTACTCTGGTAAAGATAGAAGTCCAGAGTCGGCCTTAGGTTCCTACTACAAAAAAAAGAAAGAAAGGTTAGGTAACACCGCGGGACACTCGCTCAATCACAAACCAGTCTCTACACCAACACAACTATTTATTAACATCCAAAGAAAAAGTTATATTTTTAAAATAAGCAACTTAAGCGGTTAAGCGTGTTAAAGAACACAATTTCTAGACTAAACTTTGGAACAATACTAACACTTAATAACAAAGGTAAAAAAATTAATAGCACTCTCGTCTTTTAATGAACACCCTGTATATTTGTAAATTTAATTGTATGGCAACTACGTTTTGTCTTTCTTTTATCTACAACCTTCGTATTAAAACGATTCACTTCAACGTGGTCAATATATACATATATTGAACTTTAGTATCGTAAATTCTTTTGTACTAGAACCTATATAAATGTTACAAGTAAAATAAAATATCGATACCAACAAAGCGTTTGTTAAAATTTATCAATTAATTTATTAAGTTATTTAACAATTAAAGCGAGTTATCATAGCTGCGGGCAATCAGCATAAAGGGAAAAATTTAATGAACTGACATTAGAAATCGAACAGGTTGTTTTAGATAACCATTTTCTAGCGATCGCAAAAAAAAGATCTTACACAAATCGATTCTTTTCTTATCTTACATTATATGCCATACCGTAATAACCCCCCTTAACAATTGTAGCAACATGTATAATAAAGCATTGAATATAAAAAAGCTTGTAAAAGTTAATTTTAGCGGCGATGTAAAGCACAAAAAACAATTATTAGCATCACTTATCTGCGTTAAATGGTGATAAATCCTCGTGACATAGACGCACCAGGTGTATCGCAAAAGATTAGACTTGAAAATTATGTCTTAGCGGCCACTGTTCTTGACGTTGCAGATGTAGAAACAATGATACGGCGTAGGAATTTTAATTTATTTAATATTTAATGAATCCACTGTAGTCACCCAGAAACCAAAAATAAGGGTAGAGACGCAGTCCCTAATAGAAAGGCCAATAAGAGGAGAAACCAAATAAAATAACCCTACAAGCATTAGAATATTGTAAGTGATATTAATGAAAAAGAATTATTATACATACGTTCTTGGATGTAGCGATTTACCAAGCAATCCCTTTAAAAGGAAAAAAGTGACGGACGCTTATGCAAGTATGTAGTCATCCATATCTCTTTTATTTGTTTAATTATTGTTTGATCTGGTAGTTTCCGTTATTAAAAATATTACAATAATAATCTGGTATAATTGCAGGAATAACCAAAGAACGGTTCGACTTCGAGGTGCGGTGTGTATTAAATTCGAATAGCAAGTGCCCGCGATAAGAAACAGGTATCGTATGTTAACCATAATGCATTGTTTGAATGCGGTTGAAATTTAAATTAAGGCTGCGTTTACACTGCGAAGAAATAGAAATGTAACAAAGTACTGAGCGGAAGTGTTTCAGATGCCTTAGTGTACCTACTTACAAAAATCCAGTTATATGCCAATTATCTTTCAAGATTGTGAGGGTACCTCTAAATTTTGCTTATTTTTTAATAATATTTTTGATTTATTAAACAGTAGAAATAAGTTTTCCAAGCGAAATCGTTTTAATATACCAATTAGTAAGGATTCGCATGAGTATTTAAAAAACAATCTCTTACTTTAATAAATTATGTTAAAGAGTTAAAAGATTCAAATGGCGTACCACTTAAATCAGGTAATAGGAAAATTGGATTTTTAGGATTAATTATAAATTTAATTAATGTCTTTCAATACTACTCTGAGATTGCCGATAAAGTAGAATATCTTTTGACTTTTAAACTGAGTCAAGACTATTTAGAAACATTTTTCAGTGCAATTAGAAGTCGTGGAGGATTTAACAATAATCCGAATGCTAAACTATTTGTAAGTGCATATAAAAGACTTCTTATCAGCAATGAAATCAAATTATTTGATACTGCGAACTGTCTGGCAGATGGAGTATAAATACTTCACGTTTCTTCAAAACGCTCCAAATTTGTGTTTCCTCTCACTGGTGAAAATGAAATTACTTCTGCTGATGTGTTTGACCATGACTGTGTTAGTACAATGTAGACATTAAATTCTTATGTTGAAAATGTGGTGGAATACATCAGTCATTGTTCGCAAACTCCTAAAATTGAGTGTATGTAGTATATGTAATGTACTTAATTAGTGTTAAAGAGTTATTGTTCAGAAAGATCAAAAATAGAGGTTCGTTGGTATATCCTTCCAAAAATGTTGTAAATATTTTTAAAATTTAGTGAAACTGTCTTTAGGGAACATATCAACAAACTTCCAAATGTTAATATCAATCAACTGTTATCTAACAAAATATTTAGTAGATGTTCAAATGTCGCCTTTAATTACCCCGAGTTACTAGAGCATATTAAGAATCAGGACTACCTCGACAATCATGTTGTGCAAATGATTCGATTAATAATTGAAACTTTTTTAAAAATAAGATTGTTTCATGAAGCAATAAAGGATGAGTATGTCAGATCTAAATATACCAAATAAATTTTATTTAAAAATCAATCATTTCAACAAATGCGAAATATAGAAATAGAAATTGAACATAAGCAGTATTTATTAATTTATTTCCCTTAAAAATTGTTTTTCTTGTAAGGGACGCCACAATTATCAAAAAATAAAACAAGATTAATGGAATAAACTTTTTAATAATTTCTCGCATAAACATAACCTCTACTTCCCTTCCTTCTTTTTCAAGCGAGATCATCAAAACTTAAACTAACTGAAAGGCGCCAAGTTTGCGATTTAAATTTGAATGTTACAATCTCTAAATTTATGGATAAATTAAATTTCGCACCTGCGCATATCTGTACAAATACACTACGGTGTGATCAAAGCTCTCAGTCTTAGCTACGATTTCCGCTCGTTACGGACATTGGCAATGCGCAGTATAGGTGTTTAAGTATATGGTATAGGTACGCCCAACAGCAGGAATGAACAGCGCAAATGCAAATCCGAAACCAGGAAATTGACAATTTGACAGATCGAGTTCAACGAACGTCACTAGCCAACGTTATGCAAATTGTGGTTGGCAAAAAAATCCCCAGAATATTACTGCCAACTGAAACAGTATCTCTTGTTCACTCTGTACGTGGGGAGGAAAAAGTTCGTCACAAATTGTGCCAAATTTAATAAAGGGGTGTCAAAGTGCAAAATATTTTAGATTGTGCCATATTTGACACAATTGTGCTAGCTTGAACACCACTGGCTACATAACACAATTTGTCTTTGACCGCATTGTTTTGTAACACAATCGCGGAACAGATTTTAACTTTTTGTGGAAGTAAACTAATTAATGACGAATTATTCAGCAAATTAGTACACTGAATCAAAAATCATTCTTGTTTTTACAACTTTAAAATCAGTTAGGTTATGTTTACTTTTGTGTATTCATCTTTGAATACGAATTACGCAATCCCAAGGATCCCTCGGATGTACTGTAGATGTAAAGTTACTTAATTATCAAAATTAATACCAAGGAAACTACTGCTAAAATACAAATTACTTATTATACCGATAGATTACTGCATCGATGTATAATACCGGCTCGGTAACTACGGTGTAATTTATAGATTAGCTCTCTTTCTTTGTCTAATATACCGAGTAGAAGTTCGATTCATAAGAAGCTGGTCGCATTGAAGCTTTTTTACCAGCATCTCCCTCGATTTGTGCAAATGCACGTATGATTTCGAGTATACGCATTTAAGTTTAATTTAACCTTAACATATTAATTTTTAGTTATTTTGACTTCTGTGTTATTTTTGTGCATTTTAACAGCAATAAAGTTATTACAATTTATCAGCACCAAATAAACATTATATAGATCAAAACTTTAAAACGTAGGTTGTAAATTTCATATAGGGAAGAGGATTCACAGGTGTTACATCAGATCGATGCTTCCACAGAATTTGACTTGACATGTAAACGAAACACTACAACTAATACCCTGCAACATTTGATGAAGTAGAAATTGACACTTTACCTATAGTAGGAATGTGTGTGTAAACAAAATAATTTTATATATTATTATTTTCAACATAATATAATATTTCTCCAACAAATGATATATTCCAGCCAATTTAGTTTAATTGCATCGTGCTCTAGCTCCTCAGAAGAAAATTGTGTAACGTTGATTATCATCTGTTCAGTATCATTTTGCAGATTATCTGCTATCCACATATTATTGTCAATAGTCTACATAAAGTAAATAAAGCGTTGTTCCCTTCTTTAACGGTTGCGCTAACATTCAGTTTGGCAGAGAATAATTTTGCACATTTAAGAACGAGACGTTCCTCCTTGTGAAATATTCTCCAGTACGTCGTTTTGAACGGTCTGCTTGAACGTCCACTTTCATATCGAACAATTAAAAATTTCTATAACACTTAAGTTCAATAACAGAATTATAGAAAATACTCATCATTACCTTAACAGACGCTTGTACTAAGTTTAAGCGTTCTGAAAAGAACGATTTTTAATAAATGGATTTGGTTTCATTTGAAAAATAACGTAGAGCAAACGAACAATAATATAAAAGTATAAAGAGGTTATGCTTGTGTGTTTCTAAATTACATTTTACGTTTGACATTGTAATAAAAAAAAAGGATATCGTTATTTGTAGATGACTAATGTTAGTGAAAGAGACATTTAATCCGAAAGAGTCCGTACTGCACTTGGAGGATTGGTCAGGCTGGACTGTAGCATTATTTATATGGCATAACTGTAGTAGTAGTATTTTTTATTTTCCTGCTGCTTTTCAGCTTGCAGTAGAAGTTCGGTTATTACATTATTAATTACATAATTTACATTTGTACTTATTACATATTTTACACCGATCACTCATTCTTGTCCTTTAGTCTTTGTCTTCTTTGTACCTCTTTCAATCACCGTATACGGTTGCCACTTAGTACACGTTTCACTCTTTTTCCCTATAACATCAATGTACTAGGTACACTATTTCTTCCTCTTTTCCAAATAACCTACATCTTCTTCATCTTCATCTTCATCTTTTTTCCATATTTTTTTACCGTTTTATTCATTTACACACCTATACCTTTCTTTTGTTTGATGGTGTCCCTTGTCATCTTTATTTCTTAGGTATTTGGGTAATTCTGTCGTCATAATGTTTCTATATACGTTATTACTGGTACTGCGGTTTATTTGATTAAAGTCCTCCTGTTTTTGTATTTCTTCATCTTTTCTTATAAGTTATTTTCTTATTGACTGTTGCTGATTTTGTCTTCTTCTTTCTATCTCTTGTGTGGAGTAGCCGACTCTTTGGTAGTACTTTTCCCTTTTCTTTTCTCATTTATTTTTACCGTCTTCTGTTTGTTTCTCCTCCTTTTTTCTTATTTCTTTCCAGCATTTCTTAAACATTGTATTTTCCGTATTGTTTCTTATTTTATGTTCATATTTTATTGCTCAATCGTTAATTTTCTTCTTTTTGTTTCCTCTAGCACTATATATGAAGACGTGTTTATATCAAGTTCCAATAGCCATTTAATGTATTTTACTTGGATTTTCTCGATCTCTTCCCAACCCCATATTTCTGTGCCATACAGAATTACACTTTTATTATTGTGTCAAACATCATTAATTAGCCGTATGTTAAAGTTTTCTCCGAATTTTCTCTTTCCTTTTCCCCATATTTAGCCCAATGCCTTCATAGCTTATATATATATATATATATATATATATATATATATATATATATATATATATATATATATCAGGAAAAGAGCCGGACTGAGTGGTCATCCTCGTCGTTCTCTTTCGGTCCAAAACCTTTTAGATGTCTTTTCATTAACTTTGACAATGTTTACGGTTTCTTCGTAGAGTTCTTTTATTCGCATGATCATGTATTGGTGTATCCTTTTCTTTCCATCATTTGCCTCAGTTCTTGTCTATACACCATGTCGAAAGCTGCTTTGAGGTCACGCAAAATGTAAGTAGCTTGTTTTTTCTTCATTATTTCCTTTTGTATTATGTGGTTTAGGATGTATATGTTGTCGCCTGCACCCCTTCCCTCTCTGAATCCTGATTGTGTTTCTTGAATAATGTTCTTTTCTTCCATTTCTTGTTTTAGCTTTCCTTCCAAGATCATGGCATATAATTTATAAGCTGTATTCATTAAGGTTTTCCCCTATAGTTCTCTACCTTATCTCTGCCTCCTCTTTTGTACATCGGGATTATTATACCTGTTTTCCAACGTTCTGGAATTCCTTTGCCTTCCATATATTTTTTAAACACTCTTTTAATCTTCCGATTATGTTATCTGGTGCGTTTATCCATACTTCATTCAGCTGCTCATCTAGCCAGGGGATGTGTTCTTTTTTAATTTCTTTATTTGGTGTCTTACTTCCTCTTCAGTTATTGCTGTTTTCGTTGTTGTTTCTGTTACTGTTTCTTGTCTTTGTATAATTCTTTCTTCTCTACCTTTCAGTATCGTCCTAAAGTGTGTTTCCCATATTGTCATCTCTATTTTGTCACTTATCTGAGATTTTGTTTTCCTCTCTTTGTTGATGTATTTCCATGCTTCTGTTTCGTTCTTTATTTCTCTTATCTCTTTTTCATATTGTTCCATCTTTCTCTTTTTTTGTGCTTTATTAGTCCTTTGTATTCCTTCATCTCTTTTATATATGCTTTTTGTACTTTTTTACTTTTCCAACACTGTCTTGTTTTTATTTTTGCATTCTTTATCCCACCAAAGATTTCTTTGTCTTTTGTTATTTCACTATATTTACATTAATCTTCTCTATGAGTTCATTCATTGCACTTTCTACTCCATCCTTTCGGAATTCAATCCTTAAATTCTCGTTGAATTTTTGCATAATATATTTTTATGTATTCGCCTATATTCCTTCTCTTTTGATACAGGTTTCAGTATTCTGCTGTTAAGTGTATTGTTAAGGGTTGATGATGACTCAGTGCTCTCCCCTATTATTAAACTGTTGAAGACCTATGTTATTAGTTATTGCATAATCAATTACCAATTCTCCTCTAGGTCCTATATACGTACATTCTCCTTCTACATCTCCACTTATATTACCGTTTAAGATCTTCCATCCTCTTTCTTGTATAAATTGTACCAATACTCGTGCTTCTGTATTTTGTGCTTTGTCTTTGGATTTTCTTTTTTCTTCTTATCTGCCTTCTCCTATTGTTCCCCACGGTACCATTCTTGCGTTGAAATCTCCGCCAATTAATAACTTATATTTTTCTTTTTCTATTGTCTGGTCCTTTAGTTTATCTATAAGATTTTCTATATTTTGATTACTGTATAGTGTTATTATTCTCCAGTAGCCTCCCTTGATTTTTAATATTCTTTCCTGAATTCCTTCTTGTTGGTTTTGTTCCTATTTTGCATCTTGTATTTCTTCGATTCCTTTAATTATTCCTCCATTTGCTCTGCCTTTCTTGTACTGCTTTGTTTCACATTGGCATTTTCAGTTGTAATTTTCGGGTAGTTGTTGCTTTATGTTATCCCAATTATTCCCTTCTATCCATGTTTCATTAGGTCCTTTATCTCATATTCTTTTAAGTATTCCGAAAAATCTTCATCCTTATTTTTTATTCTTGACACGTTCCAGAAGATTATTTTTATTTCTGTTTCACTGTCCTTGAACTTTAATTTGTCCTTAGTCTTTAACGCTCCCTTTTCTTGTCTTACTTGTCCATTGTAATTTCTATTCGTTATCATTGTTTCCGTGCCGACTCCCTCACTTGCTAGTTTTTGGTTTATTTTGGTTACCGCCTGGAGTCGTAATCGATCTGAAAGTCGCATTTAACGCTACCTCTGTCAGTGGTTCTTCTAATGTATATTTTTTTTCCAGTTTCCTTTTCCATTCTTGCAGCTTCGTGGGGTACTAATATTGTTGGTGTCCAGATTTTCTTTGTTGGTATTGCTCCTTTAGGTGAGTAACTCTCATCATCCGTTGATCTTTCTCTCTTCTTTCTTTCCTCCGCGTTTGCCTCTTTTGCATTTGTATTTCCCTCTTCAACACTTCTAAATACTTCTTCTAAAGTATCCTCGTTCCATTCTTCGCCATTTATTATTAATTTATTCCTAATTATCATAGCCCTCATTCCTTTTTTCCTTGCTTCAATCATGTGTGGTAATAGTCTTTCCTTAGTTTCGCTTGTTTCCCTGCCTAAATCTTCGCTTACGCCTAATCTAGTGCCCTTCAGGCCCTTTAAATTTCGTAATATTTCGATTTTCCTTATTTGTGTTTAGAGTCCCACTTTTACTGGTCTATTTCTGTCTACTCTTTGCCTATTCTGGTTATAAAATCTATTTCCCCCTCAAGATTGTTATTCCTATTTTTCTAATTATTTCTCTCATATTTTTCTTTTAATAATTTCTTCTTTGTCCTCGGGAATTCCGGAGATTATCAGGTTTCTCTTCTTTAATTCATTTCCCAGTATTTCAATTCTTTTTTGTTGTTGGATTTTTGTTTCTTCCAGATTTTTTATTTTTACCGCTTATTATGCCATATAGCTGATTCATTATGTAGGGTTACATTTTTATTTTCCACCATGTTAACAAATTTCGTTGCATTAATAAGGGCCTGTTCTTTCGCGATGCCGTCTCTGTTCGTTATTTATCCTTGCACGTTACCACCCTGGCACAACGCAACACGGCTGGTACTGTTTATTATACTGTTTTTTGCCGTAGTTATTTTCTACACAAGTTTTAAATACGGCTCTGCACTTAGTTTACACTGAATCGCGCTTGTGAATTATTTATCTGTACGATGGTACAATACTGCGACATCGACCTTCCCACCCGACAGCTGCCTCTTATAAGTACTTGTAATAATGCTCCGTTTTACGTACCTACTTATTTACTAATCCTACGTTTATATTCTTGTTTAATTGACACTATTTCACCTCCTAACACTTATTATACTAACACTTTAATTTCTATTTGACTTAATTTTCCGTATTTTAATATAAAATTTGGAACAAATCACATCACCAACTTTCTGAAACTGTCCAGGACCGGACTCCCCTGCATGGCATAAGTGTATAATGTACCAAAAAGGTATACCCACTGCTTATAAAAGCTGCACAGTCCTGAATCTAGTACCAAAGATTTATTAATAATTGCAGTCGAAGGTAACACAGATTGGTCATTCATACAAACATTGCAGTTAGTCTTCGTGTCAGCGATGTCCATTTGTAAATTTAAAGCAGTGTTAAATTGTACTGTAAAATGGATACTATACCCAGTCCTCTACTTACTGTACTTATAGCTTTACAAATATCGTTAAAAGCAGAATTAACTCTTGCATTAATGTATTCTTTTAACATTAGCTTTAGAAATCATACTACACAATTCTACGTAAAATACAATTTACTCAAATCAAAACATATTTTCTATCGTTAATATGCTGTGTTTAGTGTTTAATGTTCCTATAACTGCAAAGGCAAACCCCAAAATAATCAGTATAAAAGTGCCGTTATGATTTATTCTGATGTATAATTTTGTTATATTCTTATCAGCACTTTTCTCATGGCATTTCACTTTGTGTTTATTACTGAGTAATTTATGTTACCCTTGTATCATATTTATTTAATATCAAAATTAATTGTAACCGCAAGGGAATAAACATTCCTACAATTTTGCATACCTGAATTCTTTCTTATTCCCATGTAATACCACCCACAAAATCGCTTCTTATTCTGAAACCAAATTATTTATTATCATTTTTTTGAAGCAAAAAAAAAACAGCACAACAATTAATATAACACAATATAACCTATTCTCTATTCCAATCATCAAATACGTAAATTGTCTATAATAAAGAATTTCCACAAATATTTTTTTGCATAAAAACGTTCAGGTATGCTAGATATACAGAGTATGACTTCTTAAAAACCAATAGTTCTGTTGTAATTAATATTTAAAGTTATAGATCATCCTTGGACATTTCAAAATGTGATTTTCCACATGATCTGTTATCATTTTGTAACCGCAAGCGAATAGTCAGCCTTGTATTGTTTTATTGTTATGTTACCTACGTGCATTGTTTTTATGTATAAAGAAGTAGATAGGCTAGGAGAGTTCGAGCACATTTTGTCTCAAAACCCCATGTATTTCTTATGGGAGTTTTCCAAGATTCGTTTTGGTCATTTTGGTCCCCGCAGCCAATCAGAAGCCTTCTTTCAGTCACGTGACCAAGCTTGCGCATGCCCAATAAGCATGACAACATAAGGGATGTGTGTATGGTTGCATACAAATGTCTGCATAAGGGGTAAGCAGGGGATGATAGGAAGTATTGGTGGTGGGGATAAGCTACATTAAGCATTAGCTCATAAGGGATGTGTATGGTTGCATATTACATAAGAGGTAAGCCAGGGGGGCGGGGAGGACCTTACGGGGATGGTTGCTGAGGGGTAGGGCCATGCGGGCATTGTTTATTGGGAAGGCGGCTTTTTCAGGTATTTGGTACCGGAAGGTTGTGTGTGAATAGTTGCACGTCGATGTATACATAAGGGGTAAGCACGGAAAATTTTGAAGAGCGTGGGAAAATTTTACGGAACTATATTTTGGCAATTAGCCATTTGATGTTTGCCGACGTCAAAAATCTGCCCTTATGACAAAAATATTTTAAGCTTTTTCAAACAAAAGTCAACTTTCTTGAAAATAGGCCAGACTTAGCCAAAAATAAATTTTAAAAAGCCCCCTGCACAAACACTTATTCCATCTGTCATGTCAAATGAACCAAAAAAATAAAATAAATAAAATATTGATTTAAGATTTAACTATTAATACTATAAAATTACAGCACTTTGAAAGTTAATTGAAAGGGTTCATTAATTCGTCAATATTAGGTACCTTGACAGCACGAACAGCACTTTCAAAGTTAATTGTAAGTATTCTTTAATTCGTCAGTATTGGGTATGATACAGCATTATAACAAATTTAAAATAATTACACGAAGTAAGGTTAATCTACATTCTCAATATTTACAGATTCACTAAAAACTAAATGTAAAATGGCGATAGTCAATAGATATAAATATGTATAAGTTAATCTACTTCCATGAACTCATCTTGTAGTGTATCGATATCGTAATGTCCCCAAGGAAGTGTGTTAAATGAATTAGAAATCAGATCATCTTCAGGGCTTAGAGCAACCTTTGTTTGTGTTAAGGAAAAGACCGTATGCTTATCTGATCGAATCAAATTTTGCGAGCCAATCCTTTGTTTAAAGGTTTCGAGACATTCTAGATAATCATCGAATACAATTTTTGTCTCTACTACTGACTTCTTTACACCCTTCCCCTTCTTCATCAGACCATAATTTTTGATAATATTTTTAATTTCGTCTTCCTCATATTCTTCTGCTTCTTATATATTTTATAAAATCATCTTCAGAGGATAGTAGTATATAGTTTAGATCGCAATCCTACGTATTGAGTCATTATTTTACCATTATTCTCATCCTTCATCATACCAAGTACTTTCTTATTTACCAACGGGATGTCATAGATATTATTCTCAGGATAGTCTGAGGTGTCGAAATATTTAAAACAATCCTCCTTAATAACCGCGTAAGGATCTTGGTCCCGTATTTCATAAATTAAACTGTCAGTATTTGTATAGAAGATCGAGCAGTTACCACTGAATCTTCCAGCCGTGTGGTCATAATGAAAGCCGTATGTAGGCGTTTTAGCTAGATCAAGAACAGCTTGACCTACATATATTGGCTTGTTTAAATATACTTTTAGCTTATTCATTTCCACCGTTACTAAATTTTCTGAAAATATACTAAATATAGTTAAACTCCGGTTTTGAGATGTACGACTCTGCACCGTAATGTCCCTCCCATTTGGATAGTAATTTAACATCGACTCGTTTCCCATGCTCTTTCCGAATACTGCGTTATTCAGCAGTTTAAACAAATCATTTGCTTTTTTTTTAAGTTCAGTATTTAAATCGATGTAGGACTTCAACCAAGGTGATTGCTTAAATTTAAGTACTCTATGTACTTTGGCGAGGACTAAGCCGTGAGTTAAAGCTTACTTTAGCGCCCGATAGTGGATAACGTATTTCTTATTATTACTTAGAGTTTTAATAAGTTTCGCAATTTCATTAGATTTAATTGGAGGTTTTAAAGTTTTTGGGTTAATATGCAATGGACAGAAGGGTAAGTCTTTATGTGCGTCATGTAAATGATGAGGATATTCCAAATCTACTTCCAATATAAGACCCTCGCTCGCATCATCTGGGATTGTAGTGACATCTACGTTGTTATCTGCCCATTCAAAGCCACCGCGAGGGAGAAATTGACTCATAGCCCAGCCATATTGGTTATTGATGTCGTTGTATATTAGATACACATCAAGTTTTGTTGAATCATAAGTAGGTATATACTTGTTGTTTGCACTAGCTCTTCTCTTAGAGCAGATTTGACTCAAACCCCCTCGAATACCACGCTCAACAAAGAGAAACATAGCTTGATCTGTAAGAAGTTCCAGCTCTTGCTGTGTACACTCCACATTGCGTCCCAAGTAAAACCTGGTAGTGTAAAGTAGTGTGCAGGATCCAAGTCATATGTTCTAATGCAGCTTGATCTAAACTGCTCGAAGACAGCTGCCAGAAGAATATCGATCTTCATATATAAGTCTACATATTCACCTAAATTATTGCAGTTAAATTTGCTCCATCCTTGCTGCGCTCTACGATACATTTTTTGAGGGCAAGGTTTACCTTCCAACTTATTAAAAAAAGCATCTTGAGAAGGCAAACAGAGCTTATTAAAGCGGCCAAACGAATCAAAGTAATCATACGGCATTACATCTTTCTTAGTTAAAAGATTAAATTGGACTTTAAGTACTAAAGGAAATTGTAATTTGAGGTTTGGAAATTCTGTTAGATACGATAATTTATCCAAGGATGATACTATAAAACGAAAACTGTCTATAAATCTAAAGTTAATGCGTGTTTCATTGACGTGTTTAGTAAAAGAGATATATTTCTCATTGGTAATAGGAAGCAAATCGATAGAACCGTTAATTCTAGTGGCAATGTCCGTTACAATAAAATGAATATCATATTCACTTAAGTTATGGAATATCACTTGTATAGTATGGGTGTCCTGATAGTTGATGTTACATTCATCGTGTGCTGCACCGCGGCAATTGTTTTCTATTATGAAATGATTATGATCTCGACCATTTTTCTGTCCTGACGTAAAAGGTTGCTCACCAATATGGCAGTGAGTGGCTGCTTGAAAATCGTTCTCCTGCTGAGGAGTCATGTGTATGTTGTATAGACAAAGAAACACCGTAGAGACATCTCATCGGCAAACCATCGCATACAATCTTCAGCGCGGTAACTTTTATAAAAAGAAAGGGATTCATCTTATGAACATTTGAAGTAGTACCCGACAGCTGCCGGAATGTGCTTTTGGTATGCAGTTTTCTCTATGATAGGTATTAGAACACTCTCGAGATCTGCATAGACAGCGAACGGGGCTTGTGTTATATTTTTAAAATTTTTACTTGAGCATCTTTTCACTTTCTTCAGGCATCTTGACCGCAGTGGTACTTTTTGCGTACAGTCTTCCTTATGGTTATGTAGTTTGTCTTCAGTTGGAAAATAACGAAGACATCTGCCACAAAAGTACTTTGCCCTTTTCTTTTGCTTAACTGCTTTGATAACAGGCGTGAAAGGTTTTTAATCAAAACGTAATGGTACTTAGTCGACTGATCATTGTTATAGTCTTGTATTAGGAGCAGGTTCACACGTTTATCCCTCTTTGTTTCAGTGAGGTATGTTGGGAGAGTCATGAAATCTTTTTTATCCTTTTTTAAGATATATACATTCACCGAGAGGTCGTTTTGCTTTTCGAAGTTAGGTATCTGCTTCATGGCCATAGGGAACTGAATCCCTTTTAGTTTTAATACATGTGAGTAGTGAGGATATTGTGTTATTCTTTTGGGATTTTTATCTGCAGGATACAAAGCTGAAACCACTGCCCACGCAAAGCATGCTTCATCATCATTCTTGACATTGATGCAAGCTTCTTTCCTCTTAATTTTAATTGGTAACTCGACGTATGAAGATCCAAGCTGAGGTGTGAATTTATTAACGTTAACTTCCAAATTAAACACAGCTTTAAGAGCCCGCCCACTATCACGTTCTTGAAATTCTGACAATTTCCTTATATAGGTTTCACAACCGAATCCTTAAACCGCTGGTATATATCAGTATCCCTATATATTGCAGCATTCATTATCGTGAAATTATAACATTAAGAGAAAATAAATGAAAAGCAGTTTAGTTACACAGAAACAAAATAATAAAAAAAAGAAACCCCATGTAGTCACACCCACAATATAATGAAAATAAAAATCATAATACCAAACATGTGGCCCTTTAAAACCAATCATGCCGGTCTTTAAGTAAATAAGCACATAAAACAATAAAGAAAATTACGGTACGTATAAAATACAACAACAGTAAAATTGCACAGGTGATAGATTAGGTTAGGTTAGGTATACGTATAAAATACAACAACAGTAAAATTGCACAGGTGATAATAAGGTAAAGGCAAGGACAAAAGAAAATTGACAAGGAATTTACACGTACACAACTGTTTAGTCACTACTAAAGCACAAAGTGCATATGAAAAATTACAACCAACTGCATATGAAGAGAAATTAGTTCGCAGGCAAACAATTCTACCTAACAACTGACAAAAAAAACTCTTTAAAACAAATATATATATATATATATATATATATATATATATATATATACAGGGTGATTGGTCGAAACCATTCATTAGAAGTATTAGGAGTTCCAGCCATGGCTGATTTCTGAAAGTTTGTATCTGGACTAAGTGATTCATATTCTATTTAAGGAAAATATTTTCATGATGACTACACTTCCGGTTATACCGGAAGTAGTCATCAACTTTGTTATTTTAAATGGAATCGTACCCTTTTTATGGCATATTCGAATTGTACTCGCCATTTAAGTAGAAATTTTATCAATGTTCCCTATACTTAAATTTAATAGTTTTGAGATTTAAATTTTTTCGAAAATTATTGGTTGAACACTATGACATTTGACAATGCCTACTGGCGCCATTTTTAGCACGAAGCAAGTAATATTGACGTTATGCATAGGGGTATCCTTAAGCTTTACGCTGATGCTTCCGGTACTGCCGAATTATCTACAGGGTGTTCAAAATGTGACTTCCATCTTTTGAAAATAACCATAAAAACTTAACTTTTTCAAATACAATGCCCAATATTTTCTTCCTTTAACGGATGCAGAATAAAATTCTGCATTGATTTGTATTAGCATTCCCTATACCTATCTTCGATAATTTTTCTCATATTGAGGTATTTGTTCATTTCTTCTGAAATTCAAAACGATTTACCTGATTTTTCCATGGATAGCCATGGAAACCACAGCTAAGTTTGTTGTTAGTAACTGTCTATACCTTTTGTTGTGTTTCTGTGTTCGGTTTATCAAAATGGAAAATTGGAAGTATTCAAACAGGGATATTTTGAACTTATTTTATATTCATGGAGAATGTGATAAGATTATTAGCAGAACTTGCCGTTTGTTTAATGACCGATATCCTCATTTAACACCAATGAACAAGCACAAATTTAAGCGAATAGAGTCAAACTTTTTACGGTATAGAACAGAGAAAGCTGCCAGAACACGATCAAAGCCTATTACTGGCGAAGAAGCTAATGAAGTTAATGTCCTAGCATATTTTAATCACTACCCCCACGGCTCGATACGATCTGCTGCAGAAGATTTGGGCCTGTCTTACTATTCCATACAATACATCTTAAAGAAGCATAAAATGCATGATTATTCGTTTACCTTGGTTCAAGCACTTCATCCAGGCGATAATTTCAAGCGAGTGGAATTTTGTGAGCAAATGTTAATCAGAATTCAGGAAGACCCGCTGTTTTTACGAAAAATAATTTGGACGGACGAAGGAATTGTTAATCGACGTAATTGGCACTATTGGGCGTCGGAAAACCCACATTTCAAGCGAGAATCAAATTTTCAAAACAAATTTAGTTTTAACGTGTTTTGTCTTGTAATGAATGGTCGTGTCTCTTTTCAAATTTATGATAAAAATTTGACAAGTATAAAATATTTGGAGATTCTGAGAACGGATGTCTCTGAATTTTTAGAAAATCTGCCTCTTAATATTTTACAATACTGCTGGTATCAAATGGACGGAGCTCCTGCACATTCAA
This sequence comes from Vesta saturnalis, assembly GCA_036346205.1. Taxonomy (NCBI): domain Eukaryota; kingdom Metazoa; phylum Arthropoda; class Insecta; order Coleoptera; family Lampyridae; genus Vesta; species Vesta saturnalis. Next base: position 177,555 of record JARFJB010002354.1, read on the forward strand.
CGCGTGACGTTGACCAAGAGCTCACCACTATGTTTGGTGATCAGTGGATCGGTCGAAACGGACCATGGCGGTGGCCTCCCCGGTCTCCCGATCTAACTCCACTCGACTTCTACGTGTGGGGCGAAGTCAAGAATCAAGTATACGCCACTCCAGTCCACACAAGAGAAGATCTAGGCTTAAGAGTAACGACGGCATTTCGCCGGTTAAATTGTCATCACGTCAAGAAAGCTTGCACGAAAGAAGTTCAGTCAACACTTTTAGGTTGTCTTCAACAAAATGGAGACCACATAGAACATTTATAAAATTTTGAATTGTTTTTCTTACTTTCAATAATATTAATAGTTATTATTTGCATATTACTTTTATTCTCATCTTATTTGTTGACGAAATTTAACAGTTCTGTTTGCTTTGATAAACTACATTAATGTAATTGGTTTCTGCATCTGTAGTAGGCTTCGGCCGTGGAGAAATCGAATTAATTTTTCTAAATTTCGGACGAGATTTTAGAAATACCTGAATAACTGAAAAACTGTTGAAGATAGGTATAGGGAATGCTAATACAAATCAATGCAGAATTTTATTCTGCATCCGTTAAAGGAAGAAAATATTGGGCATTGTATTTGAAAAAGTTAAGTTTTTATGGTTATTTTCAAAAGATGGAAGTCACATTTTGAACACCCTGTAGATAATTCGGCAGTACCGGAAGCATCAGCGTAAAGCTTAAGGATACCCCTACGCATAACGTCAATATTACTTGATTCGTACTAAAAATGGCGCCAGTAGGCATTGTCAAATGTCATAGTGTTCAACCAATAATTTTCGAAAAAAAATTTAAATCTCAAAAACTATTAAATTTAAGTATAGGGAACATTGATAAAATTTCTACTGAAATGGCGAGTACAATTCGAATATACCATAAAAAGGGTACGATTCCATTTAAAATAACAAAGTTGATAGCTACTTCCAGTGTAGTCATCATGAAAATATTTTCCTTAAATAGAATATGAATCACTTAGTCCAGATACAAACTTTCAGAAATCAGCCATGGCTGGAACTCCTAATACTTCTAATGAATGGTTTCGACCAATCACCCTGTATATATATATATATATATGAAAATTGCACAGGTGATAGGTTAGGTTAGGTTAGGTTATATTTGAGTGCGTTAGAAAAATACAGCGCTCCTTTCTCAGGTTATACATTCATCTATACAACAATAAAAACAATAAAAATAAAATTCGAGGTGTTTAATGGTTACCTGGTTTTGGGAGTGTATACCCACTAGTCAATTGCCTTTAACAATTAATAACCAAAACGGTATCATGTACCCGTTCACCAGAGTAAGTGAACCCTGCACTATCTTTTATTTTAACAGATTTCAGCTTAATGAGCCCGCGTGCGAATAAGATACCTTTGCAAGGTAATACTCGATTTTTAATAGGTTTTCTAGGCTTGTAGAATTATTTGCCGACAGCCTTAATTTATATAAAAATACCTACTTACACTTGAATATATTCCCTTAATTGATAACAAACACAAATCGTTAATATACGCGGTTTAACTTCAAAAAGGGTGACTTATTTATAGATTAATATTTGAAAAACACATTACAACTAACACTCGAAAGAAAAGACAAATTAGTGCTAATTCAAAAGAAAATGTACACACAAGAAATATTTTAAGGCAAACTGTTTGCAATGAAGGTATTTAATTAACCCTCTCGATCAGGCTCAGTCGACACTAACTGTAACTACCCTTTTCCCCGATTTCAAAACTAACTACATTTTCTCCCGGAATCAACCCCCATTTTTCAAAAGTAATAAAAAAAAACAAATAACATTAATTTAAGTTGAAGCAGTTTCATATTAATTATTGCAAGACATCTTAATTTTAAAAATATGCATTCGTCCGTAACAAACCCTACATTTAGATCTCAAGTTTCCAAGTAACACACAAAGATATCTTTTGATCGCGGTCTGTACCGACATAAGTACTTACTAAACTAGTGACATTTTTACATTAAAAATCGGCGAATAAGAAATTCCATGGATTCGTTACGTCTCTTCAGTAAAGCAGTTTTTAAGCATACACCTGCTACTCAAACCCCAACATGTGTAAATAATACTATACATGACAATAAAGGGAAATAAATATCTAGTGAAAGGTAATTCATAACATAAATATCTTGTGAAACGGTAGTTCATAACATCTTCTACTCGATACTCCTTTATCGTCTTATAATAAATTACTATTGTGTACTTGCAGTTAAAACGCAATTCTATACACTGAAATATATTGCTAAGGTAACACATTAACCACACTATAGATAAAATGAATTTTATTTAATACGGATATTAAGATAATCACAATAAACTCGGATGTTGCTATACAACATTCTCGTTAGTTATGATGACTTTCTATTCTTAAATAAATAGCTAAAAAAATTAGAATTATTAAGTTTTTCGTAAACGTCAAAAGTGACAATTTGGATTACATAAAAGAATAGATAAAATTTATCGAAACCTGGCAAGGTTCATACTGTTTGGTAAGTTGTGACCTGGGTTATGGCAATAGAAGCCAGCAACTATTTGACTCGTGGTTACGGAAAAAACAAATCTGCACTTTCCTCGATTATTATGGCAACTATAGTATTGCGAAACTGTAACTATGCTATTATGAGCACTTCTTATTATAATGTGCATAACAGGTAAGTTGACGACTATTACGTAGGCAATAATAGCTGCTTCGATAAAATAATTTCCGTACTAGCAAAAAATAAAAAAGAAGATTACTCACGACAATAAAGGGAAATTATCATCTTGTATAATAATTGCCATTTCCGCATAAACTGAAAAATTGATATGATTGTAAGCCATGAAATGAAATTTGAATTTTGTAGCAGTTTTAATTTTCTTCAGCACAGAAAAACTAACTTTTTTGTTTTTTTTAAATAAATATGGATGGTATGTTCCCTTGGGTTTTTTTTTACATTTTTTATTTAATGCTTTGCAAGCTCGCTATTAACAAGTACAGTAGATAATTTTTTTTATTTGCTGCATATTTACAACTAGTCTAATAGACTAACAAGCAAATGGTTTGACATAGTGCATGGCATGTGGAAGGCAATATAAGAGGGTTGCCCCCTATTACTAAATTAATTAGTCAGATCAATAAACTTTGTTCGGTTTAAGCGCACACATTTACATTATTTAACAGATCTTGCACTAATACACTAGGGTGATCACTAATGCGGTTTTGTACCTTTTGCAGGAACCTTTGATTACATCCTTAATCCAAGGAACTTTCAGGTCGTTGTGTAATATTCGGTGATTCACATACCATTCGGCGTTTGTTATTGCGCAAAGTGTTGTGCTTTGAAAACGTTGATGTATCTCTGTATTCGATGATTTAGCACATCCCCAGAACTGGATCCCGTATGTCCATATCGGCACTATTATGATCTTATAAAGCAATACTTTGTTTGTTAAACTTATCTGAGATTTCCGTCCGAGGAGCCAAGTCATTTTATTGACACGAATATCTAGTTCTTTCCTTTTGCTTTTTATATGCGTCTTCTAAGTGATATGAAAATGTAAACTTTCACCATTAACACTCATAATAAAATACTTATCTTTTTTGGGGTTTTTTAATGGTGTACTTTAAATTATACAATCTAATCGTTTCGATAACACTTACAGTTATCTTCGTCAGTAGTAATGTTTGTTAAAAATTGTTAAAGATGTAGTAAACAATTTTGTCAAATTTGAAAAATTAAAACATATTTTAAATGAGTTTGTTGTCGAAATATATGCCAAAATATTTAACATCTTCTTTGTAAGGTATTCTGTTTCCATTAAAGGGTACGGGGTGTGGGTAAATTTTTCGAAGGGTGAATGTTATCGATGCTGATTTTATTCCATTGATTTTTATTCGCCAGGTTGTTGTCCACTTTTCTAGAGCTTGAAGTACGTTCTGTAGATTTGTTGTTGCCTGGAATGGATCTCTGTGGGAGGATATTATGGCTGTATCATCCGCGTAAGTAGCAATTATAACGTTGTCAGGGATTGGAAGATCGGCTGTGAATAGTTGATATAATATTGGCTCCAGAACGCTACCTTGCGGCAGACCTGCTTTGACAGGGTACATTAGAGAGCGACTGTTGTTTAGTTTGATTTGGAAATATCTGTTATCCAAGTACGATTTAAACAGCAGGTAATATTGATGCGGAAGGCTTTTCTTGATCTTATATAATAAGCCAAACCAAACTTCCAAAAATGCGGCTGGCCACACTCGCTTCTCTTCAAAATCTTTTTCTATTTTGTCCACTACCCTATGCACTTGCTCTAGCGTGGAGTACTTTCGGCAAAAACCAAATTGGTGTTAGGGAATTAAATGATTTTCTTCTATAATCGGGTTAAGCCTTCTTAGCAAGATACGTTCATAGAGTTTAGATAGTACTGGTAAAAGTGATATCGGTCAATAGGAATCTGGAGACTGAGCTGGTTTGCCTGGCTTAAGTATGGGGATAACTTCCGCAAATTTCCATTGTATGGGGAAGATTTGGGTTCTTAAAATATGAATATAAAATATTTGTGTTACAGCAACTAAAAGTTTTTTTGACAGCTGGCAAAGCAACTCAGCTGTGATAAGGTCATAACCCGGTATCTTGAGGAATTTTATTTCACTTTGTATTTCATTCGGTGTGCAATGTTGAATGGGCAAGTCGAGCTGGAATGGCGTATCAAGGAATTCAAGAGTTTCGTGATCGTCTTGAGGGGTTGCTGAATTATGTGGTTGGAAGATAGCAGCTAATGTTCACCAAATATTTCAGTTTTGTCTTCATCGCTACGAGCCCAAGTACCATCATTTTTACGAATGGGAGCAGTAGGAATAATGGGTTGCTTCAGTTTTTTTGGTTGCTCGCCATAAGCAATAGTCGTCATGTTGACCAGGAGGTTAGTAATGTGGTCTCTAAATGATTTATTCTTCTGTTCTTTTATTAGCCTGTTTAGTTGAGTTGTTAAAGTATTTAGTTTATTTTCATCAGCAGGGTATCGTGTTTGCTGCCAGATCCGTCTCGCTTTCCTCTTCTCAGCGATCTTCCGTCTGATAATTAGTGGTAGTTAATAGTGTCATTACAATTTTGCCACAATTTTGTAGGTGTAGCTGCCCACGTTGCATACTGTAGAGTATGCGTTAACTCTCTCTATTTCAGTTGCGCTGTTAAGTTCCGACTGAGCCGATAGATGATCGTTTGCGTATTGTCTTAAGACACTCCAATAAGTACGGCTGTTGTGTAGACTTGGTTTTATAGGTTTTTAATAATTGATGTACTTAACGTGCATATGATAGCGGGTGATCTGAGCTTACGTCGTAACAATCGATAACGTCCATATAATTGGGCGAGAGGTTCTTTGTAATGAATAAATTTAAAGCATTCGGCAGTTTATTCAGGTCACGAGACCAATAGGTGGGTCTACCTGTAGCTACTGTATTAAAGTGATTATCAATAATGGTTTTATGTAGTTGCCTTCCCTTTGTATTAATTAGCTTAGAATCCCATGAGGGGTATTTGGAATTAAAGTCGCTGTGTGTCAGGAATCTGGCTCTCAATATACTAATATATCTTCAAATTGGTTTTGCTATTGTATGTCGAGATGGGCAGTATACCGCGGATACTATCATATCTCCAACGTGATCTTTAATTTTGACGTTTGCAGCTTGTATTTGATTTGTTTCGTACTTATTTATTTCATAATGTTAAATTTTATTGCTAATAATTATCGCTGTTCCAGCGTGAGCTGTATTATCGGGATGACAGGTGTATTCAGTTTTATAATTATGGATGTGAGCTAACTATATTCGGTAAAATGTGCTTCGAACTCCAGAAGTATATCAATTTTTGGGGTATTGAGGAATGCTTCAGTTTCCAAACGGCGTTGTACGAGTCCGTTTGCATTCCATGTAGCTATTCTTAATGTATTCATGAGGGTTGAAAGTAGGTTGATCAGCATGGAGTTTTGTTGCATTAACTGGGTGAACATAGCTTCGATTTTTGATAAGAATTGAGATAGTGATATGTCATTGCTATTGTTGTAATTGCATTGATTTTGGACATTGTTGAGCGTATTTGGTACGGTCATTGACTGTCGTTATCCAAAAGTAACTGCTGCGTAGCTTAATTGAGGTCTATTCATTCCATTTAGTGCTATTGTATCCATTCTTGGGATTCTTTGTGCTTGCGTTCTAATTGTAGTGTTAGTATTTCCTCTTATAGACTGAAGTTGATAAATTAAGCATTCCATATAATTGGCTGGATGGGGTCCATCGCAGAGTGCGCACTTAGCATGCGTGTTTCTGGATTTAGTGCGTCATTTTATTATAATCATAACCACATTTCGCGCAAGGATATAGTTTTCTGCAGCATATTTTGCTGTGTCCATATGACTGGCAGCGAGTACATTGAATTATGTTGGTTTTTTTCTTTGGAGGTTCAACAGTAATCACCATATTCAGTAGCGATTTCAACTCGTATATCTGTTATTTTTGGCAGACTCTAAATCCACAAAGAATAAGCGGAGAGGTTTTATCAACTATATGCCTTATATTCGTTAGATTACGTACGCTGTGTCCTTTTTCCTTTAGCTCATCTTTTATTAGTTCGGTATCAATTGTTGGGTGAAGGACTACTCTGAACGCCCTTTCTTCTCTGCTTTAGTAAGTATGAAAGATTACTTTTTCGTCATCGAGATGTTTTACAAGTTTTTGGTATGAATCAGAGGTGTTGGTGTTTATTTTAACAATGTTCTTTGCTATTGTTTTAGTACTATATTGTTCAGCTGCTAGGATATTTGATAGATTCTGTCATCGCATCGTAATTAACAATTCCGTGTATATATATATATATATATATATATATATATATATATATATATATATATATATATATATATATATTTATAACCGCCAGTTTGACTTTGTAAATCTACATTATTATCAACGGGCCGAGAAGACCTTTTCCTTTTTTACTACTTGCCGTTGATGTGAAGTTTTTGAGATTGACTTTCATTTATTTTTTTCATTTCAGTTTCTAAGCGCAGAACGTTGTAATTCGACAATGATACTTGCACGGGTTGCGGGAAGTTGTTTGTGTATGGCGCATACGGTGCATAAGTTTAACTAGTTGATTGTTGCATGTGTGGATTTATGCTTGGCATTATTGGTTGATTTGCGTACATAAATGTTTGTTGAGAAAAAGGAATTTGTTGTTGAGTAATAGGTATTTGTTGTTGGAACGGATACATATTTAAAATAAAATGAAGTAGATAATGCAGGTCACCGATAATCAAGTGAACGTGTATATTCAAAAGTACTTACTTGCTGTACAATCTAGTACCTAATGTAGTCTTAAGCTGTAATTATTATACCTAAAATTCCATGTTACATACTAGGTGGATCAAAAGTTTGGAATAAGTGAAAGAAAAATTTTTTTTAGCCAAATTCGGTTTTCTTTTTCAACATACATCCCTTTTAAGTTGATACAGCGAGTCCTATGATGTTCTAACTTTCTTATCCAGTCCAAAAAATTAGTCCTTCGGAAGCTCTTCAAAATAGGCTTCAGTTTCAGCTATGAGTTCCTCATTTGAGTAAAATCGCTTACCGGTGAGCCATCTCTTCAGGTTCGGAAACAGGTACAAGTCGCTAGCGGACAGGCCTGGCGAATACGGCGACTGAGCAGCCATTTCAAATTCGATTTCGTAGAATTTTGCTTGCGCAACTAACGATGTACAAGCAGGCGCATTGTCGTGATGATGGAAATCTTTTTCTTCTTGAAATGCGAACGTTTTTCTGCGATTTCAATTTTCAAACTATTCAATAGTGATGAATAATATGCGCTAGTTATGGTTTTACTTTTTTCAGGATAGACAATGAATATTACTCCATGCGCATCCCAAAATACGGAGGCCATAACCTTTCCCATCCATTGTTGCGTTTTTGGACGCTTCGGAGCACTTTCACCCGGAGAAACCCATTCTTTCGACTGCTGCATGGACTCTGGTGTGTAGAAATGTATCCATGTTTCATTCACGGTTATGAATCGGCACAAAAACTCTTTTGGATTTCGCGTAAACATCGTCACATTCTGCTGGGAAGTTGTAACACGAATTCGTATTTTGTACACTGTTAGCAAACGCGGCACCAATCGCGCGCAGAGCTTCTCATACCCAAAGTGTCTTATATGATACTGAACACACCGCCATACGACATCTTTGTGGCCTAAGCTAGCCCCCTCAATTTCACTTTGGGGTCGTTCATCATAGTATCATGGATTTTTTCCACGTCTTCTGGTGTACTAACGTCTTTTGGAGTCCAGATCGTACACCGTCATCGGTGCTTGTACGACCACAACGAAAGTTAGAAAACCAGTTTTGGATCCTCTTCATCGACGGTGTATACTTCGGATAATACTTATTTAGCTTGGCTTTGGTCTCGGTTGTCGTTTTCTTGCGTAAGTAATAGCGTTCAATCAGAACACGAAACTCAAATTTTTCCATTAAAAAATAAAGGTTGGTTGCTTCGCACTGCTGTAACATGCAAATGCGTAAACAAGTATGTGGTGTGGAACACTACACGACCTTCTAACCTACAAAATGGAAATTAAAAGAAATGGCATAATTTCAATAACATTTTTTTAGGATAATTGTGCATTTATAATAAAATTTATTATTGATTTTATTAAATACATAAATAAAAAGTTTACCTCCAGTAGGATTTGAACCTACGACCTGTACTTTGCTAGAGTACCGCGCTAACTAACTGCGCCATCAAGGTTCAAGCCCCAATCGATGTAAATTTTGTCTTTATGTATGTAGAACTGATGTAAATTCTAAACATAATGAGATTACAATCAAATTACTTATATTAATGGAATGTGAGCATGCAATATCGCAAGGATTCACACATACCAAAGCAACTTGACTAATATTAAATTATTATAAGTTTTTGTTATGAACGAATAAGTTCAAAGGTAGATATGTAATTAAAAATTATTATTGATTTTATTAAATACATAAATAAAAAGTTTACCTTGAGTAGGATTTTATAATAAGTTCATACGAAAATAGGCAACATTGTAAAAACAAAAACAATAATCTATGCCAGAGGTTTAAAACTTCATGTCAGACAGAGGTTAATAGACATCTAGATGCTAACTTAAAAAATTGAAAGAAATTAAATTAATTTTTTTTTGGATAACTATTGCAACCTTTTTTTTATACGTTCATAATGAAAACAGGCAACATGTAAAAACAAACACACTAATCTATGTCAGAATGATGTTTAAAACTTCATGTCAGATAAAGATTCATAGACATAAATACATGTCAACTTAAAAAAAATTCCAAAGCCTCCTACTTACATAAGATATCAATAATACAGTTTAACCATTTTCGTTCATATTTCATTAATTTTTAAGACTTACCTTGCGTTATATTAAGAAACTTTATAAAGAAAAGCTATCAAAAATTAAATTCTCTTTAAAAAATATGTCTACACTTTTTCTTATAACAGTAACTGTTATTCAGATATTGAAAATATCTGGTGTGGAACACCACACGACGTTCCAACCTATAAAATGGAAATTAAAAGAAACGAAATAATTTTAATAAATTTTATTAGGATAATTATGCCACCTCTTTTATTACGGAAATAGGCAATACTGTAAAATCAAAAACAATAATCTATGTCAAACTTAAAAAAATAAAAGAACTAAAATAATTTTAATTATAATTTTTTTAGGGTAACTATGCAACCTCTTTCATACGTTCATAACGAAAACAGGCAACATTGTAAAAACAAACAATAATCTATGGCAGAATAACGCTTAAAACTTCATGTCAGATAGAGATTAATAGACATAAATACATGTTAACTTAAAAAAAAATTCCAAAGCCGCCCGCTTTTGTAAGATATCAATAATACAGTTTAACCATTATCATTCTATTTAATTATTTTTTAGACTTACCTTGCATTATATTAAGAAACTATATAAACAAAAGTTATATAAAATTAAATTTTCTTTAAAAAATATGTCTCCACTTTTTCTTATAAAATTAATCGTTATGCAGAGATTGAAAAAAAACACTTATATTCTACATTAGAAATATGCAGCTGTTTTAGAAATATTTGATAACCCCCCGCCCCGCCCCTCTGGATTTCTCCCAAAATCTAATCAGCTCCAAGCTCACTGAAAACAAGCTTAAACATTAAAATTTTTAGTACGTAGGTATTTTCGTTCTAGAGTTATCTTGGATACTAACATACATCCACATACACATCTAGACATCATGGCCGATCTAGGTGAAACTTGGTCAAATGCTAAAATATGAGCTTGGAAATGAGGTTGGAAGGTAAAAATGATGTCACTTAAGCCAATATCTCGTTTCTCAGGAGAACACGAGTTCTCAAGTCTCGCATTGCCAAATCGGCTCGGTACAATCGGCAATCGCCACCTTAGGAATTCTTTTATTGCTAAATTACGCGTCTTATCAAAAAATTGAATAGCACATAATTAATCAATATATTTATGCTCTATATCTAGGTATTATTATATCTTTGAAATATGCAGCTGTTTTAGAAATACTTAATAAAAACCAAAAACTGACCCTAATAAACCCCCTCTCCGCCGCTAGATTTCTCCCAAAATCTAATCAGCTCCAAGCGAAATAAAAACAAACATATGTATATGTTCATTGGAAGGTAAAAATGGCTGAAATTTTGACAGACGTTTAGTGAAGGATGAAGGCTTTTGTGAATTGTTCACATTAGTGCATATTAGCGCCATCTCTTAGGATTATTCCAAACTTTTTGATCCACCTAGTGTGTATTTTCTGGTTTGTGTTGTAGACTAGGTTATGGTGAACTCTCAGCTTTGTGTATTCTTATTACAAAATAAATTTTATTATTACTGGTTTAGAAAGTTTGTCAGTTACTTAACTTACTAGTTCTCCAACGTTTTACCTACAGAAATACCTACAATGGTGGATTATGCATTTATTTTAAGTTTTAGTGAACAGATATTTTGCTACTTGGCTGTTTGTTGTACAACAGAGACAATTCAATTACAATAAAACATTTACTTTATTTAAGAATTTAATAAGTACTCATAATTCATTAAAATTTTACATAATTCAAATTGTTATACATAAAGATGTACAAATTTAAAAACATTGGAAATAATATTTATTTTCGTTATGATACCGTTTTAAAATATAAAATTCCATTATGTATATGTAACTATGCTTAACATACTATACAAAATGTTTGTTTAGATTAAAACATAACCACCTAATACATAACATAGTGTTGTTAACAAATACTGTACTTTGTTACATTCTAATAATAAATACTCAAAATTGTAATTCAAAGAGAGATCTAATTTCGAACATTAAAAAATAATACCACGTAAGTTAATAAAAATGTTAAACTTAGGTAACAATATCATATATGTATATTAATTTAATATATTGCTTTCCATAGTAGGCCACTCAATACTGTCAAACTCTTTACAATTCACAGCTATATAATTTTTCATAATTGTTTGTAAGGCACATCTAGCACTACGTTCCTCTGTTAGTTGAGACGATAGTGTTGCTAAATTTATGTCCAAATTTTTTATTTGACATTTCATTGATTTTATAGAATCTGCCACTTTTTTTTCTGTGTCTGATGAAGGTCCATCATGATAAGAATGTACTTCAACTGAAATACATAATGAACTGCAGAGTTTCAATGAACAATCTGAAGTTATATATTACATTAAATTTACTACACCTGTTTTATAATAAATCTACTGTTATGGTATAACTTAAATATGTAATTTGTAAGTAATATTGGGATTAGGGTGTGGATGTGCATACTACATCAATAGTAACAATAATCTATTGTAAGGACGTATATTTTAATTTTTTATAAAATATTAATTTTATTGAAAAAGAAAAATTCTGAGCTACTTATTTAAAAATCCCAACAAAGAACAATTTTATATCAAGATACATTGCATGGTTTATTGCAGTAAACAACAAAATATAAATACTATTACCTACTTTAGTATTCAGATAAATTAAAATGGTCATTCACATTATGTACTATTTCATGATCTCTCTAAGATGATGTACTTTTATCATGTTGAAAAGAGGTATTGTTCAATAACGGGTCACAAATGTAGGTATTTAGAACATAAACAATTGAAAAATTTAATGTGTTTGTTGTATTGTGGCTAATATACCTACAGTTGTTTGTATTACACATTCTTTAAGTAAATTTATAACTCAAAGATTTGACAATTTCTTTTTCCAATACATGAAAATAGACATTTTGTCACAGTGTTTATTGTAAAGCCAAAAATGGCCATAAACGTTTCTCTTTTCAAATTCAATTATGACAATGTAATATTTTTTCATTTATAAAATACATAAGCGTCCAGTAGTTTCATACAAAGAAAAGTTGAGATAAAAGGTAGAACCTCCCACATGTGCTCTAGGCTATTTTGCACCTTTACATCTAGGACAGACCATGAAGATACTTGTTTTATAGACAGAAGGGAAAAAAAAATTAAGTAAAGCTAATTATTTTTAACTTTTTTTAAAACCAATGATAGGTTTTATTTATAGTCACATGTGTCATCAGAACCAAACATGTCATTATTTCAGAATAAACTTCTTTAATAGAATTAATTCCATTCCAGCTTGAATTAAAAGAGTCAAAAAATAATCTTGTCAAATATTACACAAGAGTATAGTAAATAAGAAAATAAATCAGATTCTATCTCAAAGTTGTTGCCATTTGGCAAGTAACTTGAGCCCTATGAGCCCTCTTGTCTATTGCCTGGCAACAAGTTTTCAAAAATATGTCAATTATTTTCAATATTCTCACTCACCTATATTATTATTGAAAATATTTCCAAATACTTTTATAAATTCTAGAATTTATTTTAAAAGTATAAGTGCCTAGCTACGATTGGGGACAGAAGATATAGGAAACTAGAACAGGCACAAAAGAGAGTGTTATAGAGCAGCGCAACATAACCGACGTACTGTAGACTATCCTAAACAGTTTCTTTCTAGAACCCTCCAGATAAACATTTCTTTGCTTACACAACCATCGGATTTATGTTAAAATTTAATATAAATTACAAAGATGAGGTGATTTCACGAATCTAAGTTCTATAATGACACAGTCATAACAGTATTTAAATTCTGAATTATTAAAACTTTCAATGTACAACACACAGTAAAAGATTGCCTCAAATGGAACTTGAACCCACGACCACTACTTTTCTAGAGTAGGGGTCTACCATCTGAGCTACCGAGGGAGCTAGTTCCACTCAATTCAATCCTAAACTGTATTTACCTTACTAGTATGCTGTTATATGATTCTTATATTTTTATGTAACCAGTCATTTTGGCAAAGTGTCTGTAAGCTTGAATTTTCCAAGTTTTGTACAGACTCAGAAGACTGGAAAGTGACTGGTTACATAAAAATATAAACACTATATAATATCAATCAAACTACTAAGGTACATAGAATAAAGTCCTACAGTAGCAAAGTGGTGGTCATGGGTTCAAGTCCCAATCGAGGCAATCTTTTACTGTGAGTACATTAAAAGTTTTAATAATTCAGAATTTATACACTGTTAATTACCTCAACTACTTAATTTATATTAATTAACTGTTTATAGCAACATATTCTATATTCCAATCTTGTGGGTCTATACAAAACTTGAAGCTTACACACACCTTGCCACAAAAGTGACTGGTTACATAAAAATATAAGAACTATATAATAGTAAGGTACATACAGTTTAGGATTAAATCCCTCATAGGTCAGATGGTAGAGCCTATCTCCAGCAAAGTAGTGGTCATGGGTTCAAGTCCCACTCCAGGTAATCTTTTACTGTGTGTATATTAAAAGTTTTAATATTTCAAAATTTATATACTGTTAAAATTTAATTTTAAAATATTAATTTACTTAAATGAGTTGTTAACTTGCTTTGCAATTGTAAAGATTATACTGGAAACGGTCGGATTTACGGCAAATATATATGAATTAAAATCAAATTGTATTGTATTATCAAATTGCAGCCAGCTCTCAATAAATTAAAACCTACAAATACAACACAGATAAAGGTTGTGGTTACACCTCAAATCTGCATGGCTTAGAAGTAGTTTAATATACCACGTTCCTTCTCAAATTATACAAGTTTCCACATATATTATAATTCCCAAGTCTGTCAAATGTGACACTGTTACAATACAGTTTATATGAGTTCATCTTTATACCAATACTAGCAGTACCCGGCGCGCTTTGCTGCGCTCAAATATAAAATACATTCTCCCTCTCCCTCTCGTATTTGAAATAAATACGTTTATACTTTGTTTTATATCTACAGATAACAATAACAATTATTCATGCGCATTTGTTTAATCTTTAATTTTTTTAATAGTTATTCTGCTATTCCGGGCGGAGACAAATCTAACAAATCAAAAATCATAAAAATCGGTCCAGTCGTTCTTGAGTTATACGTGATGTAACTAACACAATCTTGCAACTTTATATATATATATATATATATATATATATATATATATATATATATATATATATATATAGATGCATAGACATTACATATTATGAGGTTCTTACTCCGGCGTTTTGTATATGTTTTAAACCAATTCTCCTCTATATTAGTTTCTACCCATAGTATACTCTGACTCTGACTTCTGCTTCTACTCATACTGAATCGAGCGGAAAGATGTATTCTATCACTTTCCTAAGTGAAATACTCAGAAATTGTAACATCTCAGGAAACTGACTTAGAGAGAAACTGGTATGAAAGGAAATTGGTATAGAGGAAAACTGATAGAATGCATATGATAGCATGTTCTCAAGTGAAAAACACATCTAGTAAATTTTTATAATTGTAAACCAACCTAAAAAGGAACTTGGGCTAGGAAGTAAGTTATATCATTCGCATTTATATGACTTTCCCAAATGAGACATTTCAAAATTGTAACATCTAGAGGAACTTATATAATTGGAAACTGGTATTAGCTATTTTATTAATAGCCTAGTGAGATTAGTAAATGACCTACCAGTTTATCATACATTTTTTCTTTTGGTGGTGCACCTCCTTTGCCACCATCTTGTTTTTTTCAAACGCACATATCCCAAGTTCGAATTATTGCACATTGAAAAAAGTGGCGTTTTTGAATTGGCAAGAGTTTGCTTTTAAACTTTTCCGGTGCATCTGAGATCCTGCCGACAGATACCAAATAAAAGTAGCCTCAATTACAAAACGTTTGATATGTGCGTTTAAAAATCAAAAACCAAGATGCGGCCAAGGGAGAGACTTCAGGAATGCACAAACCCAGGGTTAGGATCTTCATCAAAGACCCTATCGAATGAGCATCAAAAGAAAAAAGTATCAAAATTGGTGGTAGACACATATATAATAATTACTCGCTGTACGGGGATATAAAGAAGAGCGTGACTTTGAGCGTTGGTAGGTGGGCGTGGAATCAAATGATTGGGATGATTTTGGTATCACACGTTTTGTAATTGAGTCTACTTTTATTTGGCATTTATCGGCAGGGGTCTCAGATGCACCGGAAAAGAGCTCCTCCCAGAGGAATCAGAAGAAAAGCATTTGGGCCAAGTTGTGTCAACTTTGGAGGTCAATAACTTTTTTCTAGTGCATCGGAGAGACAAGGCATAAATTACAAAGTTCAAAAGAAAACTCTTGTCAATTCAAAAACGCTGTGCGTTTGAAAAAAAACCAAAACCAAGAGGGCGGCGAAAGAGTAACTTCAGGTATGCGCAAACTCAGGGTTAGACCCTTCATCAAAGACCCTACCGAGTGAGCACCAAAAGAAAAAATGTAACATAAATTGGTGGATCACACATATAAAAATTTTCTAATTGCACTGGGTAATAATAGAAAGAAAAAATGACAAAAAAAATATTGAAAAAATAGTTCAATTTCCGATACAGGGGATATAAGCATAATATTTATACTTTGGGAATGCGAAAAAAATAAGTCTACTTGCCAATAAGATTTATGTTACAAAGTATCCAGAATCAAGTAAGAAGTCAACACCAAAGCCTTTTAGAAAAGTGTTCCAAATATCGTCCGAGATGGAATTTCAGAAACATGTATTGGTAAAATAAATATAAATTTAACTTTTTGTAGATGGGCGCTCAACAAAGACAGAAAATTCTGTTTAATGGTAAAGCTCAATTTAAAAATAATGGTTGTTTGGATAATATGCATTATTATTCAATTCAGAACACACAGAACAGTAGATAATCAAAACAGGTCGTCCCTATGTTCTTCATGAACATTTGACCATTAAGCTTTTTACAAGAACTAACAAACATGGTCCAGCAGGTTTATGCTTTAATCAGGTGTATGTTCTGGTTCCATAAGTATGGAGCATCTCTTCATGTGCATCGACTGGTCAGAAGCTATCTAAATCAGTGTAAAAAAATAGCTGGATTTGAAAAGGTGGACCAGTTCCATGGTTACCAAGATCTGCTTATCTGAAGTTACTGGAATTCTAGCTTTGCGGTTATATTAAGGGTGAAGTGGACAATAAAAGTTTATACAGTGAAAGTGTTAATAAAACACTAAGCTAATGTCCCAAATAAAAATTGCAATATTTTGAATTATATTGTGTTCTGCTATCTTCAGACTAACTTGGAAAATCCATAGTCCACATAGAATTAAATCATAATTTAATGCCCGAATTAAAAGTGTATTGCTTTTGTTTGAAAGATTATAATAGAGAACAGACAAATTGTATGCAAAATAAATAAATAAAATTAATCGATTAACAGGTGATGCGAAAAACACAATGTTAATTTAGAGCAAGACTTGTGAACGTAATTACAGAACCATCTTAAATTTATGCGGTTCGTTAAATTTATTAAATATAGAAAAACAAGTTAAATGAATTTGTTAACTAGGATAATATAATGCTATACAGTATTACATTCAATTAATATGTTTACAACCAATTCACAATATCATAGAACATTACCCAACAGTTAAAAAAGTCACTAGCTTAAATAAGTAAAAAGCACATCAGTCCAATGTAAATTAACTAGAGAATTCAAATCTAAACTGTAACACATTGTAATAGTAGCAGAACATGATATAATTTCTAATGGTAAAGAAGCAATAAATCTCTAAGTGAGACATTAAATAAAAATTTCATTTATCAGTTAACCCTTAATAACCTAGCCATTACTCATATGCAACGCAAATTTGACAACATTTCTATATTTATTCTTTGGCACTAGCAACTGGCTATTAGATGGCGCTAAAAACACCTTCTGAGTAGATCACTTTATCATAATTTCCTCGTTTTACGGTTATTAGTTGTCTTGTGTGTGTAGTGAGTTGATGTATAACGTGTTGTTTTGAAATATGGCAATGGAGCCTACTTTTGAGCAAGTATTGTTTCTTTTAAGTAGTTTGTAAGTAACTACCAATGTATTCGCAGTTTGATTACCAGTGATATATGTTGTAATTGGAATATTACTTTTTTGCTGCAGCTCATTTCCCTTTCATTTAGTGTTACATATAAGTATCACTAGGATAATATGGGAGTAAAACTGTATAGATATTTTGTTTGATTCAAATTCTAATTCTCACTTTGGTTATAGGTGGAAAGTACATATATTACATCCTACCGTTATCGTAAATTTTTCTTCTACTAAATAACCCTTGTTTCAGGCCTGGTTTTATGCACCAAGAAGCCTCGGAAATGATATTTGGCGACGACGATTTAGATGTAGAAGCAATTTATACGGAGCATCCTGATGTTGGTTAACTGACAGATGAGGATTCTGGAGGATGCAGATGGAGATTTGGATAAAATAACGGAATCCAGATTTGTGCACCAGTGGAAATTCGTGGGATGAATAATAAGCGAATAAGTAATGAAACATTACATAGAAATTCTGTAACAGGTGCGAACCCCCAAAAAAAAACAAGTCAAATTTGAGTGGGTATCTGGGGATTTACAAAATAGAGATTCAGAGTTTTCTAAACGAGGTTTTTCAGGGTTTGTTAATCTGACGCCTGTTGATATATTTGAAATGTTTAGGAATAATATTATTGACTATTTAGTGCTTGAAACTAAAAAATACGCTCTTTTCAAAAACGCACTCGATCCTAAAATTACTTTTGAAGAAATCAAATGTGTCCTGGCAGTACTTATTGTGAGTGGGTAAAATGTAAAACCAGCAAGACCATATTACTGGAATTTTAAACCTGATATGGGAAACGAAATGATAAAAAACTCAATGTGAAACATTTTGTACATTTTTTACCCGAAGAAAACATAAATTACGATGAATCGATGGTTCAGCAGACTCAGCTGCAAACAATTCATTAGGGGAAACCCGATACGTTTTGGATACAAAATGTGGTCGCTAAATACGAAAGGGGGATACCTAATCAACTTCGACTTACAGCAGGGCAAAAATCCTCGTAGTCTTGAAAGTGATGATGTACTTTATGGAACTGAGCCTTTGGTATGAATGTTGAGAGTTTCCCGAAAATAAAAAGCACTTACCGTATAAATTATACACGCTCATTTATTTACCAGAGTACCATTGCTTCGTGACATGCGAGATTCAGGTATTTACTACCTGGAACGATGCCAGAAAACCGCTTACCTAAAATAATTCCAATGCCCGACAAAAAGTTTACAAAAAAAAAAAAACATACGAGGTGATCACCATTACACATTGGACCGAGAAAATGGAATAATTTTCGTTCGTTGGATTGACAAAAACACTGCCACTGTAGCTTCAACTTGCTTTGGAATTGAACCGATCTCTTATGTAAAAAGGTTTCTCAAAGTGAAAATGAAATTATAAAAGTTTGGCAAGTATAACAACTCAATGGGTGGTACTAACCTTATGGACCAGACGATTGCTAGACATCGAATTTCGATTTGCTCCAAAAATGGCGGTGGTGCCTTTTTTCATGGACGCGGATATAACTATCAATAACGCATGGTATCTTTATAATAAAGCAAATCCTCCCGCGCAGCAGCTGGAGTTTCAAAGAGATGTTGCAATTACTTAACTTTTAAAGTACGGCATACCAGTAAAAGGGCCTGGTAGGCCCTCCTCAGTTTGATCGCGTAACTCTGGAAACAGGGTGGGTGACAATGTCAGATATGACAGAATTGGTCACTTGACATATGCACCACACAAGAGAAGGCGATTAGCATATGAAAAATGCAGCGCAAGAGTGAGGGCAATGTGCTTCAAATGTAACTTGGGCCTTTGCGTTGATTGTAACTTAGGCTTTCATGGGAAATAAAACACAGTATTTTATTTAGTTGTATGTTGTGAGAATAAATAAACATATTGTAATGGATGCACGAGAACATCAAATTTCGCGCTAAATTGTATAATATTTTGTGGATTGAAAAATGGTTGTTTGTTATTGTTATGTAAAGGTATTTAAAATTGAGAAGAAAAGCTTGAGTTTGCTTCCCTAAACTATGTACAAAATTAATTAGGAAATATTTAAATAAACGCGGCAGTTGCGAAAGCATAAATGTTTTGTAGAGAGAGGAAAAGGACGCGGTCATAAAGACCGCGTTCCTTATTGATTTAATAAAAAGTGAAAGAGTAAAAGTGCAATTATTGTCAAGTAGGTAATAATAAAAAAGATTACGCCATAATTTAAAATCGCGTTAAAGGTGACGAAATAATATAAAATAACGCGTTTGCACGGATCAGAAGCGGTCATCAATTGCGTTTAATACTGAATAATAACTATAAAAGACAGTAATCGATTCAATGTAATAAATCCATGTATAAAGAACAATAACGCGAATTTATGGATGTTCAAAAAAGAAGCGTTGCGGTTTGTGGTTCATTTTGCCGTTAGTTGTCGCAAGCTTTTGTAGTTATAACTATAAACAATTAAAGTGATCATTAAAGGACTGTCAATATAAATTGGAAATAAAGGTGGGAATGTGTTATTCCACAAAAAAAGCTCCAAACAAGGTACTGGGAGAACAAAAGGAAATAAGGCGCCAGCAGGCAGCATCACCCATTTGAGACCTCCGTAACCCAGACCAAAAACGCAGAACACGTCATCAGCCTTCAACTAAGTGACAGATAAGTACGATTTCTCTTTGTGTACATAAAGAAACTTTTATGTGTTTTATTTTCTTTGAATTTGAATATAAATTTTGAACGGAGAACATTCCCTTCAATTTTGATAGAAAATTATTGTTGTATGTTAACTGATAAGAGTACTAACCTAGTAATAAGATTGATTTTTATTTACGTATTGTAAACAAAGTATTGATCCATTTCGTTCGAATTTGGATTTAATTAAATAGGTATATTAACGTTTGATTTATTTTTATTACAGACTATTACGAATATTAAAAAGCCTATACAAATACCAAAAGCTTTAATACAGAAGCAAGCAAATTTAATATATTTAGCAATTATACATATTAAGTAAGTTCAATAGAATGTCAATTTGATAAATGATATCAATCTTATCTTATCATATCTTCCTTGTGTTACGTATATGTCACACCATGTTTCTCTTTTCATTTCCGGGAACACAAAAAAGTAACTTCAATCACCAGTTAATCTCAAGGTAGAGAAACATATTGTTTTTTAAAGGTTTATTTACTTTTTTAATTGGGATATTAATTTAGTAATTCATTATTTACTATATCAATGTTTGTTTTTCTGACATAGTTGTGTTGTCTGTACAGACATGTTTGCAATACAGCACCTATACCTACTCCAAAGATGAGAAATAAAGTAAGGGGATTCAGAGATATACGGCTACTACTCGAAAAATGCGGACCAATAGGAAATAGCTTTGAATGTATAGTAACATAATAGTTTACATAACGGTTTCAACATCAAACTGGGGAAGCGCTGGTGGTCTTGTGGTACATTGGATGCCTGACACGCGGTTGAGGTAGGTTCGATTCCCGGCTCGTGCACTTTTTTTTGTTAGGTTACAGTAGTTTTGTTTACCTAATCTATTTTGGTTAGGTTACTGTAGTTTTTTGTACCTAATCTAATTCTGTTTTTTCAATTATACCGCCAATTTTAGATTTTTATACCTAACTACGAAGTTGTCAAATACGGAAACGCGTGATTGGTCCGCATTTTGCGAAAAATATCCGCAAGTCACTTTTTGGCGCTGTCATAAACGTCAGATTCACCCCCCATTCAATCTGTGGTTTTCCTTTTTGTGTTTAACAGAACTTTATGCAATGTAAACTGATATTTTGTGTGCAATCATAATTAAAAGCGACATATAACATGAAAGAAATAGGTAAATTATAGGTAGCTTTAGCCCAACGTACAGTGAATATTGACAGAGGTAAGTTAGTTAATGCTGTAATTTTTTATTAATCATTTTGAGGTTAGAATACATTGTCTGCATAGTAAGTGTTTCACAATACTCGAAGTAGAAACGTCTGTATCCATATGAATGTATGATACGTGTTTTAAAAACGACGTACACTCGGTCTTACTTAGTATTACTAGAATTATAATAAGTATGTATGTTTGCAGAATCACCAATCATGAAAATAATGAAGAGAATGCAGGTGAAGTGGACGAACATCAGATTTTGAATAAGTATAATGCAGTTTTTTTACCTGATATATAAAAACTAGATTAAAACGTTTTAGATGAATCCGAAAATTACAATATATCTGACGGCGAATCCCAACCTCTCGCTTTGGATGGATATTATACTAATTTTTGTGCTCAGTCTAGTGATTCTGAAATAGACGATTCTGACGCCGATCCGGACTATTTTCCCGAAAGTGGCCAACCTCAACAAGCTCAGCTTATTGACCAGAGGGATTCTACCAGTGACGTAGATGAAGAAAATAGCACTCATGATCTTATTGAACCGGAATGAACACACCACTTTTTCCAGTTACTGTAAATAATAATGAGCATAATTCCACCAGTGGCGTAGATGAAGAAAATATTAATAACGATTTTGTGGAAGCTGAACGAACACCGCAGAAAATAAATCGTAGAAAGAGGGTAAGAGAAGAACAAAGTTGGAGAAAATAAAGAAAGCTAAAATAAATTCCGGGACAAGTTGTGTATCAAGAATGGGTAAGATTCATGAGGCAAAAAAACTGAAACAGCCATGTAATAATAACTGTAAATTTAGTTGTACAGAAAAAATAAATGATGGCTCTAGACAATTATTATTTGAAAATTATTATGGTTTAGCTGACAAAACTCGTTAGAGAGATTTTATTTCTCTTAACTTAACGATGATGTATCGTTTTTAAAAAGATAAGCATTTAGAAGAAGGCAATGGTTTTGTAAAAAAAACCTGTTTATGAAAAAGTTTTCAACACTAAATTCAACATTGGCTTTCACAAACCGAAAAAAGACCAATGGTCGGTTTGTGAGTCACATAAAAATAATCCTAACAAAGAAAATATAGCTTTTTTATTGGGACATCAGGCTCATTTAGTTTTTCCAGAAGAGAAAAAGTACGACAAAAATATTTGTAAAGATGAAAAGGACCTTATAATGATGATGCCATTTTTAAACGAAGAATTGAAAATGAAACAAATGCTTTAAGCTCTGATCCGAAAAACCCTTACAAATGGTCATCAAACATATCAGACCTTAATCGTCTGACAATAGTAAAATAGAATTAACTGATTAAAGTAAACTGAACGAGATGATAACAAAACTTCTTAAGGACAAGGATGGCTATGCCTTCTCAAAAATCCTTAAAATATTTTTTAGTACCTTAAGAGGACAAGAAAAGATGCTAAGAGACTGGCTCGTTTCAAGACAGGCGCATAAATTATACTGTACACCATGTCGTCTGTTTACTTCATCTTCCTCGGTGTCAGCCCATATCAAGCACACATTTTTTTTCTAGAGCTGAGGGGTTTGATCCAACGAAAAATCGATGGTACAAAAAACATGGGCAGCTATCAGAATATGAAAGTCAAATATACAGGCACAACTATGTGCAATGGAGAGTTTTATAATGAACAACTAGAAGAGGATTTGGGGCTATAGATTGTAGTTAGCTACGGAACGGGAAGAAATGATTCGCTTGTTCCGTAGGCTTTTACATATAAATATTTTCTCAGTAATCGGGGTCTACCATTTTGAGCAACCTCTTCAAAAATTGGTAACATACAAGGGTGTATTGAGTTAATTTCCAATTGTGATGCGCTTTTAGAAGAACATTTGAGAAAAGTAATAAAAAGTCAAGATGAAAATAGGTGACCACAAGCTCTTTACTTGTCTCACGAAACCCAAAATGAGTTCATAAATTTGTGTGAAAAACGTGCTGAAAACCATTTTAGAAGTAATAAACAAATCAGTGTACTACTCAGTCATTTGTAATTCAACTCCTGGCATATCACAACAAAAAAACATACTCTGATCATAAGAAATGTCCATAAAGATGAAAGATCTAGAGAATGGATCATTCAGGAATGATTCATAGAATTTTTTGATTGTGAAAGAAAAACTGGGAAAGAAATAGCAAAACATATCATTCAAAGACTGAAACATCACGAGCTACTTATACATGACAATGTTGGTCAAGGATACGATAACGCCAGCAGTATATCAGGAAATTTTAAGGGAGTACAAGCACATTTGAAGAAGGTTAATGAATTAATTATGTACAGTTTCAGTGCAGCTCATTCTCTTAATATGGTTGGAGGAAATCAGCTCTATGTTGCACAAAAGTGATAACATTTTTTGGCTCTGTGAACGGACTGTATAATTTATTTAGTGAAAGTCCCAGTAGGTGGAAGATAACACCGAAAAAACTGGCTGCTCCTTCATAGGAACTCCGATACAAGATCGAGTTTAATCTTTTATTTAACATTTAAAGTACTAAAGTACCTTGCCATGATATGAGGAGCATGGTACACATTCAGAGCCGCTTCCAAACCAACCTCATTTAATAGAACTCTCACTGCATACAGATAACTTGACGGTCTACCTATATGGCTTTGCAGTCAAGCCTTTGATCAATTATTACACCTAGAAAAGTTATATTTTTACTTGCTTCAAAAAAATACCAATGCAGATAGTAGGTGGTTCAATTGACTTAAATGTATATTTAATAATCTATGTTTTACCTAGGTTCATCTGTAGATTATCAGTAAACCATTTTTGGAGAACACCCAGTGAGCTCTCAATGTGTTCCTCAATATCAAGCTTCCTTTTCACTTATAATAAGCCACGTGTGATCAGTATCCATTACAACCTGATCTTTTACTATTTAGGAATCTCATTAATGTATAAAATACACAGTAGCGGGCCAAGAATGGATCCCTGCGAAACTCCTCTCCTAAGCTCGTCCACGTCAGGCTCAACCTTGACGTCATGACTATTTCTATATACAACTCTCTGTACTCTACCTCTAAGGTATGATTTTAGCGGCCTTAGTGCTACCCCCTAACGCTATATCTCTCAAACTCTTCTGTAAGCACTCCATGGTCAACCCCATCACACGTCTTAGAAGATTCAAGGAAATTGAGACAGTGTGTTTATTTTGATTCATGCAGTTTAACACCTTTGAGAAAGCCAAATAAATGCTTTTATTGAAGAGCTACCCCTTCTAAACCGAAATTGACAATCTACCAATATTTTGCTATTATCTAGAAACTCTGAGTCTCTTGTGAAGAAGTTTTTCAAAACTTTGTTTGTATTAGTCAAGAGAGATAGACCACTCATTTTTAAAATTACAAATTTCACCCTTTTTTTATAGATGGCCTTAACACTAGCAGTTTTTAGTTGTGTAGGATAAACACCAGACTGAAAACAGAGGTTTACAATATATGCCAAAGGTTGTTCAAGAAAAGAAACCGTTTGGCCCATAGTGAGACATCTTCAAAGAGTAATTGTATGGAATGGTATCAATTTGGTCACACTACTCTACTAGTTAACCTAGAACAACAATTTAAAGCTGACGTATTTTTTCTAATGGACAAAATTGTTTGTAAAAAAGTTTTCTTTATACATTGTAGGACCTGCGTTTCAGTA
The DNA here is from genome assembly GCA_036346205.1 of Vesta saturnalis. Classification (NCBI taxonomy): domain Eukaryota; kingdom Metazoa; phylum Arthropoda; class Insecta; order Coleoptera; family Lampyridae; genus Vesta; species Vesta saturnalis. The sequence goes on from JARFJB010002354.1 coordinate 202,680, forward strand.
TTTAATACCCAAATGTAAATAAATTTGAAAAGTAGCTAAACGCCATTTCAAAGAACGCTAAGAAATAAAAAATCTCAACCTAAAAGTAGTTCTGATAGCAAAATTAATCATTGGAAAGTGAAGATGAACTAAATTTTTATTCAAACTCAAACTCTATTGATGAATTAATATTAAACGAATGTGAATATCAAGAATATAGTACGCCTGAATATAACTCTGTTTTACCCCCTCAAGAAAATTCTTGGGTCCTTGTAAAATATGGACAACAAACGCATTATACGGGACAACTAAAAAAAACTGGATAATAACGATTATTGTATCATTAATTTTTTGAGAAAAAATCTTTCTTGGTTTTTCCAGATGTAGAAGACATTGACCAATGTTGAACAAAGACATTGTAAAGACAATGATCAATCCAGTTATTCAACGATAAAAACATTGCTTTGATTTTAAGGAATTTCCTTCAAATATTGAGCTTGCTTAAAATACTTTTCTTTTCTAGTGTTTTTTTCAATATTTTTTACAGTGTGATTATTTTAGTTTTTGTGGTTCTATTAGGATGAAGTTTAAGATTAAAAATGTAGCAATATTATTCTCATGTTTGTAAAAGTTTTCTCAACTTAGTTATTAATAACCACTTCTAAGTATTTAATTTTCCTTTTTTTACACAACTTATGAGTCAATGTTTGCATCCTATCGTCCATAAATGACATTTTCATAAATTTGTTTCAGGTATCAATGTTAACCTTACCTAAAGGTAATGTTGACATTGTACCTTTTTAAAAAGTGGCGAAATTGTGAAAAATAAAAAAATTCAAACAATATTATACCCCAATCTATATATCATGTGTTCATTTGAAAAGGACCCATCCTTAACATTTCATAAATGCGCCGTATTACAAAGAAATGCCGAAACCAGTCAACTTTTAACTTGAGGGGGACACTTTTTGGCGCTAATGTCATAAACGTTAGATTCAGTCCCTCCCTACTGGTGATACCCCTTACATTTTTTAAAATGGCTTTAGTTATCAAGTTTAGAATATAAAATACCAGGAAGGAACGTTGATCTATATACCGTAGTTAAAAATTGCGACGGAAGTCGCCATATTGAAAACCCAACTATGGCTCATTCTTGGTGGTTTGATCGAAGAAAGTGATGGTTGTAAAAGTGTTTTGAATATTTGAAACTATTTTAAAGTATCCTCTATAATAATTACTGGTAATAATCAAGTGTTTATAATAACGTTGTGCACATTAAGCAGTGTTGTATTGAATATTACACATTTTAGGACACAAATCAATTATAATGGTTAGTTGTGCATCTTGTGGCTCTTCTCAGACTTTGAAGAGTAAATCAACAAATATTACATTTCATATCTAAGTAGATAATAATAATTTACTTATTTCAATATTAATTAACAAAGTAATATTAGTTTTATTACAGGTATTGTTATAAACGAATAAGTTCAATTTCGGCGTAGTGTCCTATCGACGATATGTCCCTAAGGTGTTTCGATGTTGTGTTCACTTTCGGCGATGTGTCCAATTTGAATTTGCGCTATTATGCCCAGTATAAGAATTTCTGTAAAAGAGGCTGTCGTCGATTTAGAAAAAGTTGAGACTTCCGTTTCGACGCTGGATTTCCGATCTATGCTGCGTAAATTTTTGTTTTTCGACGTTGTGTCCACATTCGTATAAAAATTAAATTAGTCATAATATTTCTTAAAAGATCAATATCTGCAGTAATTACATGCGGAGTTACAAATTCATATATTTGGTAGCAACCTCAAAGTAAATTTTTGAACAACGACGAAAAATGATAATTTTTTATCTAAAAGTACAAATATTTCAAAAACGGTTAAGTTTGGCTATATGACATGCTTAATAGTAAGTGGTAGTTTTTGAGAGTGAAACGAAATCCGTAGTAAAATCTATACCATTCCGTTTAAAATATGAAAGATAGGTTATGTACCGATGTTATAGAACACTCTGTATATGCGAAAATATTTTTAGGTTATAGCGTGCTTACATTCAAGCAACTTTTGTATAAAACCTTTTTTCTAATGTCCACAGTTTAACCGCAAATTCACTTTGACGCATTAATGAGCAACCCTGTATATATAAAAAGCCTATAGTTTTCATGATTATATGTGTTAGTATTTTTGTAATGGCACTTGAAAAAAAATGTCGATATCCGTATTAGATACATTTTTTTTGGCATGAGAGGAGAGAGAGAGAATGTGTTTTATATTTGAGCGCAGCAAAGCGCCAGGTACTGCTAGTGTCAGTAAACAGTGCCCGTCTAAAGCCCCCCCCCCACCTATTATGTGAATCATAAAACTAGAATTAATAAAATTTTGGGAAACCGAACTAAGGCACACACACACACACACACAAATATATATATATATATATATATATATACCTACAATGTTTTTGATGGTGTTCAGTGACGTAATTATTAAAATGGCGAACAGCCGCAATTTTGTAAAATAATTTTAAATGGGATCATATGGCAAGTAATACCTCATTTGAAAGCTCGTTTCAATAAGCTTATTTTAAATATGCACATCGTTAAAAATTAAAATTAAAAAATACTCTGAGATTAAAAATTACAGTGTGTTTTTACTAAAGGATACAAAATTATTTCATTAAGACAACTTTGTTCTGATGACAACTGACATGACTTTTGAGACATTCATTTGAGCATCCATATGATATACAATGATTTACCCTTTAACTTAAACTTATTTAAAATAATAATACCAAAGGTGCACATTTAAATCTGTGAGAGTAAGCAAGATAGCTATCCTCCCATGCCCTCTATCCTTTTTTAATACATTGAAGTTGAGGATTACTCTTCCAGGTTTAGATGTACTTCAGTAGGATCAATCTTAATTACATGATATGCTAGGTTAAATTTTTACGAAGTTAGGTTATATAAGCACAGTGTGGCCAACTAATTTTATAAGAAATCCCTTTTTCTAAAACAAAATCGTCCTTTTAAAATAAAAATTCCCTCCACTCGAAATATTTATATTATATATTTTTTTGATGCAAAACAGATTATATCAAGAAAAAAAAACGGTCAAGAGAGTCAATATGTCTATGTTTTAAATTATGCTAATGCAGGAATTAAAACAAAATGTATTTCTGTTTCTTGAAAATTATATAGCGCTCCTCTTGACAATCACAACCTTAAACAAAAAATCAAAACTTTTACACAGACAAAGAAGATCTGAAAGAGTTCATTCAACTTTAATCTGTGTTTTAATTAAGATCAACTCTATTTTAATTCTTTAATCGGTACATTTGTTGATTACTTAATATTCAATGTTCAGTTGTTAATTATATTCAAAACAATCTCTAGATATATTTCATAGAACTCCATACTACACTGCAATGGGATTTAACAATCTCACACAAATCAATAATTCCTTCCTGTTTTTAAGAGATTGATACAACCTGGTTGAAACATTAAAAATAGACATACACAGAATAAAAGTAAGACAATGTAAAGAAAGCAAGACAATTAATTACATTTCATAGAAAATCTATTAGCAGATGCAAGCAAACAATTCTAATTAGAGCATTTTAAATACTAGTTGCAGAGAAGTGAAACATTTTAAAATTAGTTCAATGGTGGAATGCACACACTTAGTGGATTAGTGATAGTACTTTACACAAGTAATGTAATTCTCATGCAATACTTTATAAACAAAGTTTTATATAGACGACTGGCAAAACAGAAAACTAATTACAAAAATATCACTCCTTTAGATAAATGCCATGATCGTAGTAGTATCCATAAAGCGTTGCAGGTGCCCAAAAGCTGCAAAAGGTTGCACCTGCAATACTAATTAATTATATGCAGTTTAAGGAAAATTCTGTATGGACATTTCATCTTATTTGTATATTTTTTTGTCAAACAAATGTGGAAAGATATGTCATAAATAAACTTGAAATTGCCGTTCTACTTATCAACTTGAGATAATCAATCTGTTTTTAACCATCTGTGTAGGATATTATGTACGATGTTAGGCAGTTTATATTCTATGTAGTTCATGAATTCTTATCGATTCTATGGTTCTGATGTACTTAATTAAAAATGCAAATATTTTAAGATAAGTTCTATAGTACCCATTGTACCATTATCTTTCAAGGGTGATACAATGATAAAAAGTTCGTGATTATATAACTAATCTAAACTAGATTTGTAATGCCATGTATAATAATTTATTTATAAATTTTTTAACTCATATAAGGCGATTGAAAATATTCCAGGCGCCTATTACATAATCTGTTTAAGTATATGAAATATTATCAATCGCCATAAATTATTGAATATATAAATAAGGCACGTTATAATACTGATCCAACTACTAAAACAAATGCTACACTATCTAATAACTAATACCATAAAAAAGAAAATGTAGACTAGTACAATACCAATACATAGAAAATATATAAACTCCACCAAAATTTTTATTTCCCACGAGTTTCAATAAAAAGTACTATTTACAAGCACATAATAGTAGTAGACTAACATACACAAACTAAATGCTGTGCTTCACTCGTTTCATTATGAGTGAACCACAACACCAAGTAGAAGCTCTGACATGAGGCCGGAAGCTACGTCTATGCAATGGTTGGGTAATAACAGCAGATGAAGAACGACCTAGGTCAACACTAGATCTATGCAAATTCGAACGTGCAAGTTTATCATGCATTTGTACATTACCACCAGTTAGTAGCTCCACTGCTTTTCCCACCATGAAAAATGAAACAGATCTAGTTTAGGATAACATAACACAGACAAATATATAGAATAAATAAGCATTGAAATTCATTTCTTTAAACTTACCTGAATTTATTGTGTTTTTCGGTTTTCCATTTGAGCAATATGCTTCAATAACATCTAATATAAGCGCATCTTCGGTAAAAGAAGATGGTTTACGAATTGATCTTGTTGGAGAACAAGTGCCAAGAGCAAGACAAGGTCGTAAAGGTGGTGTAGGTCTTAAACAACTAGCAGACCATCCACGATTATTTATTGCGTTATAGGTAGAAGGAAAATGGGCGGAATATGAAGTGCTAGTGTTGATTCCTGTCCCTGGTCGACTGTTTCCGCTTGACAGTCCTTGTGCTGCCACTAGAGGAGACATCTAAAAAAAATAAAATCAGTCAATTGACACTATTAATTTGGCATGTTTATATCAAGCGTTACTATGACAAAACGGTATTGTATAACACATTTCAGGTGCAATTATATTAATAATAACAATTCTCCAAAAACCCCTTAGAACATGCGTTCCTCTAAACCCTGACACCGTGAAAACGTCTATTCAATTTGCTAATGTGTAAAAGTAAACTTTCATTTTACAACGTTATGCAATATTATGACATCCGCAAATTTAAATATTTCTAAATCAGCAAATTACACAACCAAAAAAGTAACTTCATTAATAAGAAAAACATTAGACAGCCTTTTAAGAAAAAAATTAATACTATCTCATTCATACTCTCATCCTCTAGTTTGTTTGTGACTATAAAGAAGAACTATCCCACAAAGTTTGAAATATTACAGTCTTACGCAATATATTCCCAAAAACGACCTGACAAATAGGAAATCAACAGAGCCTATCGTAACTACAAGTTATCGCCAGTGCTAATAGAAAAGAGCGATTTCAATTAATTTAATTATATCACTATCAGATACCAAACATTACATTCTTTGTGCGTAAATCGTGCGTTGGCAGTATAACTACTGGATTGGACGCGATCAACGATAAAATTTGTGGTAGAGGTGGTAACCATCATGCTGTACTGTAGAGGTAGAACTTACGTGATAAAATAATCATAAGAAATTATGTATCTGAACTCTATAAATACGAAAAATGTGCTTCAGAGAAGTATTCTTAAACCCACGATTCGTTCAACAAACCAAAACACAAATAATTTGAGGTTAAACGCAGAAAAAGTGTTCTATTTAACATTGAGTCTCAAAATTAGTAATGAACATTAATTTATGTCAGGTGATTAAAGAGAGTCAGTCACGTCGATGCTTGCAAAACATTTTGTCATTCCGAGTTTAAATATACTGAAATTCATTCCGAAGTTTTAATATCCCAGGTGCGAAAAGGCGCGCGATTTGTCATTAGGAATCTAGGGTGATGTGTTGCCAAGGGTTTGCTTCACAACAAAAATCTCAAACTTTTATCATTATGTTCCAAGGGAATAAAAGTTACTTTTAACCCTTAGAGACTAAAAGTGATCCTTCAGTCCATAGAAACAGGGACTGAAACAATATATGTAATTCCGGAATTTATATATATATATATATATATATATATATATATATATATATATATATATATATATATATATATATATATATATATATATATATACCGGTGTCTAGAATCTACCCGTGTTCTATGGCTATGTTTGTTATTATAAGAGATACAGGGTCAGCTAAATTAGCAAAGTTGGGCAGAATTACATGATAATTCAAATACCGATAAGAAAATTCAACATAGTTGCCAAATTTCTAAGATATCTGAAAATAACTAAATATTCAAATACGAAAAAGTTATAAGAGAGACTCTTGATAGCTATTTTTACGTAAAATGGGAAAATGCGAATCCAAAAATTTTTTAGTAGTTATTTTTCGAGCTACAACCCAAACATACATTTTTTTAAATGGAAACTCTAGGTGGCCAAGGACTCATTCAATGGCTTATTTTTTCTAATTTCAAAAATGTACAGCTTTGTATGTTTAATATTATTAGTTATTAATAAACTACATTATCAAAATAAAAAAAGTTCTAAATAAATTTAACTTACAACGAAGAGTAACAGCAAAAAATATAAACATAACACAATCATAGAAGTGCTTCAAAATGTCCTCCATTATTTTGAACATACATTTGACATCGTTTTAAAATTTTGTTTTGAACTTTTAATAAACTTTGCGTTCTAATTTGTTGTATAGCAACACGAATTTTATTTTTTAAATCGTCTAGATTACCAGGTTTTACTCGGAACGCTTTGTCTTTAATTGCACCCCACAAGAAAAAGTTCAGGGGTTAAGTCTGGAGATCGCGGCGGCCAAGCTATTGGACCTCGATCTCCTATTCAATTATTAAAACGTTCCTGTAAATAGTTACAAACAAGTAATCCATTGTGTGATGGTGCCCCGTCGTCTTGAGAATAATTCAAATTTTGAATTACGTTCAACAGGAGGTCGTCCAAAATTTCTTCAATTTCGTTTCGTAAAAAAGTTAGATATCTTTCGGAATTTAAATTGTATTCATAAAAAAACGGCCCATGGATTTTAGTACCAATAATACCGCACCAAACGTTTACTGAAAAAGCATATTGATCTCTCCTCTCAACAGTGATATGAGAATTTTCTTGGGACCATTGGATATGATTTTTTCTATTGAAGATGCCGTTGTTTGTAAATTTTGCTTCATCGGTAAAAAGAATGGTTTTCGAGAATTGATTGTTTGCTCGACTTTCATTAATCAACCATGTAGCAAAACGTAATCCTTTCTGATAGTCTTCAACATACAATGTATTTCCTATATGAAAATGATATGGCTTAAAATTATTTTGTTTCAAAATAACGTGGGCTTCATCTTTGGAAGTATTGCACTCGTTTGCAATTTCACGAAGAGATGCAAAAGCCCCATATTTTTTTAAATTCGATTCAAGTTTGGCAAATAATCTCACATCTTCTTTCCATATAAGTTTGAAGATATAATTCCGAAACAGCATTAGCATCTCTGTTAGACCAGTAATAGCAAAAAAGCATATCATTTCTTTCTTCAGAAGAATATTTACTATTTAAGTACGAATTACAACTGGTTACAACAAATAATTCAATATCTACTATGTGACAGTCAATCAATGAATGTTTTTCATTGTCACAGCAGACCACGGCAAACATTGCATTTGTTTAGTAAATACTACAATTACAATTTTTTGAAAATTGGGAGTTAACTAATAATACTAAACATACAAAGCTATACATTTTTGAAATCAGAAAAAATAAGCCATCGAATGAATTCATAATCACCTATAGTTGCCATTTAAAAAAATGTATGTTTGGGTTGTAGCTGGAAAAATAATTAGTAATAATTTCCGATTATGTTGGGAATGACTGTATCTTCAAAGCTATCGTGTGTTGAACATCTTCTGTTCATAAAATAGACTTTCTGTACAGATCTAAGCTGTACTTTACCTACCGTCAACTCTTCCTGCTGTGCAAGGCCCAAATTCGACATCATCCATAATTCTCCTATTGGGTTGGTGCTCCCCAATACGCTCTCGATATTGTTGATCGTATTAAAAAAAATGATTATAAATTATACATGACCTATCCTTAACTTCTGACATTCAGTCCCTTGAGCATAGAAGAATCGTTTCAGTTCTTTCTTTATATTATCGGTAGTATAATGGCTATTGCGCTGCTGTATTACATTCTTTGATACCATCTTGGGTCACCTTTGCTAGCAAAACTCGGTTCGCTCATTCGCATCATCAATATGCAGTACAAATCTCGACTTGTCGTACCAGACGGTCGTAACCCACATTCTTCTATACGGCTTCTAAGCTCTGGAATGATCTCCATATTTCCTGTTTTCCTCTCACTTATGACATGAAGAAATGTAAGGTAGCCGTTCATAGGCACCTCTAGGCAATTCGGTATCCCCTATCCATACTCCAAAGAGTGTTGTTGAGTTCTTTAGCAGGTAGGCCTGTCCAGGACCACAATTATTAAAAAAAGCCGTTCATTTTCTATTGCCACCAACGCAGATTAAAAATGGCGGTCGTTTGTGGGATCGAATTAAAATTTGGAATCTGTATCTTTTAGCAATCTTAATGGAGAATCCAAAACTAAAATTCCAAAAATTTAATGGTTGGTACCTTAAGAACTATCGACGCAAGGTAGTGTAAGTTATCCTTCTATCAACGTCATAATTACCCGCTAAAACAACTCCCTGACACAAGTGTTAATACAGACAGGAACCGTTTTAGACATTACACTCGTCGGGCTTGGCATAATGGGGAAGCCTTTGATGTTTATTTCAAATGGATTTCACCTTTAAAGTTTGAGCTATTTGTCTTTTTAGAAAAGAGACATTTGCATGCATTCGTTTAAACTTAAACCTTTTAGAAAAAATAAAAGATGTTCACTTTAAATTTTCAGTAAATGCAGATTAAGAATTGGCAATTATAACTGTAATGTTATTCAAATCATATACCGGGTGTTCAAATCGTAAACAAACAAAATATTTTTTGTACTCATAGCTTTAAAATAGGTATTTTCCGGTTACTCCCGATGCACCGAAAACTTGTTTTCCCGCACTGCGGTGTTTTTGACTTTCCAAAAGAAACTAGAGTAATTACGTTGTATGGTTGGTAGCAGAAATAAAATGCTGATAGGTGGTCATATACCTCCCTTGACTTTTTTGAGGGAGCAAATTAAATGATGACTTAATGTCTGCTTGTTTTATATCAGGTGGCGTCAGAATTTTCACAAATTTAACAAAACAATTTAACAGAAAATAGCGATTCAACGTTTGAATTTTTGTTGACTTGTTACATAACAACAATGCAACATTATGATGCCTTATTGTAAGTGTTTTTGTAACTGTGGTTTGTATGTTAATTGGGTTAGTCGGCCTATTTCCACAGTTTTGTTCGCTTTTTAACGCGACGTTTCGGACGCGGACTCTGCTTCCGTCATCAGGCTGTCCTGCGAGGGACTGTTTTTCCGCACTTGAGTCGGATTTTTCTCAAGTAGTAAAGTGCTTGAGAAAAATCGGACTCAAAACAGTCCTCGCAGGACAGCCTGATGACGAAGCAGAGTCCGCTCGAAACGTCGCGTTAAAAAGCGAACAAAACTGTGAAAATAGGCCGACTAACCCAATTAACATTACAATGCCGGCTATGCTACCAATCCATGTAGAATAAAAAAATCAAACAATGTTAAATTATTTGTTTTTAATTTTATTAATTTATTCGTTACAAGAAACTTTGCACCTAACTTTTTTGGAATATATTTTCCCGAATTCGCACTAAATGCAGCACTGCCTGCGGTCGTGTTGCAAACAAAGTGTCATGCGAGAAAATTGGGAATCATGAATTCCTTAAAAGAATAATTGATGGCTACAAACCGAAGAAATCTAAAAACCCCACCTCTGAACAGAAACATAAATTTTTGGAAGACGCTCCAAATAATCACTTTTTAATGTTAACATTGAGTAATTTTATGGTGTTTAGTGTATTAGAGACCGAGTTTCAGGTTGAAATTATATTGGGATTAGCTGGTGCATATAAATAGCATCGAATTAATACAATTAACAATTAATGATGTCCAAACATTAGATTCAATTTTTCCGTTAATGTAAAAATAGAAAAACAACTGGATCATTTATTGTTAAAAATGTAGAAACTAATAAACTTGATTATGTCTAGTTATGTAAAAAGTATGATAACATACGAGGTGGTAAAACCAACCGATTGCAAAAGAAAAGCATTGGGGAAAGTGTCACAAACAATTGCTAGGTTTCTTCTGTTTGTCTCCCTCAATAAGTAAAAACATTTTCCAATAATGAAGAACGGAAAATGTCTAAACCATGATTATCATCAGTTTCAAACACTTTCATCCAGAAATCAGATGAGTTTATGGCTTATGTAAATTCATTACCTGTAAGAATCCACATGTAACTCTAACTATTAAATAAAAATAACGAGAAATAGTTAAACAACTTTTATACTTTACATATAGAATTCTCTGGGGAATGGTAGACAGATATAGATCTCTGTAGATTTAATTTTGTTAGGACAAGCATGGACATGTGTAGGTCTCTAATAAGTGACGCACAAACAAAAGCAGTACGTATAAGAGTAGCTAAACGAAAAATTTTTACATACCTTTAACGTCAATTATTTTTCAAGTTAACGAATAATCCGCAAATAAAGTGATTTTAATAGACCCCTCGAGAGATTAATAATATTCATCCATTTATGAGTGCCATTTACTTCGCTCAACAGTGAAGTTATATCTAACCCAAATGTTATTTACTATCGCTTTTAATTCCGGCGAGATTAAATAGTACATCTACAGGGTATAAAATTAGTGCATAATTCTTATGTTGCCCCATTACTAATTTAGATAGAGAAAATCTGTAAATATGAAAGTTGTGTATTAGCTTCTTCTCTGTAACCTAAAAATATCTCAATTCTACAGGGTGTTGCATTTTCGGATACCAGTATCCAACCTAAATATTTTAAATTGAACACTGTATATTTTTAAATAGTCTTATTCTGTCATCAATTGCCTGTCTAGTATTATTTTGTTTTTTTAAATTAGAATGAGCAGTTACAGAGTGATTAAAATTTTTAGGAACAATATGACGTATGCAAACACAACGAATAAACTGCAGCGGCTATATTGTGACAGACTAATCAAAAATATTTTACAGATAAATAATTTCTCTATCGATTTTATATTGGGTTTCGTATACCTAAAGTTGACACTTTTTTAATTATTGCAGTTTTAAGAATAACAAGACCGTGCGAATTGTAATTTTTTAGTGGGCTGTGAAAGCAATTGCAAAAAACAAAAACAGTTATCTGTCATATTAATTCGTAGTAAATTAGAATTTGTGTAGTGCTGCATAAGTTCACTGTTTTGTGCATCAGAATGAATTTTTCTAGGGAAGAGTGAGTTGACATGATCCATGTATTAGAAGAATGTGGTCAAAACTGTCTTCTTACATCCCGAAGCTATGCTCAGAGGTATCCTGACAGAAGACACCCACCTGAAGTTAGCTTCGAAATACTCAAAAGGAGGTTTGAAACAATAGGCAGCGTTAATGATACAAAACGTATGCGTGCAAGACATGTAACCAATGAGGAAAACGCATTAATTGTTGTTGCTGCGGTGGTTGAAAATCCTCATCAGTCCACTCGAAAAATTTCTCAACAAAGTGTTGATGCAAGTCATACATCTGTACACCGTATTTTGAAAAGTAATAAATTCCATCCCTACCATATCCAAAAACACCAGAATCTTTTTCCGCAAGATTTAAAAAGCCGGAGGCAATTTTGTGAGTGGATTAATAATAAATTGAATGACGAACGAGATTTTCCGATTGTGCCCTTTTTACCGATAAAGCGACTTTTAGTAACAGAGGCCTCCCTAATCAGCGAAATTTCCATCATTACGATACCGATAAGCCCGAATTCCTGAGTGCAATTGAACATTAATATCAGTGGTCAACAAACGTGTGAGGTGGAATTGTCGGGACACAAGTTGTTGGTCCACATTTTTTTGAGAACCATCTTAATGGTCAAATGTATCTCCACTTTCTTGAACATGAATTGAACCTTGGTACTGTGTCTGCAACAAAATGGCGGTGTGTTGGAACATTTATTTCTTTGGTATTTCTTCTATTAATTTCATTATGTAGGTGTTAAAATTTTGTAATAAAAATAAGTCGTTGCTGTGCGTTGATGATTCCATCAACTTGTTTTTTTTTATGATAATGTTGCGTGTCTGCAACAAAATGGCGGTGTGTTGGAACATTTATTGTAAATTTCTTTTGTATTTCTTCTATTAATTTCATTATGCAGGTGTTAAAATTTTGTAATAAAAATAAGACGTTGCTGTGCGTTGATGATTCGATCAACTTTTTTTTTTTATTAATCGTTTGCTTCTTTCTTCGGGGATTCTTCTTTCTTCTTGGTTTCTTTCCATATTGATCTTCGGGCAGTTTAGGGATCTTCTCCCTCTTCAGCCCTGGGTTTTATGTGTTTGTGTAGTGGTTTATTTATGTATTGTAAATGGTAACAATTCTGATGTTTTTACTTTGTGGGGGGAAAAATGTATATTTTGCATGTTTAAGGTGAGTGTAATGGGTTCTATCATAGGATGGGTTTTCGTTGCGGCGGTCGTTATCGTTTTCTCTTTGAGCGTTGATTTGTGGGTGTTATCTTGGGATGTAAGGAGTGGTGTCGAGGAGTTTGAATGTCTACTTGTTGTAGTAGGAGTGTTGCGAGATGTTTAAATTTGGTTTTGGTTTTCGTGGTAGTCGGGGTTTGTTGGAGAATGAGATTTGTAATATTTGTTTAGTAGGTATCGTGTCACCGTTTAACCTGCGATTTGTGTATTTGGTTTGCAGTGTTTTTAGTCTGTCAGTTATTGGTTGAATGTTGGCGTGTTGTATGGTTAATGGGTTAAGGTGTCTGTGTATTTAGTGTAGTTCGTGTATGGTGCGTAGCATTGTCCTTTCGCAGGGGGCGAGGGATTGGAGTTGGTTGGTTTTGAGGGATGTCTACAATGGAGCGCAGTAGTCAAGTATTGGTGGGATGTAGTTTTTGTATGTATGTTGAAGGGTTTTGGGGTGACAACCTCTGACGTATCCTCGCAGAATTTTCAATAGTGATGCGCGATTGCGTACCTTATCGAGAGCGCGATAGCGTCGGGTTGCCAGTGTAGAGTTCGGGAGAATGTGATGCCTAGGTAAATCACTGTCTTGTAATTATAGTCTTTGTCCGCGTAAGGTCAAGTTGATATTGTCGGAGGTTTGTCTAGCGAAGTTTGATAGTTCGGGTTGTCTGAACAGTATTGTTTGTGTCTTGTTGGGATTGAGAAAATTAACTTTCGAACTAGTTAGATAAAGGCCTACTTTCCCCGCTGCGTGTAACGAGCGAAGTCCGCAGAGCACCCAATGCACAGTATTATGGAAGCATGTTTTCTTAGAAGTCGTAGGCGCGTTCTGCCAACAGGATACACTTTGGGTAACAACGACTGCTTCAAATGAAGCCTAGCCCGCATTACGGTGCGAGATAGCTGAGTGTATGATTTGGTTGTTGATTCTTCTTTGTACATATATTTGCTGTCTAATTTGAACTGAACCCCGTCCATAGTTGCGGAACGATCAGCTGAAACCGCACTCCGCTGCGAGGTGTAAATTGCAGCTAGAAAACACACCTTTATACAGTGTAAAATAAAGATCTTTATGTTATTACTCTGTTTCAGAGCCAAATTAGTTGTTTTTAGCGTATTTTCACAAATAAATACGGCTTTAACTAGCGTGAATTCCGTCCGAGACCTGAGATCTCATGTCTGAAACATCGTAAAGACCAGAAAAGATGTATTCAATATTTTAATTTAATTCGTAAGGTGGGCGAAAAGAAGGAATTCTGTAAAAAGTATTCGCTACTGAAATTCGGTCATTTTAATTTCAAGATAAGAACACAATATCTTTCCTGATTTATGAATGTGACGAACATCGCGTGTGAAAAATACGCTTTAACCACTCGCGCGAGTGCGGCGGCTTTACCGTGCTTTTTCTACACTGCAGCCTTGTATGCAGAATTTCTTTTTGTTCAATTACATAAAAAAAATTCTATATTAATTTAAAACTATAGGTGTCACTTTCGTTTAAATACGACGTGAACATTTCCCCCTTGCTAGACTTAAAACTGTTTTACAGAATAGCTTGTGACCAGAATCTTTTTGTGTTGGATAGTTTATGCCCTGAAAAAATTAAGTTGAATTGGAAACGTCCCTTATCAGAATCAAGGATGAAAAAGGGTATTAGTTGTTTTTCACAAAAGATTTGTTTTTTTACGAACAAACCCATTTTAGCGAAAAAAAAGCACTATTACCGTGTGGTATATACGCTACTTTTTTGGACTTTTGGCTTAGTTAGCATCTAATATTCTTTACAAAAGGTTACCTTGACAAATAAAATTAAAGAATCAGCATACCTCATCATATTAATATGGTTACGAGTTAAATAATAAATGTCAGTTTCATATAGGTAAATGTGCAAAATTTTAAAAACTACTCAAATTATGACGTATCCTGTATCTACGCTCTGATCGCAGTATTCGATGGAGAAGGTGGCCTTAATTGGGAATCATTAATTCCTTAAAAGAATAATTGATGGCTACAAACCGAAGAAATCTAAAAACCCTACCTCTGAACAGAAACATAAATTTTTGGAAGACGCTCCAAATAATCACTTTTTAATGTTAACATTGAGTAATTTTATGGTGTTTAGTGTATTAGAGACCGAGTTTCAGGTTGAAATTATATTGGGATTAGCTGGTGCATATAAACAGCATCGAATTAATACAATTAACAATTAATGATGTTCAAACATTAGATTCAATTTTTCCGTTAATGTAAAAAATAGAAAAACACAACTGGATCATTTATTGTTAAAAATGTAGAAACTAATAAAATTGATTATGCCCAATTATGTAAAAAGTATGATAACATACGAGGTGGTAAAACCAACCGATTGCAAAAGAAAAGCATTGGGGAAAGTGTCACAAACAATTGCTAGGTTTCTTCTGTTTGTCTCCCACAATAAGTAAAAACATTTTCCAACAATGAAGAAGCGGAAAATTTCTAAACGATGATTATCATCCGTTTCAAACACTTTCATCCAGAAATCGGATGAGTTTATGACATGCAATTTCATTAACTGTAAGAATCCACATGTAAATCTAATTATTAAATAAAAATAACGAGAAATAGTGAAACAACTTTTATACTTTACATATAGAAGTGTCTGGGGAATGGTAGACAGATATAGATCTCTGTAGATTTAATTCTGTTAGGGCAAGCATGGACATGTGTAGGTCTCTAATAAGTGACGCACAAACAAAAGCAGTAAGTATAAGAGCAGCCAAACGTAAAATTTTTGCATAACTTTAAAGTCAATTATTTTTAAAGTTAACGAATAATCCGCAAATAAACTGATTTTAATAGACCCCTCGAGAAATTAATATTCATCCATTTATGAGTGCCCTTTACTTCGCGCAACAGTGAAGTTATATCTAACCCAAATGTTGTTTACTATCGCTTTTAATTCCGGCGAGATTAAATAGTACATATACAGGGTATAAAATTAGTGCATAATTCTTATGTTGCTCCATTACTAATTTAGATAGAGAAAATCTGTAAATATGAAAGTTGCGTATTAGCTTCTTCTCGTTAACCTAAAAATATCTCAATTCTACAGGGTGTTGCATTTTTGGATACCACTATCCAACCTAAATATTTTAAATTGAACACTCTGTATATTTTTAAATATTCTTATTCTGTCATCAATTGCCTATCTGGTATTGTTTTGTTTTTTTTAAATTAGGGTGAGCAGTTACAGAGTGATTCAAATTTTTAGGAAAAATATGACGTATGCAAACACAACGAATAAAATCTGCAGCGGCTTTATTGTGACAGACTAATCAAAAATATTTTACAGATAGAGAAATAATTTCTCTATGGATTTTATATTGGGTTTCGTATACCTAAACTTAACACTTTTTAAATTATTGCAGTTTTAAGAATAACAAGACCGTGTTATGCGAATTGTAATTTTTTAGAGGGCTGTGAAAGCAATTGCAAAAAACAAAAATCTGTCATATTAATTCGTAGTAAATTATAACTTGTGTAGTACTGCATAAGTTCACTGTTTTGTGCATCAGAATTAATTTTTCTAGGGAAGAGTGAGTTGACATGATCTATGTATTAGAAGAATGTGATCAAAACTGTCTTCTTACATCCCGAAGCTATGCTCCGAGGTATCCTGACAGAAGACACCCACCTGAAGTTAGCTTCGAAATACTCAAAAGGAGGTTTGAAATAACAGGCAGCGTTAATTATACAAAACGTATGCGTGCAAGACATGTAACCAATGAGGAAAACGCATTAATTGTTGTTGCTGCGGTAATTGAAAATCCTCATCAGTCCACTCGAAAAATTTCTCAACAAATTGTTGATGCAAGTCATACATCTGTACACCGTATTTTGAAAAGTAATAAATTCCATCCCTACCATATCCAAAAACACCAGAAACTTTTTCCGCAAGATTTAGAAAGCCGGAGGCAATTTGTGAGTGGATTAATAATAAATTGAATGCCGAACCAGATTTTCTGAACTGTGCCCTTTTTACCGATGAGGCGACTTTTAGTAACAGAGGCCTCCCTAATCAGCGAAATTTCCATCATTACGCTACCGATAAGCCCGAATTCCTGAGAGCAGTTGATCATCAACATCAGTGGTCAATAAACGTGTGGGGTGGAATTGTCGGGACACAAGTTGTTGGTCCACATTTTTTGAGAACCATCTTAATGGTCAAATGTATCTCCACTTTCTTGAACATGAATTGAACCTTGGTACTGTGTCTACAACAAAATGGCGGCGTGTTGGAACATTTATTGTAAATTTCTTTGGTATTTCTTCTATTAATTTCATTATGTAGGTGTTAAAATTTTGTAATAAAAATAAATCGTTGCTGTGCGTTGATGATTCCATCAACTTGTTTTTTTTTATGATAATGTTGCGTGTCTGCAACAAAATGGAGGTGTGTTGGAACATTTATTGTAAATTTCTTTGGTATTTCTTCTATTAATTTCATTATGCAGGTATTAAAATTTTGTAATAAAAATAAGACGTTGCTGTGCGTTGATGATTCGATCAACTTTTTTTTTTTTTATTAATCGTTTGCTTCTTTTTTTCGGGGATTCTTCTTTCTTATTGGTTTCTTTCCATATTGATCTTCGGGCAGTTTAGGGATCTTCAGCCCTGGGTTTTATGTGTTCGTGTAGTGTTTTATTTATGTATTGCAAATGGTAACAATTCTGATGTTTTTACTTTGTGGGGGGAAAAATGTATATTTTGCATGTTTAAGGTGAGTGTAATAGGTTCTATCATAGGATGGGTTTTCGTTGCGGCGGTCGTTATCGTTTTCTCTTTGAGCGTTGATTTGTGGGTGTTATCTTGGGATGTTAGGAGTGGTGTCGAGGAGTTCGAATGTCTACTTGTTGTAGTAGGAGTGTTGCGAGATGTTTAAATTTGGTTTTGGGTTTTCGTGGTAGTCGGGGTTTGTTGGAGAATGAGATTTGTAATATTTGTTTAGTAGGTATCGTGTCACCGTTTAACCTGCGATTTGTGTATTTGGTTTGTAGCGTTTTTAGTCTGTCGGTTATTGGTTGAATGATGGCGTGTTGTATGGTTAATTGGTTAGGGTGTCTGTAGTGTAGTTTGTGTATGATGCGTAGTGTTGTCATTTCGCACGAGGCGAGAGATTGGAGTTGGTTGGTTTTTAGGGATGCGTACAATGGAGCGCAGTAGTCGAGTATTGGTCGGATGTAGGTTTTGTATGTATGTTGTAGGGTTTTGGGGTGACAACCTCTGACGTTTCCTCGCAGCATTTTCAATAGTGATACCGCGCTTGCGTACCTTATTGAGAGCGCCGTTAGCGTCCGGTTGCCAGTGTAGAGTTCGGGAGAATGTGATGCCTAGGTACATGACTGTGTCTTGTAATTGTAGTCTTTGTCCGCGAAAGGTCAAGTTGATGTTGTCGGAGGTTTGTCTAGCGAAGTTTGATAGTTCGGGTTGTCTAAACAGTATTGTTTGTGTCTTGTTGGGATTGATTGTTAATCTCCACCGGTTGGCCCATTCGGAGAAGTGGTTGAGTTGTGTTATAAGTCTATTTTCGCCGTGACTCCCCCTACTGGTCGCCCAGAGAGTAGTGTCGTCGGCAAATTGGGCCACGGCTATTTTCGGGTTGGTACTTTGGAGAATGTCGTAGGCGTAGATCATGAATAAAACGGGTACCAGTGACGATCCTTGCGGAACTCCCGCAGTCGGGTGAAGTGTAAGGGAAGTAAAGGAACCTATTCGTACCTTCACACATCTGCCTATCAGATATGAGAGGAGTCAGACGAATGCGGTCCGAAAACCGAACTGTCTTAGTTTGTGTAGTAGACATGCGAGCCATATTTTGTCGGATGCCTGTTTGATGTCCAGGAAGACTGCCTGGCAGCAGTCTCCGTGGTTCAAGGCTTTAGAGCATTTCGTGTAGTTTTTCTATGGGGTCTTGGTAGGAGCGGTTCGGTCTGAAGCCTATAACTTAAAAGGGAAATCGGGCTGTAGGATGAAGGTTGGGAAGGGTAGGATCTAGGTTTGGGTATCATGACGGTTGAAGCGGACTTCCATTGTGTCAGTAAATAGGATAGGGTAAGGCATCTGTTGTATATTCGGGCTGTCTAATGGCGTTTTGTGGTAAGTTCTTTAGTATTTGTCGGTTAAGTCCGTCTTGTCCGGGAGTGGAATTTCTTCCCTGTCTATAAAGGTTTGTAGTATTTGTTCCGGTGAGATGGGACTAAGGAAAGGGTCGTTGTCTGATAGTTCGTGTAGTCTGTGGTTTTGGTTTTGGAACACCTCAAGGTTTTGTTCGAGCTAAATTTTGAAATTGTTTTCAAACGATGGATCGCCTGGTGTGGTGAGAACGTTTTGTAGGTAAAGGCCGAACAGTTCAGCTTTCTCTTGGTCCGAAACTACGAGGTTACTTTGAGGGTTGATTAGGTGGCAATTTTGTTTGGTTTTTTTTTGTTAAGACCTTAAATTTGTGTCAAAATTTAGGGCCTTCAAGGTAGTCGAGTTTGGCTGTTTCTTTAATCCAGTTTTCCTGGGTGTATTTGTTTGTCTCTAGTCGGATTAGTGCGTTTAGTCGATTGTGCTCGGTTTTAAGTATTGGGTCTCTGGTTTTCAGAAATCGACGGTATATTCGTCGCCATTAATCAGGAGAACGACGCGGGGAGGGGGGAGTGGTTTCCGTGAGATGTCGATTACTTTTGTGGGGATTGCTGTATTAGCTGCGTCGGATATTAATTGGGTTAGTCCTCGTATGGCCATGTCTGTCGTCGGTGGTGTTTAGGGGTGGGTCTGGGAGGTTGTTGGAGATGCGTTCTTGGAACGCATTCCGATCGGCGTTGTAAAAGTTCCTGCGTGTGACAGTAGTTTGTGTGGGGGAAGTGGGGGGCCTAGGGATGTCTTGACTCGTAGGGGAAGATGGTCTGATGTTATTATTGTGCCGAGGTGGCAGTTATCGTCAAAGTATTGTGTTAATTGTTCGGAGCATATTATGTGGTCGGGTATTGAGTAGCCGTTATGTCCGATAAAAGTGTGGTGAATGTTCCTTATTCTTAATACTGGTAGGCTGAGTAGTTTTTTCGTTAGTATTTGTCCGTTCGTGTTGTCGGTCGTGTCTCCGAATTGTTGGTATCTTGCGTTTAGGTCACCGAGTAGTACTGCATTGGGGATGTTGGGTAAGTAGTGTAGTAGTGGAGAGAAAATGGTGTTGTGTCGGGAAGGGTTATAATAGCAGAAGACTATTATAGGGGATGAGGGAAGGTGGACCGTTGCAACTACACATTCTAGGTTTTGAAGGTGCGGCGGTAAGGTGTGGAAAGCGAATGGGTATCGGGTGTGTATAAGAAGTGCAGTACCTCGTTTACCCCGGTCGGGATTGTTGCGAAGGTATGTGCTGTAGTGGGATGTTGCGGGTGCCTCGGTTAGTTAATTTTGTCTCTATTACGGCTAGTATTTGTATGCGGTCTGTCACGTAGGTGTTTGATCGGGTGGCGTTTTCGTCGAACGCCACCCGCGTTAACAGTCCCTATTGTCAGATCCATTGTTGCGGGAATAAAGGATGGGAAGTGAGGAAGTGTGGATAGGAGTTTACTCCGGTCGGTAGTAAGGGGTGCTGAAACCGACCTTTGAACCGCTCCAAGCGCAGTGCAATCGCCTGTCTAAGAACTCCCTCGCTACATAGTCCATCCTCTTCGAATATTTAACATAGCGCATAACGCGGTCTTGTTATTCTTAAAACTGCAAAAATTTAAGACGTGTCAATTTTAGGTATAGGAGATCTAACATAAAATCGAAAGAGAATCTATTTCTCTATCTGAATCACTTACAAAATATCGGATGTTCCATTAAAAAAAAAATTAGGTATCGCCAATCGAAATATTAAGTTATTGCACCACCGTATCAAACACCCTATACAACGGAATTTAACTTTTAATTTTTCGGATGACAGTAGATCATCTTGACAAACGTTTGACAAAATATTTTTGAATAATCTGTCACAATTTGGCCGCTTCAGATTTTATTCGTTGTGTTTGCATGTCATATTTTTTCCAAAAAGTTGAATAACTGTAACGGCTGATCCTAATTAAAAAAACAAAACATTACCAGATAGGTAATTGATGACAGAATAAGAATATTTAAAAATATACAGGGTGTCCAATTTAAAATATTGAAGTTGGATACTGGTATCCGAAAATCCAACATCTTGTAGAATTGTAGATATTTTTAGGAAGAAGCTAATACACAACGTTGATATTTAAAGATTTTCTCTATCTAAAATAGTTACGGAGCAACATTACCCCAAACGTATATACGCTATCTTTTGGACCGCAGGTAATTAGAACTTATACGAAATTATATAAATAATGCCATTTAAGGTTGGGTTTCTTTCTTTTTTAATATAAGAGATTTTATAACAGGAAATGATTCACGGGTGCCAAAATGACATTACACTACAACCTAGTTTATTTGTGTTTAGAAGCGTTGGCCACCAAATTCATTGTACATTTACTTCCTTATATTGTATCCTCGTTTCCTTTTCAGGATTAATACTCTTCTTGAATGTACTTTAGTCCCAAAAATAGAGATCGGATCATCACGTTATACAGGATGTTTCTTAATAACATGTTAATATTTAAGGAGATTATTCTCGGGTCCATTTTGAGAAAAAAACTTCATATAAATATGTCCTAAAGGTCTTAACTTTTGAACTACGGGATGCTAAAGTTTTAAGAAAAAATTTTTTTGTATGATAACTTTGGTATGATATTTTTGTGAAACGTAGTACGCAACTTTTACTACATCAAAAGGCATTTTCTGCTGTACAACATAATGTTTTATTCTTGCCAGTGGCGCTCGTGCGGAATTTGCATTGAATCATTTCAAAAAGAAGCATCTCGCTAGATCATTAACGACAAAAAACAATTTACATAACTTTAACCAATAATTTATTTAAGAGAATACATTTTAGAATGCTAACACAAAATCACCCTGAACGCACAAAGAAATAAATTAAATCGGATGTTAAAAATGTCCACCTCCTGTAAATATGCATGCCTCTGCTCTTGTTCTCATGGACTCACATACTCTTGGGAAAATGCCGGGACTGTGTCGCAAAAACTATGACGCAATTTCTCAACTGCTCTTCAGTATGAATTGGGTGTGCTGTAAACCAAAGTTTATCCAGCGATTATTGTAACTTTGATTTAAATATTAGTGTACAAAAGCAATGAAGTGCGCTGGCGCCCCGTCGTGCGTAACTTTCTCACTAAAATGGGAACATCTTCCATCAAAGCTGGCAATTCTTCGAGAAACTGCTAGTAAGTATATGAAAATGTAAACTTTCACCATTAAAACTCATAATAAAATACTTATCTTTTTTGGGATTTTTTAATGGTGTACTTTAAATTATACAATCTAAACGTTTCGATAACACTTACAGTTATCTTCGTCAGTAGTAATGTTTGTTAAAAATTGTTAAAGATGTAGTAAACAATTTTGTCAAATTTGAAAAATTATACAAACAACAAAATAATAGACCATCTATTGATTGTAAAAAAACAGTTATAAACCTTTCTGATAATGTTGTTTCAGATTATGCTATTGAAGCGCTTTCTAAAGGAGGAAATTTTGCGATAACAACCTTTTGAAGATATAATTTCCAACATCGAAAACTCCATTAGATTATTACCTTTTGATGCTGCTAATGAAGTTAGATATAACACCGTTAACATATTACGTAAAACAAAACCTCCAAAGAGCAACTTATCCTTTCGTCAACGACATGCTTTACTTGATCTTAAACGAAATAAAAGTATTATAATATTAAAATCAGATAAAGGTAATGCAACTGTTATATTAAATATGAACGATTATAACACTAAGATAGAACAATTGTTGGGACCAGAAACTTATCGTGAAATACCAAAAGATCCAACAAAAAAGTTTCTTTTAAAAACTAAAGAGCTGATTAAATTATCATCTATTCCTGAAGAAATAAAAAAGAAACTATTTAACTCTGAAGCTATTTCACCAAAACTATATGGTTTGCCAAAAATTCATAAACCTAATATTCCTTTAAGGCCTATTGTTAGTGCAATTGGTTCTCCTACATATAACCGTGCAAAACATCTTACATTGTTATTACAACCTCATATAGGAAAAACACCCCATTACATTAAAAATTCTGCCGACTTTGTTGAAAAAATGCATAGTTTCAAAATTGAAGAGAGTGATATAACGGTTAGTTTTGATGTTGTTTCACTTTTTACAAAAGTACCTCTAAAAGAAACTATTGAATATATTGATCATCTTTTTCCAAAGGACATAACCATTTTTTTTCAGCTCTGTCTTACTACAACTTATTTTCAGTGGAATAGTAAATTTTATGAACAGATTGAAGGTGTAGCAATGGGTAGTCCCCTTAGTCCTGTTATAGCTAATTTTTATATGGAAAAATTTGAAACATTAACGTTACATAATACACCTAAAAAACCTTCAGTTTGGTATAGATATGTGGATGACACATTTGTTATTTGGAGACATGGAGAAGAAGCACTGCATGAGTTTTTGGTTTTATAAATGGTATACATCCTAGTATTCAGTTTACCATGGAAAAAGCAGCTAATGGAAGTTTACCATTTCTTGACATATTAATATCTAAAAATAATAATTCACTATCTTTTAAGGTTTACAGAAAGCCGACACACACTGATAGATACTTTCATAAATTATCCAACCACCATCCACGTCAAAAAATTAGTGTAATTAAATCTTTAGTAGATCGAGCAAAACGAATTTGTGACCCTGAATTTTTGAATGATGAATATAAATATTTAAGGAAATCCTTACAAGATAATGGATATTCACTTACAGATATTAATAATGTTATTACACCTTCTAGCGTAACCTTAAAGAAAAACCAGTTCTTAATGTTGGTACTGCTTTTCTTCCTTTTATAGCTAATGTTACAAATAGAATTGAAAAAATCCTAATCAAATATGGCATTAGGACTATTTTTAAACCTACAAGAAAAATTAAAGAACATTTAAGATCACCTAAAGATGTGTCAAACCCTTTATCATCTTCCGGAGTGTATAAGTTATCTTGTTCATGTGGAAAAGTATACATCGGGACCACAAAACGTAGCTTTGATACAAGACGCAAAGAACATATGAGATTTTGTAGATTGGGTCAACCAGAGAGGTCTACTGTGGCTGACCATGCCCTGAATAATCTAAATCATGACATTCAATTTGACAATATGGAAATATTGTCAAGACAAACCCATTATTATGTTCGTTTGCAACGTGAAGCTATTGAAATATATAAACACCCGAATAATTTTAATAGACAAGAAGAAAATCTCCGTTTAAATAGGTTTTGGCATCTTATAATTAAAAAAGAGCATAATGATACGCCTTGATTTTAATTTGTTTTCAACTTTTGGTATGTCTAGGTGTTTTGCTGTGTTTTTCCTAGACCTTGAAGCAAATGCTTTACCAATTATATGTTAAATTACCACAGCACTATAATTTAACATAAGTAGTTGAAATTAAATTGAAATTAAAAATTACAAAGAACGTTCTGCATTGTGCTTTTCATTGTTAATAACACTTCCAATTATTGATAAAGATATCTCTTTGTTAGATTTAACTGGGTTATTTTATTTGATGTAATGTTTGGATTTGTGAATGCTTCTATCATTTTAAAATTGAAGTTTTTCACAACTTTACACTTACATCATAACTCGATTAAATTTTGTTAAATGTGTTTTTTGGCTGGCAAATTTCATTGTTAGCTTTCGTCGTAGAGAGTGTTCTGGTTTGTCATCTTTGAGGCAGTTTAATAATATTTAATAAGAAGATAACTGTAAGTGTTATCGAAACGTTTAGATTGTAAAATTTAAAGTACACCATTAAAAATCCCATGGGTTTCTTTCTTTTTAATATAAGAGATTTTATAACAGGAAATGATTCACGGTTGCCAAAATGACATTACACTACAACCTAGTTTATTTGTGTTTAGAAGCGTTGTATTGTATCCTTGTTTCCTTTTCAGGATTAATACTCTTCTTGAATGTACTTTAGCCCCAAAAATAGAGATCGGATCATCACGTTATGCAGGATGTTTCTTAATAACATGTTAATATTTAAGGAGATTATTCTCGGGTCCATTTTGAGAAAAAAACTTCATATAAATATATGTCCTAAATGTCTTAACTTTTAAACTACGGGATGCTAAAATTTTAAGAAAAATTTTTTGTGTGATAACTTTGGTATGATATTTTTGTGAAACGTAGTACGCAACTTTTACTACATCAAAAGGCATTTTCTGCTGTACAACATAATTTTTTATTCTTGCTAGTGGCGTTCGTGCGGAATTTGCACTGAATCATTTCAAAAAGAAGCATCTCGCTAGATCATTAACGACAAAAAACAATTTACATAACCAATCATTTATTTAAGAGAATAATTTTTAAACTGTAAAATTATGAAATTGAAGTAATCTAAATACATTTTAGAATGCTAACACAAAATCGCCCTGAAGGCACAAAGAAATAAATCGGATGTTACAAATGTCCACCTCCTGTAAATCTCTGCTCTTGTTCTCATGGACTCACATACGCCGGGACTGTGTCGCAAAAAACTATGATGCAATTTCTCAACTGCTCTTCAATATGAATTGGTGTGCTGTAAACCAAAGTTTCTTCAGCGATTATTGTAACTTTGATTTGATTTAAATATTATTGTACAAAAGCAATGCAGTGCGCTGGCGCCCCGTCGTGCGTAATCACAGTTGATTTCTCACTAAAATGGGAACATCTTCCATCAAAGCTGGCAATTCTTCTTCGAGAAACTGCTAGTAATTATGTCCATTCAACCTCTCATGAAGAAAATAGGGTCTAATTAAACAATCATCGCATATTCCTGCTCACACGCTAACAGAAAACTGCTCCTGGTGAAGTGACTCCAATATTGCATGTGGTTTTCTTCAGACCAAAAATGATTATTGTGAAAGTTTTGGATGGCGTTTCAGGAAAAATTGGCTTCATCGGTGAATAAAATTTCAGTATCAAATAATTGATTTTCGTACACTTTTTGAAGAAACCATTGGCAAAAGCTCGTCCGTAATGGAAAGTTGCGAGGAAGTAGAGCCTGAACCCGATGGATCTGGTAGGGATATAATAAAGTCACGGAGAATTTTCCAAACAAGAATGTGAGATATTCAAATTGTTCCCAATTTTTCGTGTACTTAATCCAGGATCTTCCTCAACTGAATTCAAAACCGCCACCCCAATTTCTGGTGTTCTTGCAGTATGTTGTACTCCTTTCAGATGATTGTCTGGTTCAAAACTTTCCTTCTCGCATAACCTTTTATGAATGTTTGAAAATGCTCGTCCATCCGGAATATTTCTATTTGGAAAGCGGTCTTCGTATAACCGCCTGGCTTCCAGTGCGTTACCAACATGTAATGCATATCTGCAAACGCATAATTCGTAAAATGGACGATGTTTTTCTAATAATATTGTTCATTTTAATGACTTAAATAAGTGACTAGGTAGACAACTGCAGAAGCTGTTTATGTTTACAAAACAAAATCTGCATCTTACCTACTAGATACGTTTTTAATCCTTGATAATACCCAATTTCATAACACCGTGTAATTTTTTATGCGAAAACCGCATGTCAAACGAAAAAAAATCAAGTGACCAGATTTGTTTAGAAAGGAATGAGGATTTCAAAAAATTTTAGTTTGGGAAAAAGCAGTGGCGTATCACTTTACTCTTCAAAATGATTTAGTGCAAATTCCGCACGAACGCCACTGGAAAGAATAAAAAATTACGTTGTACGGCAGAAAATGCCTTTTGGTGCATAGAAGATGCGTACTATGTTTCACAAAAATATCTAGGGTCATAACAAAGATTTTTTTCTTAAAACTTTAGCACCCTGTAATTCAGGGTTAAGACCGTTAGGGAATATGACAAAAGGTGGTCAACCCACGAAAGGTTTGATGATAGGGACATGCCTAACATAGAAATAGATTGAAAACCTGAAATGTAAGCCATTCAAATTTACAGCAGGAAATTATCAGTCTTTCTTGGCAGACGCAAAGCAACACTGGGTTTTGCCGGCGTTGAACGTGAGTAAATTATACCTTCCCCATTCAAGGATTCGATCTAAGTCACTGTTGATTGACCCTGCCATTTTAATTTTAACGTCCTGAATATTGTTGGGGAAAACTGAGAACTACAATGTAGAGTGCCTGCAAAGCAATGGATCGGGTTAATTGAGGAAATGATGTCATTTATGTATATCAGGACAACGCGTATACGTCTTTTGTTAAGAAAGCTGGACATCCAATTGATGAGTGTATCTGATAAGCCGAACGAAGTGAGCTTGGCAAGTAGGCACTTGTGCCAAACCTGGTCAAAAGCCTTTGAAATATCTAAAGCTACTACGACTGTTTCACCGGACGTCTCTCATGTGTTATTCCAGAGTTGGGCGACATATGAAAGAAGATCACCCGTTGAACGACTTTGTCTGAACCCATACTGGTGGTCGTTTAGGAGTTTATTGGACTCGAGGAACGAAAGCAGTTGGTGATTGATGGCTTTTTCCATGATTTTCGATAGAATGGAAGTGATAGCTATTGGTCGATACTTTGAGGGATCGGTTTTGTCGCAGTTTTTAGGAATGGGAATTTGACAACTTGCAGGATGAGGGAAACTCTCCAGATGGCAGTGATCGAAAAGAGTTTGGACAATACAGGTACTAGCTCGGGGTAGCATTTTTAAGGACGATAGCTGGAATACCGTCAGGGCCAGTCGCCTTGTTTGAGTCAAGTTTATTGATAATTGATTCTAGGAGCTTGTATCGAAAGTGGATTGGTTTCATAGCGTATGGGGTAGATTTGGGCGATAGCGCAATTTTACCAGAATCATTGAGACATGAATTTGATGCAAAGTAATCGTCAAAAAGGTTGGTTTTGTCAGCAGGATGACTACTACAGCTCCGTCGCGAGACGTCATGGGAGGAAAGGAAGCTGTACTAAAGTTTTTACTGATGACTAATGACCAAAATTTACGACTACCTAAAGGAGGTGAGACTAACGTTCTTCAAACATCCTTTTGGCCTTGGTGATGATGCTGTTGCAACTATTCCTTGCGGGAATATAGTTGGCGTGATTTTCGACAGATTTATTTGATTTCAATTTGGTATAAAGTTTATGCTTTTGCGATAAAGCATCAGTGAAAGCTCTATTAAACCAGGGTTGGGAACGGGCATGACCTACACGATTATGTTTTTTGGGAATGTATAACTCCATTCCCATCAAGATAACTTAAGTTATTGAAAGAGCAATGTTTGAAGAGGACGGTTTAAAGCAATACTCACGCCAGGATTTAAAACACCACACAGTTCTACCTGTTATTCGAGTAACAGTGGGATTGAGAACAGAGGAAGTTATTTGCATTAGGCAGTCGTCTGATTGAACAAGTGGGGAAAGGACTCTGTTTTATAGACAAGTGGCTTAAATTTAATGAATAGGTCCAGGGGATGTGGAGTATGGTTAGGGTTATCAGGGATTCTGGGAGTCCGGAAATCATTTGTGTGAGATCGCAGGATACATCAAATGCTTCTGCACTATGACCTACGGGATTAGTGGTAGATAAAAATTCAATCCAATTGGAGTTGTGGACATTAAAATCTCCCAGAATTGAGATATCACAAGATGGAAACTGTATAAGAGGTAGTCTACTTTCAGCCTAAGGTGATCAAAAGATTTGGAAGTTATCATTGGGAGACCTATACACACAACAGTAGAATTTCACAAATTGTGGCCCAGAATGTCTAAACCAAATCGCTTCAAATTTGTTGATTTCCAAAGCGGACATCCTCTTACAACCTACGTTGTACTTGGTACACACACATACTCCGCCTTTAAGGCGAAAGTTAGAGTGGAGGTTGTATCTGGGAAATTGCAGCTCAGGCGAATCGGTGCTTCTAGGGGGAGACTTGCGTTTCTGATAGAAACAAAATGTCCGGTTGCACTTGTTCAAGGTGTAGGTGAACAGAATTAAGATTGGACATGATACCACGTATCTTGCAGTAATGTATCCGAATGTTGGTACTTTCGATAACCGAGGTCGCTCGAGTCCTGCCCTCGCGGGCATCCGAATGGGGCAGATCTTGCTCATCATAGTCTTGATTTTTTTTATAGTGACCGGAAGCACTTACCCTACTGAGAAAGTTGAGCACCAATGTTAAGGAGCCCATGGTAAAGGTGGTGGTATTGCACCGGGCCGTATGGGGCATACATGCCTTACACCTATGATGTTGTAGAGTATTAGAGCTGAAAAGGAAACATTAATTAGTTTACATTACATCATACAAGAATTTTTTTTGTACGACTGTAGAATATAGAGACTGCACTGAAAACAAAACCGGATATTCATTAACCTAATTAAGAAAGATCGGGCATAAGTTATATAGTACCCCAATCTGTTTATGGTTAGTTTCGTACGTATTGACAGCATTAAAATAAATTGTATATTTTGGTTCATAATTTAGGTTTCAACTTGCTTGTTCATATGAAGTTTTTTCTCAAAATGGGCCCAAGAATAACCTCCTTAAATATTAGCACCCTGTGTACCAGAGGTGCAAAAATACTTTTAATCCCTCACGGAGAAAAAGTGACACTTTAGTTGCTCAAATGAAAGACTAAGCGTGTTACTTTAGCTAATGGAGTGCAAAAAGAATTTGTTTTTTAAATTGATAACATTTAAGAAACGGAACATCTTTCAATGAAAATATAATTTAGCACCTCCAGATCTAATAAAAATTCTATATGATGCTTTTGTCAGGTTATGCCTTTATGAAAATCGAAATATCGCTGAAAGTTGTATATGGTTTCTATAGCTACAACCAGCGTACTAGACATTTCCGTATCTGGCATTTTTTTAATCTGTCCGTGTCACATTAGTAGTACCTACCTGACGATATTTTAATTTCAAATTTTCCTACCCAATGATTTTGAAATGTATGTAGTCAATATAGTACTCAAATAGTATTGTTTGATAAATGCGAACGGTACTTTATGTGTATGCAAACATCTGTCTTTTCATGTGGTTATCCTTACGCACATTAGGAGAAATAGCAATGCAGCTTTTTATCATAAGCAGTTAGAGAATACATGTAAGATAAGGAATGTATTACCTATCTCTTAAAGACAGTTTAAAATCATATCCCAACAACAAATAAATACAATCGGATATAAAGAGTTTCAGGTACCACCCTGCATAAAGTGTATAACTGTGCAACGTATTATTTTAATTTAAAATTCATTAACCATAACATGCGCAACACAGAAAAAAAAACGCCAATCGAAGAAAATACGTTTGTTTAATAAAAACTAAAAATAGCAGTGTTAAGATACAGGCAAGGGTCAGCGTTTCAATCGCAAAGCAATCAAGTAATGTTAGAATAGGAAAACTAATATGTTAAGTTAAGCAAAACAATCACACAAAGTGCACCCTTGCCTGTAGTAGGAGATCGTGTGTCTTCATATATACCCCGAACAACTTCATTTGGAATTTTAGCTTTTAACCACCAATGAGCATATAAACCTGACTTATAAATTTCAGGTTTAGCAGTTTCTTTCTCATTTACTAATGATTTATTTGGTTCATCAAGAATGCAACCCACGGACTTTGAGATACTTGCAGAATCCATAGTTGCCACGCACCTCTGCTTTTTTAAGGTTTCATTTTGGGAACGGATTTGCATTAGTTTGGAATGGATAAGATTTTCTGATTCCCAGGGATGCGGAGTAGGAACGTGAAAAATATCTATTAGGGAAGTTCGTAATGCACCCTGAGTACCCGTAATTATATTTTCTGAAATTGAAGGCTGACACGATGTTCGTGGTGTAGATCCAAATGGAGAGGTACACTGACACTGTGATTCAAATTTTTCAGCTTCAATCTCACTAAAAGAAACTACATTACTGCCTAAACTACTTAAATCACCATCACATACATTAAACATATTTTCACATTCACAACTTTGTCTTTTTTCATTCGTACTTTCATTTATTGGGAATTCTGGTGAATTTAATGTGCAACTACCTGCCATACCAGAATCAGATGATCTGGAACTGCTGTGTGAGGTTTCCATACATCTACAACATTGCATATATGAATTTGTTGAAGGATCAGACATTTTAACTAATTGATAGCTAACACATCTCCGTAAACCAAAATCTTGCGAACTCTCAGCCGGAAAGTGGAATTGAATACTGGAGCGACGTTTCAGCTTTGATTTTTCTAATGTTACTTCATCTTGAGTATTACGAAACATAGTAGGGGGCTTAAATACTGTATCAGATTTGATATTCCACTTAGTTGAACTATCATCTGTATCGAAATTGTATAATAATTCGGCTAGAACTTTATCAGGTAGTGGAACAGGATTCACAGCTAAATCTAAACTACTGGAGTGTGTTGTTGTACTGGCACTTTCGCAATGCATTTGTTTCTCATTTCTAGGTTTCCACGGAGGAGTACAAATAAAAGTAAGGCTATTTTCGCTAAATTTATTCGCTACAAATTTCGGTGGCACTGTTTGTCTCACCTTTGGAACGTATGCTTTTTTTATGTGGGTATCTATTATTGTATCATTATCTAAATTTACTAAATCTTCACAAGCCATATATGGCTTTGGTTCCAATACTGAACTACCTTCAGATGTTTCGGAATTTTGATGAACCAGATGAAGATTAACAGATGATGTTAATACAACACTGAGCTTTGATTTTGATGCGGTCTCTTCATTATTCACTTCACCGTAATCAATGACGCTTTCATACTTGGGTTCTTCTCTCTCTTCTCCGGTTTGAGGATTATAATACCGAATATATCCAAATGGATTGCTTGAACTACTTGAATGATTATTATTGTTACTGCTAATTGTTCTATAAAAAATATCTGGTTGATCATCACTACTGTCACTGTTTGAAGTAGAACTTATAGAATATGAAGATGAATCACTATCACAGTTAATAACGCTCATTCTACGATAAGAGTTTTTGGCTATTATAACACATTCAGTTCTGTGACGCCTTTTTTTAACTAATGTCATATCGAACTTTTTATTTACATATTCCGGATATAATAATTTTTTCATTAATCTTCTGTTAATTAATTTTTCTTTTATAAGTTTTCGGTAAAATTTACTTAAATTGGCAAATGGTGCTGCTGATGGATATGATAACGAAGGTAATGTTAAATTATAAGGAACTGTAGGGATGTAGACATAAGATATTACAGAGGTGCGGATGCAGTATCCTCGAGGATTGAGCTGTTAAAAATAATTTCAATTTTCAATCATTATTGTACAATTATTATAAATTAAAAATAATGTTCTTAAATCTAATTTTACACAGTTATGAAACTATCGCAAGCATGTTCAATAAAATCGGTAAACTTATTCTTAATACAGATAAACGCATTTCAGTTTAAAATATAATCAATTATTTCACGGACGAATAGTGAAACCAAAAAAAAAAATAAAAAGCATTTTAGCAGAAAAAAGTCCGCAAAAGTCACGAAAAACATAGCTAAACCATAATATTTTCGTTAGAAACACCTAATTCGCCCTCTGAAATAAAAATAACGGACGAGATCGGCTACCCATGGTTTCTTTTAGATCTTTTAATATCAATAAGTGTATTTATGAAGAAAAGTGACAAGTTTATTATTCAATAGCAAACTGATATTTAATGTATGTACAAACTGTAATCCATTATTATTTATGAAATAACGTCATGCTGAAATCGCAGCACTAGGGATTGTCACAAAAAAAAATGTTTAGATTTGGTATAAACTGACATTTACAATTATGAATTTCTTTAACCTATATTCAATAGTGTGTCTATGGGTGATACGGTGTAGATTTTGCCGATATATGCCTATATACAGGGTGACAATTTTTAACTAAGCTTCTATGGGTAACTTTGTTATTATAACAGCTACAGAGTCGGATAAATTAGCAATATTGGGCAGAATTTCAAGACCAATCAAATGACGTTTTGAGTTTTAACCAGTGTAGAAAAAACTAAAAATGAGTCGAATTTTCAAACTCAAATATCTTTGAAACCGTTGCAAATAAAGCTAAAATACAAGCGAAGTAATTGATAGATATTTTTACGAACTTTAAGATAAGCGTATTTTTAAATTTATTTTGCATTTCATTTTTGAGATATAACACAAAGTCACTTTTTTTTAATGGAACGTATAGTTTATTTTAGTCCTATTAAATAGCATATTTTTTACTGATTTCAAAAATGTCCAGTTTACCTTATTTATAACAAGTAGTTTTCTTGTAATTTAATAAAAACTGTAAAGTTAAAATCGAGTATCGGTTTTAAAAAATAGAGCGCCTTGGAATGAAATAAAACAAAAGAAATCTATAACACAATAATCGTCAGTTGTGAAAAACTTACGAGTACGAACTTTATTAATGCTGAAGTTTATAAAATTTCAACCAATCATAAATATTTATAAACAAAAGAAATACCTATGTACTGCATTACAACTAAATTACAAGATTTCAAAATGACCACCATGGTTTTCAACACATATACGACATCTTTGTAATATATTATTTTGCACTTTTAACAAGGTATTAGGTCTAATTGCTGCAATAGCTGTTCTTATTTTATCTTTTAGATCTTCGACATTATGTGGTTTAGTTTTATAAACGCTGTCTTTAACTGTTCCCCACAAAAAGAAATCCAGAGGGGTTAAATCTGGTGATCTATGAGGCCATGGAATAGTACCACGAGTACCAATCCAGTAATTAAATCTTTCTGTTAAAAAGTTAAAAACAACATTTGCATTGTGAGCAGGAGCTCCATCTTGTTGAAAATAAAGAAAAGCGCGTATTATATTGAATGGAACTTCAACATGTTTTCAAATTCATTTCTTAAAAAAATTAAGTAGCGTTCAGCATTTAAATGTTGTTCAAAAACTTGGCTTCGTCCGTAAACAAAATTGATTTAGAAAAGTCATTGTTTCTTCGATGCTCTTCAATAAACCAGGTAGCGTAATTTAATGGTCATTCAAAACCTGCAGGAAACAATGTATTTCCAACGTGGTGACGGTAAGCTTTGAAGTTAATTTGTTTCAAGATTATGCGTGCTTCTTCTCTTGACGTATTACATTCGAGTCCAATTTCCCGTACAGATGCAGTCGGTTTGACATTATTATAAGCCAGAACATTAACTTCGGTTTGTTCATTAAATGTTTTTTTGCGTCTTTTGGTTTTTTGAAAGACCCGTATTGCTTTAAATTAGTTTTCAGTTTACGAAATAATCTTTTAGCAGGTTGCCTTCTTTTCATGTACCTCTGTAAATACATTTCCGACGCTGCATTTTCATCACGATTAGAAATATAATAGCAAAATAACATATCGCTCTTTATGGAATACTCCATATTTATTTTTTAGAAAATCACCTTTTTTAAATAAGGAATACTATTTAAATTTTAATTTAATTAAAATAAGCATAAATAAATAAAAAGTGTCAAATTTGTTTTGTTTTATTTCATTCCAAGGTGCTCTATTTTTTAAATCTGATACTCGATTTTAACTTTACAGTTTTTATTAAATTACAAGAAAATAACTTGTTATAAATAAGGTAAACTATACATTTTTGAAATGAGTAAAAATATGCTATTTAATAGGACTAAAATAAACTATACATTCCATTTAAAAAAGGTAACTTTGAGTTATATCTCAAAAATGAAATGCAAAATAAATTTAAAAATAGGCTTTTCTTAAAGTTCGTAAAGATATCTATCAATTACTTCTCTAGTATTTTAGCTTTATTTGCAACGGTTTCAAAGATATTTGAGTTTGAAAATTCGACTCATTTTTAGTTTTTTCTAAATAACTACGAAAGTTGGCAACACTGGTCGAAACTCAAAACGTCATTTCATTGGTATTGAAATTCTGCCCAATATTGCTAATTTAACCGACTCTGTAGCTGTTATAATAACAAAGTTACCCATAGAAGCTTAGTTAAAAATTATCACCCTGTATAATAGAGTATGTAATAACGAATGCAGAGGCTGGGGAAAAGGTGAAGACATTAGGGTAGGGAAGAGGGTCGAATCGGACCACCAGCCTTTGGGACTAATAATGGAACGGAGAAAAAGAGAGGAGATGGTAAGAAAGGAGGAACTCATAATCAAGAAGGTCTGGACATAAGAGAGTATAAAGAGCTACAAAGAGACAATGGGAAAAACAATATGGGAAGGTAACGGAGCGCAAAAAAGTGAGGAAGAAATGATCGAGAGAATGAAGGAAGCAACGGAGAAAGTCAAGTTCAAAAAATGGAAGGGGGAGAAAACGGGTTGGAAGAGATGGTGGGGCCGAAAATGCAAGGAGGTCAAGAGGAAGGCAAGAAGAACATTAAGACTGTGGAAAAAAGGGAAAGTAGAAAAAGAAGAACATAAAGAAGCAGTAAAGAAATACAAGAAAACATACGAGAGTAAAAAGGAAGACATCAAAAAGAAACAGGAAGAACAGATTAAGGAGATTAAAACTGAAGAAGACGTATGGAAATATTTAAAGAAAGAAAAGAGGAGAAGATGGACACAAACGGGAATTCAAATATACGAATGGGAGCGATATTTCAGGAACGTACTGGAGTGGGAGCAAATACAGGAAATAGAAGGAAGACAAAATAAGAAAATATACGAAATACATGAAGAAGGAGAAAGAATAACAGAAGAGGAAGTAATCGAGGCAATACAGAAGGCGAAAAACGGTAAAGCAGCAGGAGAAGGTGGGACACAAGGTGAGGACTCGATATATGGAGGAGAAAAGGTAGCAAAAAGGATGACGGAAATAATAAACAAAATATGGAGAGGCGCAGGATTCCCGGAGAGGTGGAGAGAAGGACATATATGCCCAGTGCACAAAAAAGGAGACAAAAGGAAATGGAAAATTACAGTGGAATCACATTGCTAAATACGGCGTACAAAATATACGCGACCGTACTGGAGGAAAGGCTAAAGAAGGAAACAGAAGAAAAGAATTTGTTACCAGATGGAGAGGCAGGATTCAGGAAAGGAAGAAGAACGATAGATAATATGTACATTCTGCAATACGTGGTAAACAAGGAATTAGAAAATAAAAGGGGGAAAATGGTAGCAGTATTCGTAGACCTAGTATTGGCTTTTGATAGGGTGAACTGGCAAAATCAGTGTGAATACCTGAGAAAAAAAGATAAACGAACGGCTAATAGAAAGAATGGAAGAATGAGTGAATGGGGAGCTAAGTGAATGGACTGAGGCAAGGCTGCCCACTACGCCCAAGCCTGGTCGCTGTATACACAGGAGACCTGGAGGAAACATTAAGGGGGCAAACAAGGAGGCCTGGTGGTGGGGAACAGGAAGGTGTGGTCGCTGGCATACGTAGAAGTCATAGTGCTAATAGCGAAGGAAGAAAAACAAATGAAGGGGATGTTAAAAACGATGGAATGATATCTGAAAAGAAAAGATGTGTAAGTAAATGGGAACACAACTAAAGTAATGGTATTGAGAAAAGTGGGAGGAAAAAGGAAAAAGAAGGAGTAGAAATGGAGGGAAGAGGAGATACAGCAGGTAAAAGAATTCACATACTTGGGATGCAAGATAACAAAGATGAGGAACATATAAAAGAACGTGTGCGAAAAGGAAACAAATTAATAGGGCAAGTGTGGAGTGTTGGGGAAACTGTTCGGAATGGACTTAAGGAAAAGGAAACTATTATTTGAAAAACTAATAAAAAGTGTGATGCTGTACGAGGCGGAAGTGTGGGGGTGGAAAGAGTATCAAGAGATAGAGGGACTGCAAGAAAAACACTGGAAGTGGAGACTAGGTGTGGAGAGAGAAACGCCCGGATACATTATTAGAGAGGAGGTGCAAGAAGAAAAAATAGGGTGGATGTGGATATAGAGCAATAAAATACGATGGAGAAATGAGTAGAAGAACGGAGTGCAAAACGTTACAAGAATGCTGGAAAGAAATAAAAGAAGGAAGAATCAAATATAGACAAGAAACCAGAAAAGAATATTATGAAAGAAACGGGTATGCGAAAGAAGAAGTGGAGAGACTAAGAAGGGTAGGAGTGGGCGTGAGATAGGACATAATTAGAAGTGACAGGGATGTGCACAAGCAGGATAGATTGACGAAGGTGAAAGAAGGTAAATATAATGTAAACTATCGGGGAAAAAAGAAAATGATAGCGAGATTTAGATGTGGAAACGAAGAGGAGAGAAACAAATATTGGAGAAAGGATAAAGAGAGAAAATGTAGGCTGTGTGGGGAAGAGATAGAGACGATCAAATATATGCTGAAGGAATGCAGTGGGTTAAAGGAAGAGAAGAGGACGACAGAAGAGATACTAGAGGAAAAAGGAAGGAGAGCGGATTGGAGGAATCAAGAGGGAAGAAAACAGTGTAGGCTAAGTAAGGAAAGGAGAGACTGTAAATTGGTAGATGTAAATAGCTTAGAGGTATAATACAATCACTTTGCAATATGTATAGTAAAAATAAGCAAATAAAGATAAAGTAGGGTAACATGATCGAGACTTTCTAAGAGTATTTTAGAAACTTAACTGTTTTTACGTTTATGTCTGTCTTCTCCACAAGACATGTTCTTTTAAAGCAACAGAGTTGATTTAGAAATATCAGCCCCCCCTTCGTAAAGGGGGCGCCGAGTGTAATGGAAAAAGAATAAATTATAGTCAATTTTGGTGTCAAATAAAAGCAAACCGTCAGGATGTGAACCTCCACTTGGCTCCCGGTGCCCATATAGTTCCCCTCTAAAGTACACAATCGGTGAAAAGAAAAAATAATTCTTTTTTCACTATCAATCAATTCAGTAGCACTGTCGTTCTAGGGAAGTAGGTTATATTTACACAACATTTTCAAGTTGGCATAACAACAGGGATATAATATTATTTTACACAGGAAGTAAGGATTTGCTCTACCTCGCCTTGTTAAATCCCTCGCATACGCACGGTAGAGTAAATCCTACTTACTTCCCTTGTAAAGTAATATACTATTTTAGTTAAAACACGCTTAGGTGTATAAAAACGCAAATAAATATGTAATTATGTTTTTCAACCTTATAGTAAACATTAACGAAAGAATTCAAAAATGCCAACCAGACAGTTTTCAATACCTAAATGTAGAAAAACTCAAAAAAACTTTTTCTTTTATTAAAAACGTGTTTTGTGCGTGCAAAAATACGAAAAACAGTTTTTGTAATCCAGCAGCTTTTGTTAAATATAGCGGAGCATTAAAAAAAAATGTATCCCTTTTCCTCTTAGTAGCTTAATTATTATTTTTTCCCTACATTCTTCTCCTACAAATGCGCTGAAAAAATTACAGAGAGAAAAATTGCCAGGAAACTTAATAATTTTAGTTAAAAATACGTTTTTTTTGACGGAACAAAATTATGCACTTTTTCTGTTGTCTCATTCTTCCAGATGTCCACCTGTCTTCCTTTTCTAATCGTATAATCTTTTATTGTACAATCTACGGTATAATTGTCAAGAAGTGCCAAGTGACCATCCATCCCTACCTCTCCCCATATTACCTCACTGACTGAAATGCGTTGCGATTACTTGTTGGACTTGTTTACAAATAAACACATTAAAAATAGTGGGCATATTTAAACAAATTGTTGTTGACAACTTCAATTACAACAGAAATACTGCACAATTTAAAACTTGTTTTATTATCCAAAAAGATCTTCACACCGACTTACTCTTTCCAAAGAGAAGAGTGCTAATTTTTAAATCATGAATAAGCTTCCGCAGCTCAGCGTCTTGATAATTAGTGGGCTTCAACACTAACACGCAGAATGAAGCCAAATAGGGTCTATGTGTCCCTTTCTATCTTGCAAATTTTAGAATAAAGCATATCTTATTTAATTAAAAATTATTATTAATTTTATTAAATACATAAATAAAAAGTTTACCTCGAGTAGGATTTGAACCTATGACCTGTACTTTGCTAGAGTACCACGCTAATCATCTGCGTCAACAAGATTCAAGCCCCAATCAATGCAAATTTTGTCTTTATGTATGTAGAACTGATGTAAATTTTAAATATAATGAGATTACAATCAAATTACTTATATTAATGGAATGTGAGCCTGCAATATCGCAAGGATTTACACACACCAAAGCAACTTGACCGCGGCACTCTAGCAAAGTACAGGTCGTAGGTTCAAATCCTACTCGAGGTAAACTTTTTATTTGTGTATTTAATAAAATTAATAATAATTTTTAATTACATATTTACCTTTGAACTTATTCGTTCATAACAAAACTTATAATAAACATATCTTATTTCTTTTTCATCATGTTACTGATTATATTTATACAAATTATGACGATCGGTAGAATAAACCTAACAAATTGTTTGATTAATAAGTGCCGGCACACTCATTGTACGCACGGCCAGCAAGGCAGATACCGACTGCTCCTTTCTGTCGCTGGTTGCATCTGACACCAACATTTTAGTGCTGCTGATAGCGACAGCGAGGGAAGGAACGGCCATTCGTTCGATTATACCGGGGACCAGCAACTCTCCAAGGAAAATGTATAATATCGGGGAGATCAAGACCTCCATAGACGATGTCAAGTCGAGCATTATTTTTGTTCATGCAGTGACGAGATGCGACAGGACCTCGGCCTTAATAGGTAAAGGAAAGGCAAAGCCTTGGAAGATGACACAGAAAGACAGCAAGTTGAGGAGAATTGCTGAGGTGTTCAACAATACCGAATCTTCGCACGACAACGTCGCAGTCGCTGGAGTAGAATTCGTAAAAAGGTTGTATGGGTGCAAGGATAATAAAATGAGCGTCAAGGACCTCCGAATGAAGGAGTATATTCACCACGTGTCATCACAGGATGTTACGGTTAGTTTCGACCTTAGCGTATCAGGCCTATCATCTGGTAATTGTTATAATTTTCAAGGTAGATGCTTACTTCTGCTTTACAAACGTTTGTTAGTTAATTGTTTAGGAGTGATTTACTATCGATAAACAAGACTATTTTTCTAGGTTCTAAAGTGGCTAGGAAACAGCCTGAGACCGCTAGATTGGAGGTGGCAAATTAACGGTGGAAGCCTTGTGCACGTAACCATGGAAAGCCCACCAGCACCACAGTCCCTTCTTGACCTCATTTCCTGCAACTGCAAAAGTGACTGCTCCAAAAGCGTTAGTGAATGCCGAAGTTCGGGGATTCCATG
Organism: Vesta saturnalis; assembly: GCA_036346205.1. Lineage (NCBI taxonomy): Eukaryota > Metazoa > Arthropoda > Insecta > Coleoptera > Lampyridae > Vesta > Vesta saturnalis. The sequence continues at coordinate 242,959 of JARFJB010002354.1, forward strand.
TTCCAAAATATTGTAAGAACTGTTTCAACAGTGACCGCACTAATACTGGCTTCGTTGTAGATGAAGACGACCCAGACTGTCGGTAAGTCTTATCTAAGACGAGCAAAATTACAAGTAATGCATTTTCTTAATTAAAGTACGGTAATTAGTCCATTATTTTTGTTTTTCATTCCACAGGTAACCGATGCAGACACGTTCCCCGCACTTCTTTGCAAACATCCGTCAACGTCTTAATCTTCATGGTGTCATTTGAAAGCCCTACTCAATCCAAAGATACGTTACTAAATATCTTGTAAAAATACAAGTCACTCATTATTTAAAAATATAATTTAGCAGGCGCTTTGGATCTTCCGGATGTTACAAATATGAGCCCAAATATATTCGATAACAACATTTGAATTCCTCACTCATCTGACACCTTACTGGGCAAGATAGCACCAGTCGTTTGTTTGTCATATCAGTTTCTGAAAACCGCATTGGAAGCCCAGTTGCCCAAGGCGCTTCCGTTGAAATGCTTGCAGCTTCGTTTCTAATTGTCGCAGAAACTTCGCGCCGGTACCATTAGAAAGCTTATTTAACGCCGAATGACGTGTGTTTGAGTATTTTTAGGATAACTGCAGTAGGTAGTGTTTTTAAATCAAATTCTAAGAACAAAAATATCCACTATTAAGTCCTCAAAAAGGGAAGGAACAAAAGTTTTAAATAAACGATCAATTTTATACATATGTAAATGTACAATCGTAAATATATCATTTTTGTATGAAACACTCCATTTTGAAGGTAGTTCATCTAAATTACATTTCTAAATGTAAGCAACTGATATGAATAAAATGGCGCTCCTGCTCATAATGCCAGATTAGGAGTTGATTATTTAAATAATCGGTTTAACAAAAACCTAATCGCTACAAATACACCCGTTTGTTGGCCAGCAAGATTGGCAGATTTAGTGTGATGTAATGTTGAAACAACCGTTTCGGGGCATATTTTTAAATTTAAATTATTATTACCGATAGCCTAAGTTAGTCCTTAATACATTTTTTGTAGTTTATAAAATAAGCGCACTTTATGTTGGAGCCCTTCCTGTATTTTGAAACTATACAAGTACAAGCGTTAAAATAAGGAGTTATTTATTTAACAAACAAGAACTTTTATAAAAAATGATTTTTTGCACGATGAAGTTTTTGGCTCGTTACACCTATTCCGGATCCAACTCAGGAACCGTGTGCGTGTGCGTTTGTGTGAGTGTGCGCGCGCCTGTGTTTGATGAATCTCGGGTGAAAATATCCATTAAAATCTGAAAATCGAATACGTTCAAGTTTCACATGAACATCTGTGACCTAAATGTATAGATCCAAGTGATTTTTGGTGGGGGTGGATATTTGGTTAGAGAGTGAGAGGAGTAAATATGATTTTCTTTCGGCCGCAACAACTCAAAAATTAAAAAGCAATTGTTTTAAATTTGGCACGTGCTTATGACCTACATGGCTAGCCCCCAGAAATGTTTGGTGTTGGTACACGCCTTCACGGTCTGTTGAAAAAAGTCCACCATTGTGCATAACTTAATGAGTAACTTACCGCGTAAAACGTGTGCTTTATTAAAACCCGAACTCCGGTTGGTACATAGTACATATGATATTTATTAATAAATACTAATTAAAAATGTATTAATTCCAATGGCAACGAGTTTGTAACATCAACCTAACTTTTGAATTTTCAAAATAGTACAATTGTTTATTTTAATTTTAACCAAGTAATCATTCATGTTCATGATGATCATAATTGTAATTCAAATCTAAAACATGAAAACCAAAATTGGTATTGATTTTTATTTAAAACCAATTGTTTAAAAGTAATTGTACAACCACCGACTTACAATGCAAAACATTTTATGGCTATGAGAGACACAAGGTGTTTGTGTGAAACTAAAAAAATTAAACATTCTGACTTAAATTACTCTTCTGTCATTGGAAAATACGTTGGTAACAGAAAGTTTAGTATGGTAACACATGTTCTCTAAGTCCCTTGGAGATATTTTCTTAGGTCCTCTTGTTTTGAGCAAATTGTTTCAGCTCTATCGTACAGGCATCTTACCACACCTAACAGCTCACTCTTGTGGTGATTGTAGTTGCTTTAGAATTAAGTTGATTTAAGAAATGTCTTTTCTATATTTCAATAACATAACTTATTTGGTATCATTTACTAGTTGTTTTGTTTCTCTATCAGAATATCTTAGTGGCCCTTGAGACTGACGTTCGAAATGCCATTTTTGAAAAAAAATATATATCTTTCACCAACCATCCGTTACCGATTTAAAAAAAACAATGAAATAGCAAATGGTTCCGGTTGTTACGTCAACTAAACACCATTTTAATGCAATCGCGCCCTCGAAGAAGACTTTTGTTTAAGTGCTCAACCTCCGAAAGCTATGAACCTTTGCAGTTCATAGCAATATACATATATTTCAAATATTATTTTTAATGTGCCGGAATCGATTTTTGAGTCAAGGGAAGAAAAAGAAAATTTTGATAAACACTACAATTAATTTAATCAAAAATGTCACTCCGAAATCCAACGTTAATTTTATTTGGTATTCCAAAAATTGTAGAGAAAAAAATTAGTAGTGTCGATATTGATATGAAAAACTAAAGTCTATGGTAAAACCAGATTTTTCGAAGTTAGATACATTTACTCATTTGAAGTTGAATTATCAAAATGTTAGATGGCTAATGATTTCTACATTGCAGTATCGGATTGTGAGTATGGTGTAATATGTATCTCAGAAACTTGGCTAAATAATGACATTAGCAGTAATGAACTCTTCGTAGATCAATTCATAGTATACTGAAGTGATAGAAACTATCATAATTTGAACGCTAACAGAGGTGGTTGTGTTTTAATTACCACTCGGTATTTTTTCGAAGTTACTCCATTAAAATGTAAGAGTATTGATGCCATCGATATTGTCTGTAAATTTAAACCGCCTGGGGGAAGCTCTCTAGTTGTAATAACAGTCTACGTATCTGCTGTTACATTAATTAATTTGAACAGTTTTTGAAATATATTGCAGTGTTTATTTGTTCTCATTCCGATAATTTGGTGTTTGTGGGGGATTTCAATCTAACAAACTTTGTACAGTAAGTAAAAGATAATAAACTACAGCTCTTGAAAGCTTCTCTAACTTTTGCAAAATCAACAATAATAATTTCAGTATAGACAATAGATTATTAGACTTGGTATATTCAAATTTTAATTGCAATGTTCGTGAAAACCCTAGTTTGTTAGTAAGGCCTGATGTTTATCATCCGCCACTTGATATAGATATCAGCATACATAAAGAAGTGTTAGCTAATTTTAATACCAATGATAATTATAAAGCATTTAATTTTAAAAGCTAATTATCCATTACAGTAAAGTAAACTAATGTCCATTGATTGGACATTTTTAGTTACTATACAGACTGGCCAAATGAGGGGGTGGAAGATTGTATAAAGACGAAATAAGTTAGAGAAATGATTTTTGAACCACGGGTAGATATCAATAAGCACTACATTTCAAAAATATGTTTGATCATACATGTTTCATGTTATTGAAGCAAACTAAACTTATACTTTTTTAAATGGAACACCCTATACATTATTACATTTTTGGAAAGCCCATAAAATACGCTTTCCTTTAATTGTATGGGTCTATCTTCTATCTCCTTTGGTTTAAGAGATAATCCATTGTTTTTAAAAAAAAATCCCATTTTCGGTCGCCTCCACCGATTTATTAGGCCACTTTAGCCTATTTTAAAATGGCAGAAAATTGTTTGTGGTCCTGTAGTATGTATGTTGCCTATCAGTAAGGAGTATTTACAGCTGTATAGAGCTGTCCTAAGGAGCCTTAACAAAACTGAAATTTTGTCACAACCAGATGTCATTTTGTTTTTTAACTTTTTAATAGTATGTAAGATGTCATGTTCACTAAACTCAGTTACCCATATAAGATCACAATGGGATTGCCATAGTTACTATATTTATTTGCGGTATTGATATCAGATTTTTGGACCAAGCACTACATTTTAAAAATATTTTTGATCATGCAGGGCTTCATGTTATTGGAGCAAACTAAAGTTATACTTTTTTAAATGGAACACTGTATATATTATTACATTTTTGGAAAGTCCAGAGAATACGCTTTCATTTGACACCAAATTGTATGGGTCTATCTCCTTTGAATTAAGAGATATTCAATTGTTTTTAAAACAAAAATATTTGTTAGGCGACTTTCATTTATTTTAAAATGGCAGAAAATTGTTTGGGGTTCTGTGGTATTTTGAAATTTCTTAATTTTCAGATTTCTTTAATAATATACACGGCGTGTCACTGTTTGTAAATACAACCTTTTTTTAATTAAAAAAAAAAAATGGCACCCACATGATGTTCGTGTTATTTGATGCTTTGCTTGATAGATATTCTTTCTTTTTCATCAAGCATGTCATACCTAATAGTAACAATTTTCATAATATTTTTAGTTTAATTGTGAAATTGCGATTGTAATACAAAAAGACTGAAAATAGAGGTATTAAGTTGGTCGTGGGATTGTAGTTTCTTACTAAACAAATTTTTCAAGTAAAAACAAGAGTTAATATAACAATTACAAATTGATTTAATGAATTATTTTAAATTTTTTGAACAAAATTAATGCATAAAACATTCTTGTTTCTAGGCAAATTAAATCAGTCCTTAGTAAAATTTCTAAAGTACTCAATTTGATTATTATAAGTTTTTGTTATGAACGAATAAGTTCAAAGGTAAATATGTAATTAAAAATTATTATTAATTTTATTAAATACATAAATAAAAAGTTTACCTCGAGTAGGATTCGAACCTACGACCTGTACTTTGCTAGAGTACCGCGCTACCAACTGCGCCACCAAGGTTCAAGCCCCAATCGATGCAAATTTTGTCTTTATGTATGTAGAACTGATGTAAATTCTAAATATAATGAGATTACAGTCAAATTACTTATATTAATGGAATATGAGCCTGCAATATCGCAAGGATTCACACATACCAAAGCAACTTGACTAATATTAAATTATTATAAGTTTTTGTTATGAACGAATAAGTTCAAAGGTAAATATGTAATTAAAAATTATTATTAATTTTATTAAATACACAAATAAAAGTTTACCTCGAGTAGGATTCGAACCTACGACCTGTACTTAGATACGCGTACCAACTGCGCCACCAAGGTTCAAGCCAATCGATGCAAATTTTGTCTTTATGTATGTAGAACTGATATAAATTCTAAATATAATGAGATTACAGTCAAATTACTTATATTAATGGAATATGAGCCTGCAATATCGCAAGGATTCACACATACCAAAGCAACTTGACTAATATTAAATTATTATAAGTTTTGTTATGAACGAATAAGTTCAAAGGTAAATATGTAATTAAAATTATTATTAATTTTATTAAATACATAAATAAAAAGTTTACCTCGAGTAGGATTCGAACCTACGACCTGTACTTTGCTAGAGTACCGCGCTACCAACTGCGCCACCAAGGTTCAAGCCCCAATCGATGCAAATTTTGTCTTTATGTTGCTTTGGTATGTGTGAATCCTTGCGATATTGCAGGCTCATATTCCATTAATATAAGTAATTTGACTGTAATCTCATTATATTTAGAATTTACATCAGTTCTACATACATAAAGACAAAATTTGCATCGATTGGGGCTTGAACCTGGTGGCGCAGTTGGTAGGCGGTACTATAAAAGTACAGGTCGTAGGTCTGAATCTACTCGAGGTAAACTTTTATTTATGTATTTAATAAAATTAATAATAATTTTTAATTCAATTTGATTATGTTCAGATCAACGATTTCATTTTTTACGTCTTTTTGTAAATGTAAACGTATAAAGATGGTCATGGAACTGTAGTTTCACGCTAAAGAATGTTTTAATCAAGTTGTATTAATTTATAAAAGAACCTTTGGCGTTCTTAAATATCCATCACTTACAAAGTTTTGAGATACTCTCAACTCTACTGTAAAAATTCGAATCTTCGAAAGTATTTTTTATTAATTTTTTTTATCTTTTGGCATTATCAAATTTGTCTTAATATTATAAATTATAAATTTTAATATTATAAATAAAAATTATAAATATTATAAATTATAAATGTTTTCAGTAAATTACGCTGGTGAAAATAACTGTAAATATGTATTATTTTTATATACAATACTGTGTAATAAAATAAACAAATACAAATTACAACAAAACAAGAACAATAAAAAGAAAAAAAAAGAAAAAATCAATTTCTCATTAAATGCTCGAATGTTCTTTTTTTTTTATGATTGTGGACCTGAACAGGCTAAATAAGGCCTATCGTGCTAAAGCATTCAGGAACACTTAGGAGGATGGATAGAGGGATAATGAATTGCCAATAGATGCCTATGAACAGCTACCTTAAATTTTCTCATATCGTAAGTGAGAGGAATCTACTTTCAACTTCAATACATTTATTAACACGTCACACAAAATTATTTTTCATTACCTCTAATGTGAGCCATGTGATATTTTGAAAAGAATTTTTGATTCTTTCCTTCACATTTTGTGTTTGGAATATCTTTATACATATAATCTTTTACGTAACCCCACAAAAAGAAATCCAGTGGGGGGGTCAGATCAGGTGACCTCGGTGGCCAAGAAATGGGTCCTCTTCGACCTATCCACTAATTCTCTTTCCAGTGGTTTAAAAATATTTGTACGTCTCGATGGTAGTGGCGGGTGCACCATCATGCTGAAACCACATATTTCCGTAAAAACTGCTTCATTAATATTTTGAAGGTTAGGTAACACATTTCTTAAACAATTTAAATACATCTCGCCGGTTAGAGTATCTTCAAAAAAATAAGAACCTATAACATGGGACCCAATAATTCCCACACACACACACACACACACACACTTAGTGACCAACGAGTTTGTTGGTCAACATGCCTGATCCAATGAGGATTTTCAGTGCTAAATAATCCACGCTGTCTGTTCGCTAATCCATTACTTTTCAAGGTAGCTTCGTCATTAAATAATATAGAAAATTAGGAACTTCTGCAATGTTTTGCAAAAATTAATTCTTCGTTTAAAAACCTAGACAATATAGTTGTTGATGACGTTTTATATGATATCCATGATATTTATGGGCATTTAATATATTTTTCACGCTAGATTTTTTATATCAGTCATATGTGATATTTGTGAAATACTTACATGAGGATTTTCTTGGATTGCAAGTAAAACTGTAAGTTGGTTTTCATCATTTGTCACTGCTTTATTAGCTACTTTCTGTTTTTTAAATTTAACACTACCTGTTCCTTCACATCTTTGTAAAAGATCTTGAAACGCCTTAGGTCGCGGCTTTTTTTCAGCATAGGGATATCTTGCTGCATAAATTCTTCTTGCTAGTAAGCAATTTGTTTGACATTCTCCAAGAATAAAAATCATTAAAACCATTTCCTAAATATTTAGAGCCATGAACAGTATGGGGGCGCCATTTAAAAAAAATTAAAAAAAGTTATATTTACAAACAGTGACACGCCCTGTATATTATTAAAAAAATCTGAAAATTAAGAAATTTCAAAATACTACAGGACCCCAAACAATTTTCTGCCATTTTAAAATAAATGAAAGTCGCCTAACAAATGTTTTTTTTTAAACAATTGAATATCTCTTAATTCAAAGGAGATAGACCCATACAATTTGGTGTCAAATGAAAGCGTATTCTCTGGACTTTCCAAAATGCAATAATATATACGGTGTTCCATTTAAAAAAGTATAACTTTAGTTTGCTCCAATAACATGAAACCCAGTATGATCAAAAATATTTTTAAAATGTAGTGCCTGGTCCAAAAATCTGATATCAATACCGCAAATAATTATAGTAACTATGGCAATAAAACTAAACTTGTTGAAAACGTCGCTAGTTCCACATTATTTATTTATTTATTGTTTATTGGTGTTATTGCAGGAAGCTTACACACGTTGTATTGTTTACATCTTTATCTGATCTGGCAAAATAACAACTACTAATCCTCTATTGTTGAAACTGGGGATAGTAAAACCAGTTTTGTAAATTATGTGGTTTATTATTGGAAGACTATTGAGTGCATTGCCTTAGAAATAATTAAAATTATACGATTACCCTTTATGCACCTTTTTTTTTGTAACAACTTTGTTCTCAAATTCGCAAATTGATAGGTTTCTGATAAAAAAATTAGATGCATTGTGAAGATCGCAATTTATGATTAGTGTAATTAATAACCAATTTTGCATATAGTATATACCAGCGAAAAGTCTTGTATCGAATTAACATTAAACCTGTAAATACCTATTCATAATTTTAATCTTTCTTTTGTAGTAGTACCTATTTAAAGTATTTCAAGCAAAACTAGTACTAAACAGAATATAAAGTGTATACAATTAAGTCGAGAATTGGTCATAACTGGTTCTTATGCGACAATCTTCACTAGCAGTTCTAAAAGTTGTGCACTTACATACTTTTTTGCTGAAGCAATACCACTAACTTATCGCGACGTCATAAAATTTTGTTTGTTTATTGTTAATTTTTCAACTCTTAACATCATTCTCATTTGTTAATTTTGTATAGCATAATATAAGCAGTTTAAAAGTAATTCAATAATAAATAATTGTCAAATTAAAAATCAATTACCATTAATTACGTACTTTTAGTAGAAACAGAAAATTATAATTAAAATATTATTTGTCGTTTCAAAGAAAAGAGTTAAATAACACCAGCTAGTGGTGCTGCTTTGTTTCTATATATGCGCTGTGGCGTAAAACTTCAATAAAAAATGTAAGTGCACAACATTTTAGAACTGCTATATAGTGAAGATTCTCACATAAGAACCAGTTGTATCCGATTCTCGACTTAATTGTATACACTTTATATTTTGTTTAGTACTAGTTTTGCGTGAAATACTTTAAATAGGTACTACTACAAAGAAAAATTATAATTATGAATAGGTATTTACAGGTTTACATGTTAATTCGATACAAGACTTTTTCGCTGGTATATGCTATAGGAATATATAAATTAAGGTTTATGTAGAAATAGAAATTTATTTGCCCATATTATATTATAACACAATTATCTTAATTGATAATGACGTGAAACTTATCAGTCGCATTAATTTTTCGATAACTGTTTGTGGGTTAAAAATTAAAAGTTTGTATACCTATATGTAGTAAAAATGTTTACTAGTAACTAATACATTATTTTTTATTTTTTTATTATGATTTAACTATTTGTGTAACATTATAATACTCTTCAATTTTTATTTATTGGAATTTATTCAAAAGCAGTAGAACTTATACATATTGAAATAAAACAATACTCAAGATAACACTAACAAGTCATATCTCATCAGAACGCAGGTAAAGTGTCCGGTAGAACTGAACGGGTATCGGATTAACAAGGAGGATTGTCAATATATGGTTCTATTGTGCTTGAAACCGCCTTAATGCTTTGCTGTCTCGTACTTATTGTACGTGACAAAGAAAGATGGATATATTATGAATAATGCCTCTATTTCTGCCGAACAAAAGCGTATAATAAAAAACAAATAGGTATAATAAAATGCCAGTGGTTCTCAACACTGCTTTAACATTACATTTAAAATTTATGGAAGAATGCAAGTTTTATAATAAACATTTATAAAAGCCATTCATAATAATGAATATTCGATTAAGTATAGGTATTTCAATTTACATTTAGAAAGTTCATTGTATACCTAAGTATGGTAATGACGTTTTAGTGTACTCCAATTACAAAAGAATCCAAATAAATATGCAATACTGTAACAATAAGTAATTAATAATAGATTATTATACCATTTAGTAGGTACATATAGGTATAAATAAAACAACTGCAATATCTATATTATCATTATTCTTTGAGTAAGCGTTTATATAAACTAACCATTAATATAATGCCGAAAAAGTTGAGTAAAGAAATTCGCGAATTAGTTTTAAATACAGTCGATTATTTTAAAGAAGAAAAAGAAAATGGTGGTGGACAATTATAATTTTTACATTTAATTATAAAAGTATATCTTTGTAATTTAATTAATATTTACTAACTATAATAAAAATGTATTTGTTATTGTTGTTATAAGTATAAGTGAAAGGTGTCAATTGAAATTACTTATAGGTAATTAGTAATCGATTATTATTTTTATTATACAAAAGTTGCATTTCTTCACAAATTATATAATGTTAAAGCAGTGTTGAGAACCACTGGCATTTTATTATACCTATTGAATTTCTATTCTACCTGCATCTGATTCTTATTGCCTTGTCATTATGTGTGAAAGTTGCAAACGCTTTTGTTCGGCAGAAATAGAGGCATTATTCATAATATATCCATCTTTCTTTGTCACGTACAATAAGTACGAGACAGCAAAGCATTAAGGCGGTTTCAAGCACAATAGAACCATATATTGACAATCCTCCTTGTTAATCCGATACCCGTTCAGTTCTACCGGACAGGCTATAACAATAGTGCCCTAAAATTATATAATAAAAGCTGTCATTTCCTTCTAATCCGGTTATTTCGGATTATGCGTCAATATTCGTAACACATTTAACTATTCTTTATAATGTGGAAGATGTCGCGAGTATGTCCACTATTAAAAAACGGTGATCCCAGAATAAAAAATTATCGGCCTATTTCTATATTAAATAATTTTGCTAAAGTGCTTGAATGTGCTATGTATACTAATATTTATTCTCAACTAAAAAATTACATCTCGAAGTATCGGCATGGTTTCGTAGAAGATCGATCAACAATTACAAATGTAGCTCTAATAAGTCAATTTCTCACGGAAGAACTGGATAATCGTGGTTAAGTAGACGTTATCTACACAGATCTAAAAAAGCATTTGACCAAATAGATCACCATATCATCCTACATAAGTTAGAAACGTTTGGTTTTAGTGAAAATCTAATTAAACGTTTTAAAAGCTATCTGTTGGGAAGGTATCAGTTCGTTGAGATTAATAATCAAAGTAAACATCAGCACCGGTGTGACTCAAGGATCCAATTTGGGTCCTTTGTTGTTTTTAATTTTGATAAGCAATTTGCCTATGTTCATTGACTGTCATTCTAAATCAATAGAGTACTGTACCAGGTGGCAAGATAAGTATGCAAAGTGCTGTTTCTCGGAAACTACTCGTCGTAGAGAGTTGCGATAAAAAATTTTATTACTAAAGACCGTGGAAAATATTTTCAAATTTGCAAGATGACCACCAGGGGGCGTAACCGCCATCCAAAGCTATTAAAGTGATTTTTTTACTGAAATCCACCAAGTAAAGTTACCAAAAAATTATATGCTTTTTAAAGCTCAGCTTTATTCGAGTAATTTTTGTTTTACGTATCTATTAAAATAAAGTGGTGGGGGGTGATTCAGTGATTTTTTAAATAAATAGCTGTAACTCCTAAACGACTGAACTGATTTTAATAATCTTAGTCTCGTTGGAAAGAGCATTTATTGCTCCATCAAATCCATCTTACCTGTAATATGTCTAATTTTCAGTGATGCCACTAAAGCGCGTTTTTTGATATAATATCAGAAAATTGCAAAATTCTCTAAAAATTAAATGCAACAATATGACTTTTTTCATAAAAAGGAGATGAAATCATTCCTAAATAGGTTAATGAAAACCGCATCTTGATATCTTATTCATACCCTAAAATGTTGAAGAAAGAAAATTTAGTTATTATAAAATTTGAAAAAGTCGATATTACACAGGTTCTTATTTATTTGTCTTTTTTTCAAGATGCAAGGAAAAATTTCATCATTTTATACTTTTTAAATAATAAAAGTTTTCATAATTTCAAAGATTAAAAAAAACGTGTAGGGGCATAATAATCAATGCCTAGAATATGCAAGTGCAGAATATTAGGAGTAGGCCATTGAGAAAAAACAAATACCTAAAATAAACTTGTAAACAAATATTAAAATTTGACAGACAGTGTAATTTATGTTTGTTATACAAGTAAGCCCTTAAAACTACCTATAATGTATTTCACAAATGATGAAGCTGTTGATATGATTGCGGTATATTTTGAATGTCTTCAAAATGAGACATTGGCTAAGAGAGTATAGTCAGCTCGATATCCGGATCGGCGTCTACGCGATGTGAGAATTTTTCCGCGTTTAGTGCAAAATTTGCGTAATACTGGAAGCTTGCGACGAAAGTTGCGAAGGGACTCGGCTAGAAGAATGGAAAACAATATGGTTAATGTCTTAGCATACGTATCATTGAATCCCCACGTTAGTACTAGAGCAATGTCTCTCGCGTTGGATATGTCACGAACTAGTATTCAAAACATTTTAGAGGATCATAGGTAAGTTCTTGTCAGTGAAAATACTACTTTACATGTTTCAGAATGTGTTTGTAATTTAAAATCTATAGAATGCACCCGTATCATATGGTTTTACATCAAGCCTTACATGGCGAAGACTTTGACCGACGGATAGATTATTGTCATTGAATGTTGGGAATGATCAGGGAAAATAGAGGATTTTTATCCGAAATTCTTGGGACGGATGAGGCCATTTTTAAAAGTGACCGAAACGTTCATTTGCATAATATGCATTATTGGTCTGACACCGATGCTCTCTGGTTGCACCAGGTCCAACATCAAGGTCGTTGGAGTGTTAATGTGGTATGCATCCTGGACGGAACTATTATAGGTCCCTATTGATGAACCACTAAATGGTGCCGTGTTCTTGATTTTCTGGTAAACCAATCGCCTATTTTATTAGAAGATGTGCCCTTGCAATTACGGCAAAATGTCTTTAGAACTAGATGGTTGCCTAGCACATTTTTCAATAACCAGAGGTGGATTGGACGAGGAAGTCTATTTTCTTGGCCACCCCGATCCCCAGACTTAACCTGTTTCGACTTTTATCTATGGGATCGGTTAAAAGATATTGTTTACGAAACTCCACCAACAACGAGAGACGACATGAAAGTACGAATTCGAGAGACCATTCGTAGCCTGTCAAGAGCAGAAGTTGAAGCTGCTGTAATGTCCACGCATGATCGGATCCAACGATTGCATCGAGGTCGATGGGAGACAATTCCAGCATTTAAGTAGGCATTTAAGTAGGCATTAAGTAGGTACTTGATGCCTACTTAATGCCTACTTAAGTAGGCATTATTGCACAATCGGTCCTTTTCAGGGCCATAAATAAAATGAATAAAAAGAATTCCGCAAATTTGAATAATACCTTTCAAAAATAAATATTATCATATTATTACATTAATTTTTGAAATTAAGAATACTTTTATTATTTAAAAATTATAAAATGATGAAATTTTTCATTGAATCTTGAAAAAAGACAAATAAATAAGAATAAATACCGGTATAATATCGACTTTTTCAAATTTTATAATAACTAAATTTTCTTTCTTCGATATTTTAGGGTATGAATAAGATATCGAGATGCGGTTTTCACTAACCTATTTAGGGATGATTTCATCTCATTTTTATGAAAAAAAAGTCATATTGTTGCATTTAATTTTTTAGAGAATTTTGCAATTTTCTGATATTATCACTGAATCACCATCCACCACTTTATTTTAATAGATAGGTCAAACAAAAATTACTCGAATAAAGCTGATCTTTAAAAAGCATATAATTATTTGGTAAATTTACTAGGTGGATTTTAGTAAAAATTCACTTTAAAAGTTTAGGTTTATTTAAAAAATCACCCCCCACCACTTTATTTTAATAGGTACGTCAAACAAAAATTACTCGAATAAAGCTGAGTTTTAAAAAGCATATAATTTTTTGGTACATTTACTAGGTGAATTTCAGTAAAAAATCACTTTGAAAGTTTAGGATGGCGGTTACGCCCCGTGGCGGTCATCTTGCAAATTTGAAAATATTTTCCACGGTCTTTTTGGCCACTTTAGTAGTAAAATAGTTTCCGAAAAACAGCACTTTGCATTCTAATCTGATCACCCGGTACAGTAAGGGTAAACTTTTGAACAGATTTTTATACCCAGCGGTTTGAATATTAATAATAAACAAAGATAATAATAATAATCTAACCAGTAGAAGTTTTGTAACGTGTAAATGGCTCTTTAGTTGAAAAAGGCGCGAAAATAACATTTAGGATTGCTATAGTATTGAATTTCTATGAAAAAAGCTCTTTTAAACCCATACAAGACGTGATTGTTAAAAACTGGTAAAATTGTAAAGTAAACTTAAAGCTCAAATACCACCCTTTTTTCTCAAACAGGTGAACATTCAAACAGGTGTACATTCTTGTAATAACAAGAATGAACTGATAAAAATAACTTATTTTATCCCACCGTAGCGCGGGGTAAAAAACAATCATAAATACGTATCTGTAACTGTAGGAAAAATACCAGATGTGATTCATATTCGTAATGAACCCCTTTCTATGACAAATCCAAACGTAAGCATTGTCATAAGAACTGTTTTATTAGCTTAAATGATAAAAATACATAACTAGATCGAATCCGTAATCCAAAGTATAAAAAAAGCAAATAAATAGATAAAATAAACAAATAACTAGCTCTAATTTGTAATCGAAATTCTAAATGAAATATAATTAAATAATTTTTCTTTTCTCAAATAAATAACAGCAAGTCGCGTTAGGGAAGAATCTAATCTAAATAGAAGTAGGAAGTTACTGAATAGATTTTTATAGGTTTGAATATTACTAATAAACAAAAATAATAATAATCTAAACAGTACAATTTTGTACCATTTAAAATGCCTCTTTAAATAAACAAGGCGAATAAATAATATTTCGGATTGCTATGGCGTTGAACATCTACGAAAAATACGGTTCCTTTAAAACCCATACCATATGATTGTTGAAACTCATAAAATCGTACTGACACAAATATAAAAATACAAAATATGTGACTATGCGTGGCAGATCCGTATATAAGTGGTAGGTTTTTTGAACATCTTTTCTTTGTTTTTAAATTTGAAGATAGGTCCAACTTTTATTTTTGGTACTATATGTGATTTTAAGTTTAATTATAACATTGTGTTGCATATTGTCTTATACTACATTTTTCCTTGACTGCAAATTCAACATTAAGCTAACTTTTACCTTTGTTATTATGATTGATCTTAATACTAATTAATTCATTCTAAAAGTACGCAATTAAAGGCGGGAGAGCTAACAGGGCCATTATCGTTTTTATTGTTACCCTTCAAATTGAATAAAAATGAAATTTAGTGGATGGAAACATTAAGTTGTCACGGTTAGCGATATTCATACAACAAGTATACGCTCTATTATTTACATCTTTCTTGACTCTGTCTATATTTGTACTTCTTACTTCTTTAGGTGTCGAAGCAGTAGACAAATAACTGGCGTCTTACTGACGATAGAGTAAAGTCAACATCGGAAGACACCAGCGCAGAAACGCATTTTTAAACTAGATAAAGATGCAGTAATGATTGGAAAATGACACAGATATTAGTACTGTGCGCCCTAAAAACGTTACTTTCCAGATGATCGTTTACCAACTTTTGTTTGTAACCTCTTTGTTTTTCCGGCGTATCAAATTTGTTTATTACTTATTCTACAAAACAGTTTTTTTTTTAAACTAACCGCTGCCTGTATTGAATTTATAAGTAAGTTAGTTTAATTATTAATTTCATGTTATATTAATGTAATCAAATCTAGTTTTTTATATAATGTGCGACGCAAGTAGATCTCATAACGCTCAAGCAGCTCAAGCAAGAAAACGCCATTTGTTATCTGAAGATGCTCGCAAGATTGTGTGGAACAATTACAAAAACTTTAAAAGTACCAATTCAGGTAAAAAGCAGTTGGATAACAACGTTTTATTTTGTAATATTCGAAGGAATAATTAAAGATGACGAAACAATTGGATATTAGGGAAATAAAACGTCATTTAGAAGTTTACTTTTGAACATGGGCTTCAGGTAAGTTTAATGATTAATTTTGAATCATATCTTATCTTGGGTTTTATGTAGGTGGAAAAAAACATCTGATCATCGTAAGATTATAATAGAACGACATGAAATACGTTCTTTGCGTTGTGCATATATACGTTCGATCACTAATTATCGGAAAGCAGGACGACCACTTATACACACAGGTTAGTTTTGAAGATTATAAACTACACATTCTACTGCATAATTTTAGATGAAACATACATACATTCGTCTCATACGATATCATATTCGTGGACAGATGGGACAAACACAGGTCTTAAATCTCCTATTGGCAAAGGAAAACGCCTTATAATCGTACATGCTGGTATGTTTATTTAATTTTATAATGTAAATATGTTGCTATTTATCATTATTTTAGGTGGTGAAATGGGCTTTATAAATAATGCTCTGTTAATATTTAAATATGGCCAAAAATCAGGAGATTAATTGTTATTGGCAAATGTATTTTAAAAAAACTAGATTTTGTAACTATGACAATAAACTATGATTTTAGTTTATGATTATTTCTAAAATTTTACATCTAAAATTGTATTCTTGGACAACAAACGCGAAGTAACATAACCTTAACTTTTATTTTTTTAAACGTATATTTTTTGTTAAACTTTACACTCTGACGTCTTTTTTTGCGCAGCTTGATGTCTTCCGATGTTGACTTTACTCTACCGTTAGTAGGGAATGCTACATCGTCCGGGGCACGATTTGGCCAGTAACCTGTCTCCTCCCTATGGTAGTACTCAAGAGAACAATACAATTGCCTCAGATCGCCCTGGCTGCAAGGGGCGGTCAAGGTGAAACAGACAGGCCCCGTTGCTGACGACTGTGCAAGGAATGAATGACGAGTCGGCACATGGAATGTTCGAGGTAAGCATGGTAAAGAATTTGAAATTGCGAATGTAATGTACGAAAGGCATCTTGATATTCTGTACGTATCGGAGACAAAGCGCGAAGGAAAGGATTCTGTGGAGATGGAGGGTGGCAGCCTAGTACTATGGTCACGAATTGAGACTGAAGTGCATGGCGCAAAAGGAGTTGGGGGTGATCGTAAGTGAAAGAGCGAAAAGATGTGTTAAACAGTACGAATTAGTATCTCCACGGGTAATGTGAGTTAGAATGAAAGTGGAGTTTCGAAGAATTTTTCTTCTGGAATGAAGTAGAGAACGTGTTGAACGTATGTAAGCCAGACGAAAGAGTGATGATAGTGGGGGATATGAAGGGATAGGCGAGTGTACAGAGAGAACATACTGAACGCGTTCTAGGGAATTTCGGAGACCAAAGAGTCAATGAGAATGGTGAACATCTATGTGGAGACAAGCCTGTTTGTATCTAATACGTGGTTTAAACATAAAAATATGCATATTTATACATGGCAAAGAGGTGAATCTAAAAGTATGACAGGCTTGATAGTGCATGATGAACTGTGCTGTTGAAAAACTGTGTTGTCAATTGTGCCGTGCGGATATGTGGAAGAGCGACTGTAGGTAGACAGAAAAAATGTGCTTGGTGGAATGAGTCGGTAAAAAAGGCAGTATGTAAGAAAAAAGATGTGTACGTGGGAATGATTACTACAAAACATGAAACAGAAAAAGCGATTGTATGAGGTGTACAGATTAAGAAACAAAGAAGCGAAGGAGGCAGTGAGAATAAGTAAAGAGGAAGTGATGGCCGTGGAAGGAGAGAAAATGAAGAATGACCTTGAGGGAAACAACAAACTTTTCTGGAAATGGGTCAAAAATACAAAACGTGGTCCACAACAGAACGCTGGAGGAGTGATGAATATGAGCAACGAAATAGTATGGGACGATTGTGAAGTGAGGAAATGCTGGCAAGAACATTTCGGAAAGCTGTACAGTAGTGAGGAAAGTAAGACTGAAGGGTTAAATAAGGAGAATGTAGAAGGGATGGTGAATGAAACTGAGAAAGATATTGGAATAAGCTAGAGAAAACGGTAGGAAGGTTGAAAAACGGCACGGGAGCAGGCGTAGTAAAATCACTGGTGAAATGCTAAGTTATGGAGATGCAAAGCTTATACGAAGATTGTGTAAATTATTCAATGTATGCCTTATGTGTGGAAAAGTGCCGAGGGATTGGAAGAGCGTGATCATAGTACCACTGTATAAGGGTAAGGGAAACATGAGTAATTGCAAGAACTACAGAGGAATAAGTTTACTCAGCGTGCCTGTAAAGTATTTGGAAGAAGACTGATTGATAGTACGAGACACTACACAAACTAATATTTGGGAATGCAGTGAGGCTTCGTGCCAGGGTGAGGATGTGTCGATCAGATCGTTGCTCTCGAGCAAGTGATCGAAAAGTGTCTAAGTGTAAAAAGGAAGCTGTATCGTGCGTTTGTAGATCTGGAGAAAGCATACGACAGAGTGAATAGGGACAAGCTGTAGGAAATATTAAATGAATATGGTGTAAATAAATGTGTAATAAACGGAATAAGGGTGGTATACAACGGTAGTCGGGCATGTGTTAGGATGAGAGGAGGTGTGAGTGAATACTTTAGTATTGAGCAAGGAGAGCGACAAGGCTGTATGATGTCACCGTGGCTGTTCAATGTACACGTGGATAAATGTGTTAGATAAGCATGTACCGATACAAATGGTGTAATGGTTGGTGACGTAAATGTACGACTTTTGGTGTATGCAGATGACACAGTCTTATTAAGTGACAGTCCGGATGAGCTACAAGCTGCTCTGAGGAATATCTGGGTAGAATTTTTACGGCAGATGGTACAATGGAGGGCGAGATTGGACGAAGGGCCAATACTGGAAGGAAAGTGATTGGAAGTATGTGGACGATAATGAGAAACGAAAACATTCGCCTAGCTGCGAAACGAGCAATCCATAATGGCGTGTTAGTCCCGTCAGTACTGTATGCGAGACATGGGTATGTCAAAAAAAGCACGAAAGAAAAATAAATGCCGTGGGTATGAGATTCCTGAGAAGCGCATGTGGTAAAACGAGAAGGGGCAAGATAAAGAATGAGTGTATAATGACGAGTGTGGCGAGGAAAAGACGATGATGGATAGATATAAAAGTAGTACATTACGTTGGTTTGGTCACATTGAGAAAATGAACAACGCAAGATTAATTAAGGAAATATATGTGGGTGAGGTTAGAGGTAAGGCCGGGCCTGGTAGGCCATGTAAAACTTGTCTGAATGTAGTAGAATGTGTGATAAAGGAAAGAAAGATAAGGAGAATAAGAGAGATAGGAAAGCATGGAAAAGAGTATGAAAGCATGGAAATAAGATTGTGAATTGTTTTGCCTACCATAAGAATGGCGTGAAGGATTGTTTTGCCTAACATCAAGGGATGGCGATGAAACAATTGGATCTGAATCAATTTGATTTAGATAATCATTATAAGAATGCGTACGTTGGTATAAGACATGTAAATTACAATTAAGGATCTTGGAATCATATTTGACTCTATGCTATTTTTTGATAATCATATTTCTTACTTAATAAAATCATCATGTAAAACGTTAGGGTTTATAACAAGAACATGTAAAATTTTACTAATGGTGAGTGCCTAAAAACTGGATATATTAGTTTATTCACTCTAAGCTAGAGTATGGTGCGCCTGTTTGGTATCCAATATACAGCAAGCACATAAATAACATTGACCCGTTCAGCGTAGATTTTCAAAATACTCTATTACAAAATAAATTGTATATATCCACAGTAAGGAGCAGATCGTTGATGACAAAATGTAACCTAGTAGTTCTGTTACTTCTTTGTATAAGTTATTGCATAATAAGGTAGATTGTAATACATTGCTATGTGCAAAAACTTTAGTAGTAGTTCTGATGCATATAATATTGATTATTGTAATTTGAACACTGTTATTTATTTAAGTTAACTTTAATGTCAATCTTGAATGGTCAGTTGGTTGTACTGTTGGAGAGTAAAGATTATAACAATTGTTATTAAACAAAATATGTAAAAATATGCTATTTTCGACGAAACCGGAAAAATATACGGGATTTCCATTTAAAGGAATTGGATTTTTTTCATTTGAGCATATGAATTTGGAAGGTTATAAAGGTCACCGTGTATAACAAATTAGCAACATTGAAGAGGTATTAAGTTAATATACGAAATATAGGAATTTCTTCTACTGATATTATAAAGAAACTGCCCATTTAGCAAGACCATAAAAATACTTATTTTCATCGTTAATTTTAAGTCCAAATATCTCAAAAACGTTTCATTAAACACGAGTTAATTCGAAAATGAAAGAAAATGTAGGGGCGCTCCATTTGAAAAAATATTTTTTCATTTATCACTTTTTTGACGCACCTTAAATAAAGTTACAGCGTGACTAAAACATTTTATATTCTCACGATAAAACTACCGGAATGTTATGTAATACCGTTGACTGAAATTTTACTCAATGGTAATACTAAAGTATAGGTATATGATAAATATTACGTCAAGACATTACAATAATAAACGTGTAATTACCTCCATTAATAAGAAATTCTAGAAATTAGAACACTCACTATATTTTCATTATTCATTGTAATACATTTTTTAAACTAGCAATTATACTTTCAACTAGTACAAATATTCGAGTTAACAAGATATGACGTACAAAAACCATTTGTAAGTACAAAAAAAAACAGTTTTGTTCGTAAAAACAAAATAAATTACAGTATGTAAAATTGCGTAGGACATTTTCAATAACAAATCATTACTGCGGTACAAGTTTTACCGGAAAGCAAACGTATCAACACATTCTATAAGCAACAATTTATTTGTTTTAAGGGATAATTTAAACGTAAATATTTAAATGTGCGGTTTACTATAATCAAAATTGTAAACACAATTTAAAATGAGCATCTTGAGAATGAAAGAAGAGCATAATTTAAAATAATTTATTTAGTTGAGTTTAGTAGATGTAATAGTCGGGCTCCCTACCAACGTTCAGTTGGGTTAAGGTCACTTGAAAAAACTACACAAGTCATGCCAGTCATTTCCCATTAAATCAGTAAATTAAACTACTTATAATGAATTCATTTTATCAGTGAAGTTTGCTCTTACTTTTCGGGTTGCCATAGTTTTAATTAAACATTTCTGTACGAGTTTATGGAAAAGATAAGATAAAAATTTATCAATAAATTGTTTCAAGACAGTTATACAGCATTAAACCTACTTGTGAATTAATATTGTGCGCAATAGTTTGTATTTATTAATTATGGCAAAAACATTTACTAGGGCAGAAACTAGTAGTCACAATCATAACCAGAGTTCTTGGATTGTTCTTCATAATAATGTTTACGACGTGACGTCATTTTTAAATGAACATCCCGGTGGAGAGGAAGTTTTATTAGAGCAAGCGGGTGGTGACGGAAGTGAAGCATTTGAAGACGTGGGCCATTCAACAGACGCAAGAGAATTAATGAAAAAATATAAAATTGGAGAAATAGTTAAATCAGAGCACACGCATGTTGACGAAAAAAAAGAAGACTGGTTATCATCACATAAAGGTGGCAGTGACACATCAGCAAATCAAAGTCCTCTAAAATCATACGTGGTTCCGATCATCATTGGAATAGTTGGGCTACTAATTTATTACTATTACTTTTGATTCACAAAAATAGGTATTTTTTAAACAATATTAAGTGAATTAACATTAAAGGCGCGGAATTTGTGTACTAATATTAATTGTAAATTAATTATCTATTCTTATTTAATATACAGAACGTTCACCTAATTATCTACTTTTATTTTCTCCTTACAATATAATTATGTATAAACGTAAATATTTACTGAAAAATAATTACAATGCGATAATTGCAACAAAAATTAAAGAACGTTTACTTGCTAATTATAACCAAAAGGACAATTGAAGTTTGGGACGTGGAAATTCATTATTATTAATTTTTACTATTGTACTGATTATACACAGTAGTAAAAACTTGAAAGATAAAATCCATCATGTAGGTATTTATTTATTTTAGATTTCATAAAGTAGTAACAGTCTTGGATTAAGTGAATAATTTTTAAATTTTATAGTGATCAACACTTTTTCTGTTTGGACAGGCACTATTTTTTTTTTTTGAAATGAAGACATTTATTTTATTGCTCTTATACAATTGAAATTATATGCGAAATTAAAAAAAAACCTTTCTTAGTACCTACACGTATTTTTTTTAACTACTACCATCGTGTCGCCTGGGAAATGATGTCCATATAATAGTTTTATACGCAAGGTCGTTTAAGTACAAATTAATTAAATTTCATAACTGTACAGCAAATTAAAAGTATGCCTAATTTAAGTTTGTGTAAGATATTATCCTCGCCAGGAGTGTTTACCACTACGTCATTAATTTATGAATTTAGCTATCCAATTCGTTTATACTGTCTTCTCATATAAAACAGTGAATTAAAAAAGGATGGTGAACATTCGTGGTGCATTTGACGAAAACGGCATACGGTATTGAAGAAGCAAATGTAGTAGAAAGAGTCAACTTATAAACGCGAAATCAATTTGTTTTGCATGCATATGAATTTAATTCTTATTTTACTAATACTACATAACCTCCATTTGTTTGTTCATCCTTTGACTGTTTCCTCATTTCCTACATTTACTTCTTTTAATCATCATTTATTACACACTTTAAATCAGTTCTAATTTTTACAAAATAAATCACAATAAATAATTGTATTTTGGAATTCTGCAGCTTTGAATGCTGCATCGGGTACTATTTTCTAATCACAATTTATTATAACGAAAATAATTGTGATTAATGTTTTTGATATTACACCATACGATCGTATGTGATGACGTAGCGGCAAACACTCGTGGCGAGGATAATACATTTAAACGACTAAAACGTTTAAACCTAAAGCTACAATTAAAAATCGTACTGATGATTATTACTATTGCGTTTCCGTTTAAATTCGAGATCCTATGTTGTTTATTGTGAAAAATCAATTTGGATCCGCCATATTGAAAATGTACTAATAGACTGATTTCAACGAACACAAATCCATTTTACTGGGCTGTACAAAAATCAAACTTTGTTAATAGGCACCATTTTGTGTTCGTAATATCTAAAAACTTTATTTATAAACCAATTCCGCCACAAAAATGAATAGTCATGTTGTTGTGATAGACAAACACTAAATTTTATTTTTTTATTTTATTGGGTGCCATTTTGAATCCACCAATGTCAAAATCTTTATTTATAGACCGAAAAAACTGGCCACATTGAAGCGATGAATAAAAATGAAATTTTATGATTTTGTTATTGAAAACCATTTTGTGTCCGCCATATTGAAGATATTTGTTTATAGAGTGATTCCTTCGGAAAAGGTATAGATATATTAACATAATGGATAAATACTAAATTTTATTGTTTCATCTTAATGGGCGCCATTTTGAAAGTCATATTAAAAAAATTTTTACCACCCCAGGAATCAATTATTTCGATAACTAAACATCACAATTTACACTGTTTCAGTTACAGATGTTCTATTAAATTAATTTATTAACACCTTTGTAAATTAAAATTCATCTATAACAGAATACAATAATTTGATAACCATTAAGTACACTCAGAAAAGTAACTTAGTATAAACTTAAAAAATCTTATGTGTGCAATACATGACCTCACAATACAATGTATTTGATAATTTAAACAAGCACAAGTAAAACTGAAAGAATTTGATGTGTTTTATAACTAGTGCACTGAGTTTTTTTTGCTACTTTTGTGGTTTTTTCATATCAAACATTTTTTTTTCCAAAAATCATCTGAGATGGACAGAAATCGCTCAAAACGTGTAAAAACGCAAAAAAAATTTCGAAAATTTTTTATCAAAGGGCCAAACAAATTTTTTTTCCAACAATCGTCTCTAATGCTCAGGAATGGTTCAAAACGTGTAAAAATGCAAAAAAAAAATTCGAAAGTTCTTGACCACAAAATTTTTGTTTCCAAAAATCATCTGACCAAATGGTCAGGCTCAATACGTGTAAAAATGCAAAAAAATTTCGAAAATTTTTATCTAAGGGCCAAAATATTTTTTTCCAAAAATCATAAGAAATGGCCCAAAACGTGTACAAATGCAAAAAAAATCGAAAATTTAGACCAAAGGGCCA
The DNA here is from genome assembly GCA_036346205.1 of Vesta saturnalis. NCBI lineage: Eukaryota > Metazoa > Arthropoda > Insecta > Coleoptera > Lampyridae > Vesta > Vesta saturnalis. Next base: position 267,124 of record JARFJB010002354.1, read on the forward strand.
ACTTTTTTTTTTCAAAAATCGTTTCAAATGGCCAGAAATGCCTTAACACGTCTAATAAGATAAGATAAAAAACCTCGTACATTATGCGTCTTGAACCTGAGACGCCGGGTCATCAACCAACCGTGCTGCCACTGCGCTACCAGAGCAGTTCATGAACAAACGAAAAGCTTGGTAGATATTCAATTCTAGGATGGTTCACTTAGTTCCCTATGTAAAGACGTGCCAGTGTGCTACGAATAGCCGTTCGTATTTATACACTCTATAATAGTCGAAATCTGGAATTCCGCCATTTTGCCGACAGATTTCGCTCAAAAGTTCATCATTCCGTCTGCGCATGGATCCGAACCTAGGTACCAAATTTCATGACGATCGGATTATCTTTGTGGACGCTATCGCGCTGGAACACACAGACAGACATACATTTTGAAATGTTCATGTTTGAACCTATTTTTTTCCAACTTACGATAAAGCAATTATTAAGTATATATACATATATACATATTTTCTATTTGGCGATAATTCACAAAAACTAAAGTGCTGCACTCGAAATTTCGCCGACCGTTTACAATACCTCCCAATACTTTCGTATTGTGAGGTAAAAGGTAGAAACAATTTCATTTTAGGCAAATATTATCAGAGTATCAATTTAAAATGTGTCTAAGAATACTTGGTTTACGAAGAATGTTGTTTTAATCTATATTAATAAAAAGAAATTAAGGTTGAAAAAATAAGCCTTTTTGTAAACCGGGCAATTGGAGATATGTAAATCGGGGACTCAATTCTCATTAATAAACGAACGGACCCGTTTCACCGTTTTTTGAAATTTTACCTCATGTGGATGAAATGAGTTCCAAACAAACTGAATATATTTTAAAAGCCGTTAACCCGAGAAATATGAAAATTGATATTTAGATGTTCCTTAAGAAATAAAGAGACATGTGTATTGACTTCTCCGCCGAAACCATCCCCTAACGTGTACAAACGGGAAGGATGAACAACGAAGGAAATTAAGTTTTCTGAACCAAATATACCGTGTGGAGTATCACGAGGATGGAAAATCAAAAACAACGGAAAGACAATTATGAAATTAACCATCCCTCAAAGGTAGTTGTGTTCGGGGTTGAAAGTTCAAAATACTGTAAAATATCATGTATAGCAAAAGCATCTTAGAGATCTTTTAAATTCAAATTAAACATGATTTCGGGAGTACGTTTAGAAGTGTTTGAAACCAATACCAGAGGGTGGAAATAGGAGTTGAAATTCATCCCGTTGCGAAGCACGAACATTTTGCTGGTTTTGAATAATTTAAAAAGATAAATATAACCAAAACTTTTAAATATTAATACTAACAGCATCTGGCGCGCTTTTGCTGCGCTCAAATATAAAACACATTCTCCTCTCCTTCTCTCTCTCTCTCTCTCCGCCCTTTCATGGCGATCGGATGAACTAGTATGCATATGAGAGCACCCCAAGGAGGCCAATATTAAAAATGTTTATGCCACAAACCTTCGCGGGGGTGTACTCAACAACTTCCCAAATTTTCATGGCGATCGGATGAATGTAATTGATAATTATGCCAGAAGCCTTCGTGAGAGTGTACTCAACAACTTCCCAAATTTTTATGGCGATCGGATGTTGGGGGGCCGATATTTACATTTTTTTATGTCGATACTCTTCCCGCAAGTGCAAGCAATAATTTGTCAAAGCGTTATCATAATCGGATGAACGGTACAGCAGCACATAAAATACGAACAACGAAATTTATATATTAAAAAAGATTAATGTTTAGAATAGAAAAAAATTAAATTCTAATAGCTAACTAAACATTGCCATCTTAAAAATGTTGATTTAAATGAATAAAAATAAAATTTGAAAGTGGAACATTTAGGGAGTACGAAAATCACTGTGCACGCCATTCAATTGTTTTTAAGGTTCGAAATGTGGTATTTAGGTAGAATTGATGCAGATATTTTATCAATAAAACAATTACATATTATAAAATACTTATCTTTTTTAATTTTTAATTTAATTTAAATTTCGTTAAATGTGTTTTTTGGCTGACATTTTTCATTGTTAGCCTTCGGTGTTAGAGGGTGTTCTGATTTGTCATCTTTATGACAGTTTAACAATATTTAATTTTTAATGACTTAGTTATTATTTACTAAAATTTAATTCTATAGTTGGCTTTATACGTTTCTCAAACTGTTATGTTAATAGCACGCTGATGTTATTGTTTTAATTTTTGAACTTTGACAAAATTCTTTTCAACATCTTCAACAACTTTAATAGATATTACTACTGACGAAGATAACTGTAAGTGTTATCGAAACGTTTAGATTGTATAATTTAAAATACACCATTAAAAACCCGAAAAAGATAAGTATTGTATTGTGTGATAATGTAACCTTCAACATCCTGCATCTTTCATTTTATTAAAGCAAGTTGGTTCAAATCGTAATATTTTAAAGTGAAGAATCTACTATAATTCTATGTACAGTTACTTAAAGACCATCCTGCATAAGACTATTTAAAATGCTTGGCAATATCACAAGCCATTTTGGTACGTGAGAAACTGTCAAACATACATCAAACTGTATATTGATGTGTAAGATTTGGAACGAAACTAGTAAATTTTTTTACTACACTATAGATCGCAACTGTTTCTGTTTTTTTCTTCAATGATTGAACATACCGAAAAATATATTTTTAAATGGTAAGTGAGAGAAAGAATGCTGGACGTGCAAGATATCACTTCCGCTAATTATCAGTTTGTGGTAAGATAATCATAATTACAGTTTTATAACGATTCTTTCATTTTATGGTTTTAATATTAGTCACTTTTCAAATTTTTTATTCTCTACGTTCTACCAATTTTTCGTTAAAATCTGTTTACAAATAGAGCTACTTTATAGAAGGCACTAAACTACCTATTATAAATATTTCGAAAACCATAAACTATAGAACGAAAAGTGTAGAGACCTTTTTACGATAATTCAATTTTATATCAATTTTCGTTCTGAATTTTCAGTAGTGCAATAAATAAGGAGGTTTAAATGGTTTGTTGTGAATATCTGAAAAATTATTAACTTAATAGGAATTAGTATACAGACGTTTCGTAAACATTAAATAAAGATCATTTTACAGAAGTTATTTAATAATTTTTTTAGAACCATTAAAAGCCATGTTAAAGGAAAAGTAATATATATATATATATATATATATATATATATATATATATATATATATATATATATATATAAATAACACGACAAAAAAAAATGAAATAATGATAAAAAAATTATATAAATAATTATTAATAAAACATCATCAAAATAAAAAACAATAAAATATAAAAAAATATATATATACATATATATATTAATATACACTAACACATAAAAAATAAATAAAAAATAAATAAAATTAAACAAAAAAAAAAAAATAAAAATAAAAAATAAATAAAATAAACATAATAATAATAATATATATATAATAAATATATATAACATATATAAATAAATATATAATAATATATATATAATATATATATAATATAATATAATATATAAATATATTATAATATAAATATATATAATAATAAATATAATAAACTAATAAATAATAATAATAAATATATTAATAATATAAACATTATATTTAATACATATAAATATATATATATAATATATAATATATATATATAATATATATATATATATATATATATAATATATAATATATATATATATATATACATATAACATATATATATATATATAATAAATATAAATAATAAATAATATATATATATATATATATAAATATATATAAATAACACAATAAAATAATAAATATATAACATATAATAATATATATAATATTAATAATATAATAATATATAATATAATAATATATAATATAAATATATAATATTTATAAAATAATATTATATATAACAATATATATAATATATAATAATATAATAATATAATATTAATAATATAATAATATATAATATATATATATAAATATATAAATATTAATAATATATAATATAATAAATATAATATATAATATAAATATAATTATTAATAAAATATAATAATATAATAATATATAATATATAATATTAAAATTTTAATATATATTCAAATTATATATATAATATATTAACAATAATATAATAATATATATATATAACATATAATATATAATATATAAATATATAATATATAACATATACATAACATATAATATAAATATTAAATAATATATAAATAATAATATATAATACATAATACAATAAATTAATAATTAATAATAATATATATAATAAAATAAACAATAATAATAATAACATCACAATATATAATATAAATATAATAATATAATAACATAATAAATATATAATATAATATATAATAATATATAATATATAAATATATAATATATAATATAAATAATAATATATAATATATTAATATTATAATATAATAATCATAAATATATTATTACATATATATATTATACATAATAAAAATTTAATTATTTACATATTATAATATATACATAATATAATATATAATATATAATATTAAATACATATATATACACATATATAAACTCATACAATATATATATAAATATATAATATAACACTAACTTAAATATAACATATATAACAAATAATATATAACAATAACTATAATGATTAATATTATATAATAAAATATTAAAATCAATTTAATATTTAATTATTATAATATAATTTCATAATTCTAATTAACATATAATATAAACATTATAATAATAAATATTAATAATTATAAATACATAATAATAACATATAACAAATAAACATACAAATAAAAATATTAATAATATAATAACAAATTACTATTCAAATATAATCATAATATATAACTTTAAAATAATTAACACAAACTAGTAAATCATAAATTCACAACTCTCTACAATATACATACACATTAAATTTTAAGAATAAAACACACATCAATAACATACATACATAATAACATAATATATTACAATCTAAAAGTATAACATACAAACATCAACAATACACAACACAAAAATAATAACACATATACACACATAAATAAAAATAGATACATAAACTACATAAAATACACACAATTCATACAAATAACACATAAATAAACACATAACATACACACTAATACAAACACAACATAACACAACATACACACACACAAAAATACACAACATAATTACACACACAACATATAATCACAATTAACACACACACACACACACACACACACACACACAACAAACGCAAACAAACCGTATTGATTATTATTGATTGAGCACAAACTTTTACTGGCCCAGTCAGAATTCTTTTACTTTATGTTTTTGTTACAGTCGTTAAGTTTTCATTTTACTTATAAATAATTAGTTTAAGAAATTTTTTTTATTATTAAAGTACCCTGATGGATTTATGCCTTATTGGTAATTACCGACAATTATAAATACCCACATTAAAAAGTATAAATAATTTCTGTTGTATAAAATTTAATATAATTTAACAATAATAAACGCCAAAGGATTTACCAAGAATTAAATTTTTTAATTTTAATAATTTATTTTTAAGAAGAATTTTAATTAATTAAACAACATATTATAAAATACTTATCTTTTAATTTTAATTTAATTTAAATTTCGTTAAATGTGTTTTTGGCTGACATTTTCATTTTAGCCTTCGTGTTAGATGTTCTGATTTGTCATCTTTATGACAGTTTAACAATTATTTTAATGACTTAGTTATTATTTACTAAAATTTAATTCTATAGTTGGCTTTACGTTTCTCAAACTGTTATGTTAATAGCTGATGTTATTGTTTTAATTTTGAACTTTGACAAAATTCTTTTAACAACATGAATTACTACTGACGAAGATAACTGTAAGTGTTATCGAAACGTTTGATGTATAATTTAAAATACACCATTAAAACCCGAAAAGATAAGTATTGTATTATGTGTGATAATGCTTCAACATCCTGTATCTTTCATTTTATTAAAGCAAGTTGGTTCAAATCGTAATATTTTAAAGTGAAGAATCTACTATAATTCTATGTACAGTTCGACCATCCTGTATAAGACTATTTAAAATGCTTGCAATATCACAACCTTTGGTACGTGAAAACTGTCAAACACATCAAACTGTATATTGATGTGTAAGATTTGGACGAAACTAGTAAATTTTTACAACTATAGATCAACTGTTTTCTTTTTTCTTCAATGATTGAACATACCGAAAAGATATTTTTAAATGGTAAGTGAGAGAAAGAATTGCAAGATATCATGCTTATTATCAGTTTGTGGTAAGATAATCATAATTACAGTTTATAACGATTCTTTCATTTATAGTTTAATATTAGTAACTTTTCAAGTTTTATTCTCTGTTCTACCAATTTTTCGTTAAAATCTGTTTACAAATAGAGCTACTTTATAAGGCACTAAACTACCATATAAATATCTCGAAAGCCATAAACTATAGAACGAAAAGTGTAGAGACCTTTACGATAATTCAATTTTATATCAATTTTCGTTCTGAATTTTCAAGTGCAATAAATAAGGAGGTTTAAATGGTTTGTTGTGAATATCTGAAACATTATTAACTTAATAGGAATTAGTATACAACGTATAATAACAAAAACATAAAAAGTAAAAGATACAATTTTTACAGAAAGTAATAATACACAATAAATAAATAAATTATTAGAACACATAATAAAAACACATACTACAAGGAAAAACACAGTAATAACATATATACAATACACAAATATATATATAAACAAATATATAATACACATATATATATATATAAACACACATAAAACAAACAAACCGTACTTGATTATTATTGATTGAGCACAAACTTTTTACTGGCCCAGTCAGAATTCTTTTACTTTATGTTTTTTTGTTACAGTCGTTAACGTTTCATTCCTATTTTCGAAACTTCATCAGAACGATAGACTAGTTTAATAGATAATTAGCTCTTCCTTAGCCTTATAATAGCTGTACCACCTGCAGCTGGATTTCATGCCTTATTTGGTAATTACGCAGCCGACAATTATAAACCTCAACACACAAAACACATTAAAATTAAAGTATAAATAATTTCTACGTTGTAAATATAAAATTGTAGATATACACTCTTTAAGACAATAATAAAACGACAAACAGTTAAAATTTAGTCAAGATATTAAAAATGCTTCTTTTTTACCATTTTTTTAATTTTTATTTTTAAGAATCGAAATTGTATACTAATTTGCATATTACACATTACATAACACAATAACTTTAGATAACAGCTTTCCAAAACGTATAAACGATTATAAACATCGATACAATAAAGAACACAATAATAATAAATAACATCAATAACTAAGGAATCAAAAGAAGTAATTAAACTAATTAATGTAATAATACCACAAGTTTTGCATTTCAAAATAATTCTATAGTAATACCATTGTAAAACTTCCTTTTTGTTAACACCACAAATGTAACCAAACTAGTGTAACATATAATTGTACAAATGCTAAATGTACAGCTAAACATTAAGTTTGTTAGGTATATAAAATATTACGTAGAATAATGACAGATTAAAAACACAAGTACATGGTAATGTGAATTAAATATATTACAATCCTTAGTAGGAAGGTATTTTATGTATTTGTACAATAGGTACTGTATAGCGTACCGCGAAAATTTGGTTATTTAATAAACTTGTCAAATCGCCATTGTTACGCGATAGAAAGATGATTAGTGGATTTAATATCTGATACTACGTCGTAATTTGCTAATGTTTTCAATATTTTATTTGATGTATTTTTATTTAAAATGTAAATCTATGTAACTGATGTTTGCTAATGAAAAAACATATGTTTAATTACTTTGTTACTAAAATGTAACAATTGTTAATTTACCACATTCTTTTTAAAAAATATTTAATAATTAATTATGGTATATAAAAATTTTGTTTTATTAAATAATAAATTTTTGTTAACAATGCATATTTTAAAATTCAGATTTCTTAGTAAGTAATGTGGAAAAATCTTATAATAATTTCTTGCTTTTTTATCATTTTAAATCGATTTTTAAAATTTAGTTTAAAAAAATTGCGTTTAAAGTTTTGATTGATTTTTTGTTTTAATTAAAACTATCATTTAAACTTTCTATAAATATTTTTTTTTTATTTAAAAACCAGAAACCTAATTCGTTCTTTTCTTTTTGTTAAAAATTATAAAATTAATCTATAATTAATCGAAATTTAAACCCGAATCTTAACTATTTTTGGTAAAGTTAACTAAAAAATATTTAAATTAGCAGGTATTTTAATTAATTAAAAAACAAACAATTTCAATACGGTATTAAAAATCAAACATTGTTAAAGGTAAAGTAAATTTAAAATAAAAAGACATAATTTCTAATATTATCGAATTAGATTGTTCTGGGTAGATGACCATTAAAATTAATTTAATTTTATTGTTGTAGAAATGAATTTAACCTGACAAAACCATTTTTCTAAATTCAAACTTTATATCGGTAAATGTTTGATCTTTTACAACTTATCCTTGTAACTTTGTTTAATAATTTTTTGTTTTATTCATGGTTAACAGTAATAAACGTTTGCTGCAATTTCTCTTTATTGTAATTTTTGTAATTGTACATGTATTTTGTGCTTTATTAGTCACTAAACAATGTATGTAAATTTCATCTATTTTGTTTGTCCTTGCATTTACCTTTTATCACCTGTAATTTTACTGTTGTTGATTTTATTTTATATGTACCGTAGTTTGCATTATTTTTTATTTGATAGATAAATTTAATAAAATTATTTTTCTAAATAAATTTATATATACAGTATGTCCCCGGATCGACTTTAAAGGGAAAATTCTTTATTTTTGATTTCTCAGAAAATTTCATTTTGCTGATTTGCCCTGCTTGTTTTCAAACCCCAAACACAAATTACCTATTATAAATATTTCGAAAGCCATAAACTATAGAACGAAAAGTGTAGAGACCTTTTTACGATAATTCAATTTTATATCAATTTTCGTTCTGAATTTTCAGTAGTGCAATAAATAAGGAGGTTTAAATGGTTTGTTGTGAATATCTGAAACATTATTAACTTAATAGGAATTAGTATACAGACGTTTCGTAAACATTAAGTAAAGATCATTTTTACAGAAGTTATTTAATAAATTTTTTTAGAACCATTAAAAGCCATGTTAAAGGAAAAGTACCGGTATATATATACATATATACATATATATATATATATATATATATATATATATATATATATATATATATATATATATAGACACACACAGTCAAAAAACAAACCGTACTTGTATTATTGATTGAGAACAAACTTTTTACTGGCCAGTCAGAATTCTTTTACTTTATGTTTTTTGTTACAGTCGTTAACGTTTCATTCCTATTTTCGAAACTTCATCAGAACGATAGAGACTAGCTAAATAGATAATTAGCTCTTCCTTAGCCTTATAATAGCTGTACCACCTGCAGCTGGATTTCATGCCTTATTTGGTAATTACGCAGCCGACAATTATAAACCTCAACACACAGACACATTAAAATTAAAGTATAAATAATTTCTACGTTGTAAATCTAAAATTGTAGGTATACACTCTTTAAGACAATAATAAAACGACAAACAGTTAAAATTTAGTCAAGATATTAAAAACGCTTCTTTTTTTACCATTTTTTTAATTTTTATTTTTAAGAATCGAAATTGTATACTAATTTGCATATTACACATTACATAACACAATAACTTTAGATAACAGCTCTCCAAAACGTATAAACGATTATAAACATCGATACAATAAAGAACACAATAATAATAAATAACATCAATAACTAAGGAATCAAAAAGAAGGTACTTAAACTAATTAATGTAATAATACCACAAGTTTTGCATTTCAAAATAATTCCTATAGTAATACCATTGTAAAACTTCCTTTTTGTTAACACCACAAATGTAACCAAACTAGTGTAACATATAATTGTACAAATGCTAAATGTACAGCAAACATTAAGTTTGTAGGTATATAAATATTACGTAGAATAATGACAGATTAAAAACACAAGTACATGGTAATGTGAAATTAAATATATTACAATCCTTAGTAGGAAGGTATTTTATGTATTTGTACAATAGGTACTGTAGGTAGCGTACCGCGAAAATTTGGTTATTGTAATAAACGGTTGTCAAATCGCCATTGTTATCGCGATAGAAAGGATGATTAGTGGGTTAATATCTCGATACTACGTCGTAATTTGCTAATGTTTTCGGAATATTTTATTTGATGTATTTTTATTTAAGAAATGTGAGAATCTATGTAACTGATGTTTGCTAAGGGTTGAAAAAACCATATGTTTGAAGGATTAGCTGGCAGGTGTCCGCCTTTACTAAAGGAGTGTAACGAATCGTTGAGTAGTTTTACGCACACATTCTTTATGTAAAAATATCACTAGTTTAATAATTAATTACGTCGCGACCAGAGACATCTTTGTTTGGTACTGTGAAACTAGAGACCTAAATGTAGGGTTTGTTACGGACGAATGCATATTTTTAAATTTCAGATTTCGTTCAGTAAGTAATGTGGAAAAATCTTCCCACGTAATAATTTCTTGCTTTTTTTTATCACTTTTGAAGGACGGGGGTCGATTTTCGGGAGTAAATATAATTAGTTTGAAATCGGAGGGGAAGGCAGTTGCGTTTAAAGTTTTGATTGAGCCGGGTCGCTTTGATTTGTTTTAATTAGAAACTATCATTGTAAACCATTCCGTCTATAAATATTTTTGTTGTGCACATTTGAGAAAACCAGAAACGCTAATTCGTTCTTTTCTTTTAGTGCATGTGTAATGTAAACTTATCCAAAAATTAATCTATAATTAATCGCCGCGGAGCCGAGTTTTAAACCGCGAATCTTAACTAGTCGTGTTGGTGGTAAAGTATTTAACTAAAGGAAATATATTCAAGTGTAAGCAGGTATTTTTAATGTAATTAAAGCTAGTAGCAAACAATTGTATAAATGAATGTGTAACCTGAGAAAGGGACGCTATATTTTTCTAACGAATTCAAACTTATATATCGGTCAAGATGTTATGATCTATTTACAACTTATCCTTGTAAGGCTTTGTTTAATGAGTTTTTTTTTGTCTTTGATTCAGCCTGGTTAACACGAGGTGTAATTAGAACTGTTTGTCTGCGGACGGATTTCTCTTTATGTGTAATTTATTGTAATTGTACGGATGTATTTTGTGCTTTATTAGTCACTACACAATAGTGTATGTGTAAATTTCTCATCTATTTTTGTTTGTCCTTGCATTTACCTTATTATCACCTGTGCAACTTTACTGTTGTATTTTATTTTATATGTACCGTAGTTTGCCTTATTGTTTTATTTGTATAAATAAATGTGTAACCTGAGAAAGGAGCGCTGTATTTTTCTAACGCACTCAAATTTATTTCAAAATTATATATATATATATATATATACAGGGTCACTACTAAAGCACAAAGTGCATATGAAAAATTAAAACCAATTGCATATGAAGAGAAATTAGTTCTCAGGATAACAATTCTACCTAACAACTGCCAAAATATTAAACAAAGCTTTACAATATTATGATATGACAACATCGTAAATATATTTAAGCTGATCCTATGAGTATCTGATAAACCAAACTTACTATAATTTTGAAAATTTTACATAATGATGTTATAACTCATCTAAAATATTTTCAGTTGTACCACTTGTTATACGGAAGTGGTATATCCTTATTTTAAATGGAACACGTATATTAATACATTTTTGGATTCTATGGCGAATTTTAAGTAAGTTTGTTAAATAAACTAGATACGAAATTTCAGTCGTTTAAAAAAACATTTTTCTAAAAAATTGACAGATGCGTCTTAGTAATAACTCGTTAATTGTTGTGTTCCTGTCAAACAATTTGAATAAAACTTTATGTTGTAGGCAAGGTTTATTGCAGCAGTCTGCAAAAATGACACTTGTATTTTCATAAAAATAAAATTATGAACGTCTAAACTTGACTATCGAAAAATGCAAGTTACTCAAAAAAAAAATCAAAATTATCATTTTTTATAATTTTTTGCAGTAACTTATTCAAATATTTTTCTTTATTTCAATTCTCAATTATTTGGTTTCCATGGTGATCACGAACAAGGAATACTAGATTTAAGAATGTAGCTCATTTTTATCACAAGTTTTAAAATTGGGACTTTTTTGATAATAAGTATGAAACTGTTACGTTTAGGCAAATAAAGTTTTAAACAAACTTACCTTAATTTTTGACGTTAAATCGATCTGAGTAATAAAAAATAGGGGTTTCCATTTGATTTTTTTGAGTAACTTGCATTTATTGATAGACAAGTTTAGACATTCATAATTTTATTTTTATGAAAAATACAAATGTCATTTTTGCAGACTGTTGCAATAAACCTTTGCCTACAACACCTCAAAGTTTTATTCAAATTGTTTGACAGGAACAGAACAATTAACGAGTTATTACTACAATTTTTTTTAGAAAAATGTTTTTTTTTTAACGACTGAAATTTCGTATCTAGTTTATTTAACAAACTTACCTTAAAATTCGACATAGAATCCAAAATGTATTAATATACGGTGTTCCATTTAAAATAGACTAATACCGACTTGTATAACCGGAAGTGGTACAACGAAATATTTTAGATGAGTTAGTAACATCATTACCTTGTACCAAATTTTCAAAATTATAGTAAGTTTGGTTTAGCAGATACATGGATCAGCTCCCAAAGCGGACCCTATATATCTTACGATGTTGATCTATCATAATTATGTAAACTTTGTTTTAATGACTTTTGTCAGTTGTTAGGTAGAATTGTTATCCTGAGAACTAATTTCTTCATATGCAATTGTTGTAATTTTTCATATGCACTTTGTGCTTTAGTAATAAACAATTGTGTACGTGTAAATTCCTTGTCTATTTTCTTTTCTCCTTGCCTTTACCTTGTTATCACCTGTGCAATTTTACTGTTGTATTTTATATGTACCGTAGTTTGCCTTATTCTGATATATTTATGACACAATTTTTCCTAATTTTATATAATTGTGTACGCACTTTAACCTGATTTAATCGTGTTTTGGCAAGTATTTAACCCTTTCATTGTTTTTTTTTGTTATTTGATTTATTAATGTACTTGTGCAATTACTTATTTATGAATAAAGTGGGTTTTCTTGGCGATTCTTTCCCACAATAGTACATTAACGGGTTGAACCATCATTGCGCAAAGCTCGTTAATTTTAATTTGAGTAGTTTCATTGATTACCTGTCCCACATGATGCAACCCTTAACCTCATCAAGTCTATCTAATTCAAATAACACAACGTACCTAGACGGCCAATTTTTTGATCAGATTGGAGGTTTGTGAGTAATTAAATATCAGATTTAAATAGAAATAAATTCTTATGTTTTAATTATTGCCAGGTAAGTCAATGTAAGGCAAGCGATTCATTTGAGTAATAGTAGCATTATTGTCATTCACTTAGCGATTGTTTTGTTCTTAGATTTGCATTATTGCGAATAAGATCAAATTACACGTTTTAAGATAGGCTCCCGGGGGACGCTACAGTACACTATCACGTAAAAATAATATTAGAAACCTAAGTTGTTTAGGGACTCCATTCACCACTTGATTTTCCATCATAATTAACAATATTAAAAATGAAATTGTCTACTTAAAGAGAAAAGCAGAAAACATAATTTTTAATGGTCAAATTTAAAATTTTTAATATCTTGACTAGATTTGACTGTTTGTCGTTTTATTATTGTCTTAAAGAGTGTATATCTACAATTTTATATTTACAAGGTAGAAATTATTTATACTTTAATTTTAATGTGTTTTGTGTGTTGACGTTTATAATTGTCGGCTACGTAATTACCAAATAAATTAGGTGGTACAACTATTATAGGGCTAAGGAAGACCTAATTATCTATTAAGCTAGTCTCTAACGTTCAGATTAAGTTCCGAAAATAGGAACGAAACGTTAACGACTGCAATAAAAAACACAAAATAAAAGAAGTGTTTTCCAAAAAACTCAAATTCTGGCTGAGCCAGTAAAAGTTTGTTAATATATATATATATATATATATATATATATATCATATTGAGTATCTAAAATCAAAGACACTCTTACAACGATTGTAGCCGCGAAATATTGGTCTAAATATAATGAGATTACACACAATTAATTGAGATTCTGACTACTAATTTGTACCCATATATAAACATATATATATATATATATATATATATATATATATATATATATATATACCAAAAATTACAAAACTGTTCAAAGTGACACATCGAGCTCGATGCAGAATCAATCTTCTCCTCATTGACTGGCGAACTCTCTTAAAAACACCAGGATGTGTTTTAATTGAGTTCACCAGCAATGATTGATTTCTTAAGTCTTCTACGTTTTCCAATGGAGTAGCGTACACCAGGACTTCAAATGGCCCCACAGGAAAAATCAAATTTAAGTCCGGGGATCGTGCAGCCATAATGAGGTCCACCCAGGCCAATCCAGCGATTTCCGTATGCTTGTGTTAAGAAATCACTAGCTACTTGACTAAATGGGCTGGTGCGCCATCGTGCATATACCACATTGCATCTCTAATTGCTAATGGTACGTCCTCCAGAAATCCAGGAGCGTGTTTTCCAAAAGTTCGATACACCTCTCCGGTAAGTTTCCGGTAGAAATACCGGTCCAATTAGGCAGTCACACAATCCCAATCCAAACGTTCAAAGAAAACTGATGTTGAAAACGATCTTCAACAATTTCATTTGGATTTTTTTCACACCATACATGGTTATTATGGAAATTCCGTATTGCATTTCTTGAAAAACTCGCTTCATCGATGAACAGAATCAACATCAGGAGTTGAGGGATTTGAACCATTTTGTGCAAAAGCCATTGACAGAATGCAATGCGAGGAGGAAAATCAGCAGGAAGAAGTGCTTGAACGCGTTGTATATGGAATGGATACAACAAATTTTCCTTAAGAATGTGCCAAATAGTCCCATTACTTACATCCAAAACGTCAGCAATTTTTCGAGTAGAAGTACCTCGATCTTCTTCAATCATGTCCACATCCTCTTCCAGCTCTACCGTTCTTACTGTCCTTGGCCTTCCTGCTCCTCCATTTCGTCTTAATGTGCCTGTTTCATAAAGACGCCGATGAATACATTCGAATGTTTTTCTATCGGGAGCAATACGGCCAGGAAATCTTTCAGTATACAACCGCCTAGCTTCTAATGCATTCACATCAGCAAGTTCATAAATGTAGTGCATGTCGGCCATCTCGGCATTCGTATAGCGATTCATGATAAGGAACTTGAACAAATTCGACACAGACAAAATTATTAATCACGAGACTCATTCAATATGTTAGTAATATGTCAGTGAATAATACAGGAATGTTTAAAAATATTTTTGTACGCATGATAAATGAACATGCACTAAAATGTTTTTTTTACTCAAAAACGGTATGTCGTACGATAAAAAGTCAATAGATCTTTTTTCTTCACAATTGAACAAAGAATTAAAAATATTTTTATTTTTAGAGAAATCAGCGGCATCCTACCTTTTTTTTTGAAAAATAGCCTGTGACGTGCCAATACGCGCGCCAATGGTACAACTGAAACATCATGTTGTATTGCAAAGTATGCGTCTCCCACAGCTATTAACACGAGTAAAATTTCATTATGATATCTCAAGCTGTTTTGGAAAAATCTAATTTTGACTGTTTTTTTAAATTAAACTTCAACACGCTGTAGATCGGTAACGAAGCGTTTGCGGACCTATGTTTATAGGAACTTTATTGTATAAAATGACCTGGGCAATCACTCCCTTTAATATTGCCGCATCTTTTTAAACACCCTGTATATATACAAAACTATTTTCGCGCAAAAAAGTATTGAGATCCTTTTAAACATAAGTGAATCAATTTTAGGTAAGTTTTCTTAATCAATATTTCTTGCAGGGTAATAAATAAAACCTGAAAAATGTACTCCAAAAAAAAGTTCTTTGTGCATATATGGACAATTATTAATTTTTTATCAAACAATTTTAAACCAGGTTCTTATTGAAAGATTTCTAAGCTATAATAACATACTAGATATGAGCCCTAAAGTACTTGAACTTTTGTAAGTACTTACTCAAAAATCTACATACCTGTTTTAAGAAGAATTCAACTTCAGATAGTTTTCTGTATAAAAGCTCTTGTGAAAAGCCTTACAATTTTGTTTAATAAAGCAATTTGATGTATGCAGAAAACATCACATAACAGTGCTAATGGAAACTAAACGTTATACTTTAGCAGCCATGAATTTCGCATTTGACAAATGAAAAAAAAATGTTATTCATTAATAATCGACTCATTAATATTATCTTTCTACGCAACATTAATTCTATACTTTGTATAATCTCATATAAGCAAAAATGTAAATAAAACCTTATCATAACCGGGAACACGCGTACTACGCATTCATTACTACATAAACCCATGCGCTGACATCAGATTTCTTATATTAGATTTTTCGGTAATCACATTTCACTTATTTTATACATGTTATTGGCTCATACGCAGAGTTTTTAATTTCAAACAAGTAGCGAAACAATTAAAAAAAAGGCGACATTACAATTAATTAAACTATGTAGTAACAAACGTCCAAATAGCTTTAAATCTCGCTGTAAAGATTACCCTTCACTTTTTCGTTTTTTTATCCAAGAACCAAGAACCTTCTCATACTTATTTTCTATGGTTAATTCATAATTATGAAATCAAAATAATGCAGATAATCATTTTATTCGTCCACTTGCATAAAAATGAGTAATGACATTAGAACACGATTACATTATTGTAATTGCTTTTTAGATGTTATTGGTGCGTTCTAACATAAAATAATATATTCACAAATATTGGTATGTTCACCTGACAGACCATTCGTTATTGAGTTAGAGCAAACCTATGATTGGTAAGAGAAAGTGCTTTTCGAGAGCATCTTGGAGCAAATGAAGTAGGACTTATTGTCATGGACGCCGTTTTTACCATAGACCACCGAACAGTATTTGGAATTCTTCCGTAACACAAACATTCGCGCTGCATTGAAAATAGTAGTGGTATCACTAAGAGACTGTGACACACCACTAAAATATCAATAACTTTTAGCAACTAAAGTTTAACGTAACAGTCGAATTGCTGGGGAAGAATGAAAACGATAAAAAATTACCAACCATCTTTTTTCAAGCTAGATTATTCAACCAATAATAATTGAGACGGTGATAAATCTATTAATAAAAAGGCTTAATTATATAATATACATATAATGGACCTTGGCCACATTGACATTTTACCCTATGAAGAACATCATCGATTTAGTTATCAAATAGTTTAAATGTAAACTGTTTTGCAATACGACCTTTAGGTCATTGAATGTTTAGAAATATCTCATAGAATAACTAACGAATTATTGTCGTCATTATCACCTTGAACGTATTTTGTTCGAAATGTTGAAATTATTGCCTTAAATTATTTAATTAAAAAATTTGCCGCGGGATGAGAATAGCTGTTCAACACTTTAATATTAATGCGGTAAAGGCACTCCCAACTGAAAACTGGATATACTAATTAAAGATATAGCCAAATCATAACAAACCTAACAAAGAAATAATAATTTAGCGTTACTACCTAAGGACTGTATTTTCAACTGCATATTAAATTAAATGCTTTATATATATTTAACTGGTAAAAGTTAGGACTTAAAACCAAAAAACCCCAAATATATATATTATTACTATTTTTTTTATTTTATTTATTTTTTTATGATTGTGGACCTGAACAGGCAAATAAGGCCTATCGTGCTAAAGCACTTAGGAGGATGGATAGAGGGATAATGAATTGCCAATAGATGCCTATGAACAGCCCTTTTTTCTCATATCATAAGTGAGAGGAAAACAGGAACTAGGGAGATCATTCCAGAGTTTAAAAAGGGTAAAAAATTGGATTCCCCGTTTGGTAAAAGTGGAGATTTGTACTGCATACTGATGATGTGAATGAGCGAACCAGTGTTTTCGCAAAGATAGCCGGAGATGGTATCAAAGAATGTAATTCACCAGCACAATAGCCGTTGTAATAACGATAATACAAAGAAAGAACTGAAACCATCCTTCTATGCTCAAGGGACTGTATTGGAAGTTAAGGACGGGTCATTTATAAGCCTAATTCCCTCTTTTGAATACGATCAACGATATCGAGAGCGTATTGGGGAGCACTAACAAAGGTGAAATTATATTCAGATGAGGCCGAATTTGGGCCTTATACAGCAGAAGGAGTTGTCGAGAGGTAAAGTTGCTTAGATCTGTACAAAAGCCTATTTTACGAGCAGCTGTTTTGGTAGCTGACAGAAGATGGTCAACCATGAGAGATTTGAAGATACAGTCATACCCAACAGAGTAATAGAGTCTGAAAACTTAAGAACTGAGCCATTCATACTTACAACAGGAAATGATCGATCTTTTTGGCGGACATAAGGCAACACTGAGTTTTGTTAGCATTAAATTTAACTAGATTATTGCTTCCCATTCGAGAATACGTTGAATGTCTTTGTTGATTGAATTTGCCATTTCAGCTTTAATTTCTTGATTTGACATAGAAGGTGGATTATCACTATGAGTAGACTGAGATGAACTACAGTGAAGAGTGCTATCGTCAGCAAAGCAATGGATGGGGTTAGTTGTTGAAGAAATAAGGTCGTTTATGTACAGCAGAAAAGTGTAGGCGCTATAACGGATCCCTGTGGTACGCCCGCGTTAATGCTAACTTCTTTTGAAAAAAGCCATCAACTACGACACGTATTCGTCTTTTATCAAGGAAACTAGAAACCCAGTTGATGAGCGTATCATTTAACCCAAACGAGGTGAGTTTGGCAAGTAAACACTTATGCCAAACTTGGTCAAATGCCTTTGAGATATCTAAAGCGACTACAACTGTTTCACCGGACTGCTCTACTGTATTGTTCCAAACTTGGGTCACATATGAAAGAAGATCGCCTGTTGAACGACTTTGCCTAAACCCATATTGGTGGTCACTAAGGAGTTTGTTAGTTTCAAGGAACGTGAGCAGTTGCTGATTGATGGCTTTTTCCATGATTTTAGACAAAATGGAAGTGATGGCAATTGGTCTGTAATTTGAGGATCGGTCTTATCACCTTTTTGGGAATAGGTTGAACATTTGCTAACTTCCATGATGAAGGAATTCCCAGAAGATATAGAGATCGTATAGAGCTTAGATAGGACTGGTACTAGTTCGGGGAACATTTCTTTAAGACAATAGCTGGGATACCGTCTGGGCCAGTCGCCTTATTGAGATCAAGCCTACTGATGATCGATTCCAAGAGCTTGTACCGAAAATGAATTGGTTTCATAACGTATGAAGAAGAGTTGACTAGGGGCACATCTTTTCCAGAATCATTGAGACACGAGTTTGATGCAAACAAATCCACAAAAACGTTGGCTTTGTCTACAGAATCAGCAACTACCGATCCGTCAATAGATGTCAGGAAATGAAGATGTTCGAAAGTTTTACTAATGGCTTTGCTAAAGACCAAAATTTACGACTGCCTAAAGGAGATGTAGCTAGTTCATTGCATTTTCGTTGTTCGAACAACTTTTAGTTTTAGTGATGACACTTTTGCAGATATTTCTAGCACCAACGTATTCTACATGACTGTCAACCGATTTATTAGATTTCCATTTAATGTAACATTTATTTTTAAAGATATTGCATCAGAACAAGCCTTATTGAACCAGGGTTGGGAACGTGAATGACCTACACGGTACTGTTTTTTTCGGAATGTATAATTCCATTCCCATGAGGATGACTTCAGATACTGAAAGAGCGATGTCCGAAGAAGAGAACGACTTAAAACAATATTCACGCCATGGAAAGGTTGCAAAGAAATCCCGTAAATCACTCCATCGAGCTGACTTAAAACACCACAAGGTTCTATCGGTTTTGCGAACAACAGTGGAATTAGGTACAGTAGAAATGATTTTTATTAGACAATGGTCGGAAAGACCTAAAGGCGAAAGAACGGAAGTTTATTTAAATCAAGTTTTAGAATTTGAAAACATCTAGACATTTTAATATCTGTGGTGACCGCGTGAGTGTGTGAGTGCTGCATGCGTCTGTGCGTGCGTGTGCGTGGGTGCGTGCGTGCGTGTGCG
>JARFJB010002354.1:292500-473162 GCA_036346205.1 Vesta saturnalis
ATAACAGTTTAATAATAGACTGGTATCAAAAACCAACTAACTCAGGTAGATATATTAATTACTATTCTAATCATACCTTTAATCAAAAAATTAATACTGTTCTGGGTCTCAAGAACAGAATACTTAAGATTTCGCATCAATCATTACACAAAAAGAATCTAGATAACTTATTTTTGATTTTTAGTAACAATGGTTATCCAAAAACATTATTAAAAAATTTATTATACAGTACACCATTCAATTCTCAAATTAATTTTCAAAATACATACTTGACACAAACAAACATGATTAACAAAAGAATCCCTTACATACTAAACTTAACACCAATCTTATGTAATACCTTAAACAACGAACAAATACGTATAGCGAAATATAACATTAAACCTATAAAAAAACTTTTTTCAAAATTAAAAGACAGAACTCCAATTCTTAGTAAATCTAATGTTGTATATTCCATTTCTTGTAACGAATGCAATAAAATATATATTGGACAAACATCTCAATGGCTTAAAACAAGACTTACTCAGCATAGAAGTGACTGTAAAATAGGAAAAATTCTTGTGCTTTAGCAAAACATAGTAAAACACCAATCACATTCCAAATTTTCCTAACGTTAAAATTTTAGACACAGAAATTAATTATAGAAGCAGACTTTTCCTTGAAATGACTCACATTTTCAGTACTCAAGATACTTTAAATTACAAAACTGATCTAGATAATCTAAGCAACATCTATTCATTTATTCTGAGTACTAATTTGAATTGATTCAGTACAACAGGTTTCATAAATCATATCGTCTAAGAATTTTAGTTTGTAACGCAGTAGGTATACATGACAATTTTTATAATTTTGAAAGACTTCAATAACTGTCTTCATTTTAAGTTGTGATTTTAAATTGTAATCAACTCTTCTGTACAATAATATTAGTTAGTTTATAATTCTCGCATTTAGTAAGTAGTCTTTATGATGTTAATAGATTATTTCACTTATGTTCATCTTACACAGATTCCTGATGAAGAAATAAAATATTTCAAAGCTTGAATTAAATAAAGAGTTATTTTCATTTTAACTAGACCGCATCCCGATGCCATATTTTATATATATATATATATATATATATATATATATATATATATATATATATACATATTAGTCAATTAAGTAGGCTCCTGTTCCGCCATCTTGACAGATATCGGAGTGAAATTTTGGGATTTGTTGTTCCAATGTGCCTAGTTTTAACTTCTACATCCGGATTGCAGACTCTTTTCTCTACATATACAGGGTGGTCCATTTTGCTCATTTTTTTAATGACACCCTGTATTTTATTACAGATTTGAATAGCGTTTTTTACGAGCTTTAAATAGATACTCACGGTGTACTACCTATTCCTAAGTGTCTTTGAATTATTTATTGAAAATTGTAAAATTTTGTTACTTTTTTTGAATTTGTCACAATAGGGCCTATAAAATAAATTAAGACAATTTCATAATTCACAGAAAAACAAAAATGAAACATTGATAATTGCAATAAAGCTGTGAAGCTATAACTTTTTTGACACAATACAAAATTTTTGAATCTAAAAGAGCAACGCTTAATAATTAGTTACTCGAGAAAAGCATAACTACAAATCTTTAAAATGGAACTACACAATGAATTTCAAATTTTTTATTCCATAATAATATTCCCAAATGGTATGGGTGATATTTATGTTTGCTTATAAATCTTTGTATTGAACTTTTGCTCAGATCTACTGATACCACAATCTGACAAACACTAACGTGAGGATTTTCTTCTAAACTTTAGAACACTGATAAGTACGTTTTTTTACATCTCTTTATTTGTATTTGACATTTCCTGTGTCTTCAAATCGTTTTCGAAAGAAGTTGAAACGATTCAGGTAGGTCTTGGGTGCCTAGCTAAACGGTACTTTTGTTCATAAATCCTGGATGCCAGTAAACAGTTCCTTTCAGCTTCTCCCAAAGCATAGATCATATTAATCAGCTCTTCTTTTGAGAAATTCAGCGCACACTAAGTATATAACCAGTTATTAATGAAATTATTATGCAGATAAATATCTGATAATTCTTCACGAATCACTTATAACAAGTGGCTTCCATTTGATAAAGAAGCAGTAAAGAAATACAGGAAAACATGCGAGAGTAAAAGGGAGGACAACAAACAGAAACAGGAAGATAAGTAAATGACATAAAAACGAAAGAAGACGTACAGAAATATTTAAAGAAAAGTAGATATGCTATGTCACTTCTGATCCACTTTTGTCACTAGATTTGTCACCAGATTTGTAAAAGTCACCAGAAAAGTCACTAGATTTCAAGGTTGGTAACATTGCCTGATTCAAGGTCACCGCAGGCCACGTGGTAGCTTGGTAACACTGTCTCTTCAAGGTCACCGATTCAAGGCCACGTGGTAGGAAAGGTTGGTAACCCTGCTGAGTCTCTTCAATGTCACACTGCTTACCTTCAAGGTCATACTCGCACGTGCCCTTCAAGGTCACACGCTCCGTGCATTATTCCTCACAGCCATTGAAGGAACTAAATTTGGAAGTCACTAGAAAAGTTACTAGATTGTTTTTCAAGGTCATTGAAGTAACTAGATTCGAAAAGTCACTAGAAAAGTTACTAGATTGTTTTTCAAGGTCATTGAAGCAGATTGTCCACGTCAATTGTTTTCAAGGTTATCCCACACATTACCTGCTTCTATTCCTCAAGGTCATTGTCTACGTCTAAGTGCGTGGTTTCCAAAGTCATCACAATGCCTAAACCTAAAGGCTACGTTCCCTAGTCTTCAAGGCCAGGGTCACCAATCAATTATCTGGCTGAGTGTTAATTTTCAAGGTCACACCCCCAGGAAGTGCATTGACCTCTGTCTCAATCATTGTTGTCTATGCATGTTTCAAGGTCATCAAGCAATTCTTGGCCGTTTACTTTGGTCACGCCTCCCCAGCAAAGTGCACTTAAGTGGTTCCGTTCCCCAAAACGGGTAGCCGGTTTCCAAAACAGGTAGTAGTTTCCTAAAAACAGGTAGCCGTTTCCTAAAAACAGGTAGCCGTTTCCTAAAAACAGGTAGCCGTTTCCTAAAACAGATAGCTGTTTCGCAACACAGGTAACCGTTTCCCCCCAATTTCAAGGTCACACCTCTGAGAAAAGAACAAAGGCGATTCATTGTTCTGGTCGAGTTATAAAAATCAATTCTGAGAAATCAATTTTCAAGAACAAAGGGGATCCATTGCTCAGGCCTACGCTTCAAGGTCTATGCTTATAATTTTCAAGGTCACACCTCTGATAAAAGAACAAAAGCGATTCATTGTTTTGGCTGTCATAGTTTCTAGAAATAGATTATCTAGTTACCCCCCACCTCAATTCTGAGAAATCAACTTTCAAGAACAAAGGCGATCCATTGTTCAAGCCGATGCTTCAAGGTCTATGCTTACAATTTTCAAGGTCACGCCTCTGAGAAAAGAACAAAGGCGATCCATTGTTTTGGCTGAGTCATAGTTTCTAAAAATATATTGTTATCTAGCTACCCCCACCATGTCAGGTCTGAGAAATCAACTTTCAAGAACAAAGGCGATCCATTGTTCAGACTGATGCTTCAAGGTCATCTAACAAGTAAAATATTTTTTATAAAACTTATAATTTATTAACCACAATATTCATCTATATATACAGGGTTTTGCTGAATGATATGCGAATATTGAAGTGGATGAATCTACACGAAAAAATAATTATGGTTTGCTTAATAAAGTACGGTCCTAAACTGTACCGTTACGGAAATACGGGGTGTCAAAGTTACACGAAAAATACGAAAATTAATTGATATTTCCTAAACCGTTAAACATTTTCCAGTGAAATTTAGTACGAAGCTAGAGTGCATGAAAGTGGATATTTTTCGATACGAAGTTAATTTTCAGCTTCTGCAGTGGCGTGCGTACGGGCACTCACTTGGATATTTTTGAAGAAATAAAATTATACGCCACTGATTTCCTGAAAAACAAAATTACATGTTAATTCCTCGTTCAATTTGAAAAATAAAAGCTCTCTTGAATTATGTTCCTAGAATGTTCCGTTTGGTAGTAATAAAATAAAAACCGTTGTATTGTACGAGAAAATTAATTCAATGAATGAAATAACAATTTCGTAATAAATCTAGTTGCCTTTCAAAATGACACTTGCTCTTTCCATGTGACATTTTCTAGTTCAATTTAAGTCACTGTAAATTAACTTTTCCCATTGTTTTTGTACAATTTTGTTATTAATGATGATGTATACAATTGCTGAAATGGCTGATATGCATTATGTGTATAGCCTCGCTGATGGCAATGGAGAAAAAGCCAGACGGATTTATCACCAGAGATATCCCAATCGTGCTTTACCAGATAGTCGAACCTTCTCGAATATTCATCAGCGTCTTGTTGAAACTGGTAGTGTCCGAAGAGGTACATCTGAAGGTAGGCCTCTAAGTGTAAGAACAACTGAAATTGAGGAAGCAGTCCTGAAACTTGAATATTTGCCATCAAATTGTTTGGAGAATTTTAATGGATTATTTGTTATATCCATACCATATTTTGAGAGTACAGGCATTACTCCCGAGAGATTTTCCTAAGCGAGTAACTTTTTGTCGGTGCTATCTTCATAATATTGCACATAATCCACAATTCGATTCACATATCCTGTTCACGGACGAATGTAATTTCTCAAGAAATGCGATTCAGAATTTTCACAATAACCATTTGTGGGCGGATGAGAATCCCAAAGCCACAACTGAAACCAATATCCAACATCAATTTTCGGTGAACGTCTGGTCAGGAATTATAGCATATTACTTTATTGGCCCATTCTTTCTTCCGAGACGACTTGATGGACAATCTTACCTTACTTTCATTCGTGAACAATTGCCTGCGCTGCCTTGAGATTGTTCCGCTTTTAATAAGACACCATATGTGGTACATGCATGATGGTGCACCAGCACATTTCAGTGGAATGGTTCGCAATCATCTAGATGCTGTTTATTCTAATCGTTGGGTTGGCCGTGGGGGACCTCAAGAATGGCCACCACGGTCCCCCGACCTTACACCTTAGATTTTTCTTGTGGGGCTATCTAAAAACACTAGTGTACATAAGTCCCATTAACAGTGTAGAATAATTGAAAGAGAGAAGCATGTAATAATATAAAACATACTCCGGGAATTCCATGAGAAGGAGGGCAGAAGCATGCATTTCGAGTGAAGGAGGCCATTTCCAACAATTTTTGTGATTACCGTTCCATATTACTTGTTCCCAATATTATGTTTATGCTGTATGTTTCCATTTGTTGTTTTTGTTGTTGTTCAGTGAAGGCAGATGCCAATTTGTAACGTATTCTTTCAATCATTAAATTACATAATTTTCTCGTACAATACAACGGTTTTTATTTTATTACTCCCAAACGGAACATAATTCAAGAGAGCTTTTATTTTTCACATTGAACGAGGAATTAAAATGTAATTTTGTTTTTCAAGAAATCAGTGGCGTATAATTTTCTTTGTTCAAAAATATCCAAGTGAGTGCCCGTACGCACGCCACTGCTAAAGCTGGAATTTAACTTCGTATCGAAAAATATCCACTTTCATACACTCTAGCTTCGTACTAAATTTCACTGGAAAATGTTTAGCGGTTTAGAAGATATCAATTAATTTTCGTATTTTTCGTGTATCTTTGCCACCCCGTATTTCGGTAACGATATTTCTAAACATAAATTGGTCCTTCGAGTAACGGATAGAAGAGCGAACATTAGAAACAAGGAGATGTACGTTATTGATGCCGGGTTTTTCGCCTTCGTGAATGATGAAGCGACGCCATTATGGTTACTAACATTTAAATTGAAGGTACATACCTATTTAAAATTGCAATCAATTTAAAGACGCAAGCAAGCTCGGGGTAAGTCCATTTACCAATATTCCTATTTTATATCATAAACAAGAGTTTAAACGTTATTTTAAGTCGGTACAACCTCTAAGAAAATAATGGCGAATGAAAACGCAATTCAAATTGTTACGGTTAAAAGAGGTGTTAAACACAATTAACTTGTTTTGAAAAGAATTAAACTTACCGATTTATCCAATGAAACGATATTAAACTTGAAACAAAGGTAAAAATTGAACCATTGCTAGACGTGTTCAATGATATACAAATGAATTGGAATATTTACAATTAAGTGCAGATGACGACGATTTTGAATCTGAAATTGATGAACGGAAATTTCAAAACTCTTATTTTGCATTTTTAAAGCAAAAGGTATACTTGAATTGCAGACTGTTAAGAAATGGGAAACAAAATTAAATAATGAGGGTAATAATGATAACGTTACCTTTTCAGACCTTTTAGAGTTTCTAATAAATAAACAAAATATACTAGAAACAATCGCAATTAAAAAATCTAATGAAGTCACGCGATCTCAAATAATTTCCCGCCAATTCACGCAAACGACAAGGTCCTTTCAACGATTAACTCCAAATGTATAAGATGGAACTCATCCAACAATGAATTGTGAAACATTTCTAAAGCTAGATATATCTCACAAAGAATAAGAGAATTGAAAATCAATTGTTTTCGGAAGGGTCATTTTTTTAAATTGCAAATCTCCTAGCGCATGTAAGAAATGTAATAAAAACCACACGTTTTGCATTTTGAAACCAATAAGATTGTTAGCTCAAATTATTCACATGCCGAAGGTAGGGTTTTGATAACAGGCGGACCTTCAAGAGGAAGCTACGATAGTTAATCCTTGTATGTTACCGAAGGTATTCTCGGAAACCTTATTGCATACAGCATTAGTGCATATTAAGGACTCACAAGGTAACTTCCATAAGATAAGAGCACTTCTTGACAGTGCTTCCCAGTCCAATTTCATTACAAGCGATTTAAGCAAGAAATTAAAATTGAAAGAAACTTCAGTAAACATTAGCGTTATAGGATTAGGCAAGCGTCGCTTAATGTTACCAACAAGGTTACCATATCGTTTCAATCATGTCACAATAACTTTGGGACCACAATTAAATGCTTAGTCGTAGATAAAATCACTTCTGCGTTTCCCACAAGGTCATTTGACAGTAACGCTATAAACATTCCAGCCAATATTAAAATTGCAGATCCCAAGTTTAATATATCGCAAGGAGTCGATTTACTAATCGGGGCAACTACCTTTTGGTCACTTATTTGTGTTGGACAAATTCAACAGCAAGGGTTAATCTATCAAAAAACACAGTTGGGATGGGTCATATCCGGAGAGCTACTAGACGAAAGGTTTAGCGAAGACGTAACGAATGTGAAATGTTTATCATTAAACAAGTTAAGCGAAAGCCTGGAAAGGTTCTGGCAAATAGATGAGTTTTGTTTAATAGACAGGGTGCTTACTGCAGAACAGCAATTTTGTGAGGATCATTTCAATCAAACTACGAAACGCGACTCTTCTGGATCCTCATTGTAAAAGTACCGTTTAAACCTACTTTAAACAAACTAGGAGATTCCTTTGACGTTGCTTTGACTAGATTTTACTCTTTAGAGAAAAGCTTAGAGAAGAATAGGGAATTAAAGGCTGCTTATTCTAAATTTATGGATAAGTACATTTCTTTAAATCACATGACAAAGGTTGAGAAAGATCAAGAGGTAGGTTTCTATATGCCACATCATTGTGTAATCAAAGAAAAAAGCGAGACAACTCGTCTCAGGGTAGTGTTTGATGGATCATCCAAGGTTAGTAATGGTTTAACAATCAACGATGTTCAGTGTGTGGGACCAAAGTTGCAGAATGAAATATTCTCAATTATTGCTCGATTTCGGCTTTATACATACGTGTTAACTGCGGACATTATTAAAATGTATCGACAGATCTGGATCAGCCCAGAACATTCAAAATTTCAAAGAATTTTATGGCGGGAAAATACAGATGACGAATTATCAATATATCAACTGAACACAGTCGCATATGGTACTACGTCAGCACCATATCTGGCAATGAGATGTTTGATGCAAACTGCATTAGATAATCAAAGGGAATATAATTTAGAAATCAAAATAATTATGGACAATTTTTACGTCGATGACCTTATCACAGGCTCGGACAATTTAGATACTTTAATGACTATTAAACGTAATATACAGAAAATTTTACTTACTGCAGGATTTCTTTGCAAAAGTTTAAGAGTAATGCTCCTGAACTTAGTGAAACCATTGATAATAAGCCCCTAAAACTGTCTGATAATCAAAATAAAACATTGGGAGTAGGATGGAATCCAAGACAAGATTCATTCTTCTTTTCTTTTAATCTTGCGAGTACACAAGGGCAAATTACTAAACGCACAATTTTGGCAGCTACTGCGCAAATGTATGACCCTTTGGGTTGCTGGCTCCAATAATCATTATTGCCAAGTTAATTGTCCACGAACTATGGCAGATCAAACTGACATGGGACGAATCAATTCCTTCTTATTTACACACACGGTGGTTGACGTTCAAAAATAAATTACATCATATTAATGAAATAAGGATTCCGAGACAGGTTCTCATATCCAATCATAAGGTGGTCGAATTACATGCATTCTCTGATGCATCCCAAACAGCATTTGGAGTGTGTCTTTATTTAAAGTTTGTAGATTATTATGGTCGTATACAAGTGGCACTCTTGGCAGCGAAGTCGTAGCACCGTTAAAACGCTACATTGCCACGACTTGAATTGAATGCAAGCCCAATTAGCTGACAAATTTAAAGGTATATTGCGGATAGAGATAAACGAACAATACTATTGGTGGGATAGTATGATTGTGCTGGCATGGTTACAGAATGATCCAAATAAATGTCAAACTTATGTTGCAAACGTGTGGCTGAAATACAAAGGCTAAGCAATTCTAAGAACTGGTACTATGTAAAATCGGGCGATAACGCTGCTGATTTAATTTCACGCGGTGGCAGAACGATTAATTAATGCCGACTTGTGGTGGAAAGGTCCTGAGTGGTTGTCACAGTTAGAAGCTCTATTGTGGCTTTAGAGACCGTTGACAATCTTCGGAACTAAGAAAGGTAAAAATACAATTATTTCAAGCTGGTACATGAAAACGCATTGCCGGATGGAGATAATTATTCGTCTTTAACTAGACTAAGAGTGGTTAGCATGATTGTGCTGAGCATTTAAAAGGTTACAATGATGCAAATCAATATGTGGCAGATCTTATGGTCCTTTAACCGTGTGGCTGAAATACAAAGGCTAAGTTCAATCCTGAAGAACTGGTACTACTGTAAATTCGGGCGATAACGGCTGATTTAATTTCACGCGGTGTGATTGAACGATTAATTAATGGCAGACTAAATGGTGGAAAGGTCCTGAGTAACCTTGTCACAGTTTGACGCTCTATTGTCGCTTTAGAGGAACCGTTTACAATCTTGAACTAAGAAAGGTAGATTAACATTATCAATTATTTCAATTTTGATACACAAACACAGCATTTTACCCAATGGAAAATTACTTTACTGAATCTATTATTTAAACACCAACATAAAGTGGTTGCATATTGTATGCAGTTAAAATTATTATTAGCAAATCAATATCTGAGAGATCGGTTTTGGTCCTATTAACAGTTGAAATGACTAGTTCATTGAAAACCATAAATTATACTGTGTGAGATCTAGCAAACGGCATTTAATGAATTGAAAACATTCACAGCTAAATGGTGGGAATATCGGTAACCTTTTAAAGTTTGACGCCATTATGTATCCGATTTCATTCAGAGTAGGCAGATTAATTATCAAATTTAATTTTGATAAAAACACCTCATAGGAGGTTATTACCCAAGTCAAATCACTTATACTTGTTTATTTATTTGTTTGGAGACCAACATGAAGATTTGTTTCATGCAGGTGCAAATTGGTCATTAGACTTCAATACGAGAAGTCGGTTTTGGCCTGACTTTTGAAAATTACATGTCTAGACAGAAACCCCAAAATATATTCAGTGATAGATGTAGCATTCGATTGGTTAATGAATTGAAGGACATTAGGAAATTTCAAATGATCGGCTAACTTAGCCACTGAAAGGTACGTTAGCAAGTGGCTATCCGTTATGTAGGTGGCATTGATTATTCCTCCACGCGCACCAAATTTCGGTGGTTAATGGAGGCAAAGGGTTAATAGTAACTAATTTCACTTGTAGAGCAAGTGGCTACGATGATGTAAAAATACGCCATTTTATTCCGTCCACGCGCGCCAAATTTCTGTGGTGTACTGGACCCATTAAGCGAGTAAAATTTCATTAAATTCTGACCTATTAAAATACGCCTCTAAGTCCTGACCCAAACGATTTGGAAGTCCTTACTCACACTTTCTCATTGGTAGATCGTTCCTTACGATACCTGATCCCAACATAACCGAGCTAAGAAAACCGTCTATCACGGTACCAATTACTGCAAACCCTCAACGTCCAGTTTTGGAAGAAATGGTCAAAGGAATATGTTCATCAACTGCAACAAAAAACTAAATGGAAAAATGGTACCTACCCGATTAATGTAGGGACATTAGTCCTCCTGAAATAAGAACATCTATCTCCCTCCAGCGGAATGGTCACTTGCACGTGTTATTCAGCTCCATCCAGGACCTGATGGTGTCGTTAGAGAAGTAACGGTAAAAGGTCGACGAGGCGAGTATAAACGATCAGTTCGAAACATTTGCGTGCTTCCGATTGAGTCAATTAACGACCAGCAAAGGTGAAGAGTGTTATTACAGACCAGTGAGATTGTGTCGCATTCCATACTACTTAGTTTATGTTATTAATGAACGGATAAGTTTTTTTTTCTCTAAGAATTGTTTGGTATCATTTCTAATGTTATTAGTATGTGTTTTTTTTTATATATATATTTTTTTATATATATATTCTTTCTTATTTTGAACATCGTGTTCAAGGAGGCCAGTTATGTTAAGTTCTTTAATAATGACATGTTTGATGTGTTGCCTACCAGGCTAAAGCAAACGCTATTTTTATTTGCCATAATTTTTTATGCTGTTTTCAAGCACGTTGCAAGATACTATGCGGTGCTAATAATGTTTTGTTAATGTTAGTTAATTAATAAATAAGAGAAATAGGGTTGTTTAAACCTAACAAGAGTTTTATTTCTAAACACCGACCTTACCCGATCTTATCTCTATTTAAATAGATAAAGAACAGTCCCACGTCAGTCGATACATTGCAATCGTTACAACAAATTACCTAAAGTAAAGAGCAAGAGTTATTACATAGTCACCAGTGTGCGCGTCATATTTTTATACATTACAATCGTGACTAGAAGTTTTATTGAAAACCGTTGTGAAGAGCAATTAGTTAAAAGTTCATTATTACGTGTGTGCTTTATATTGTTGAAAGTAACCATGAGTATGCCAAGTAGTAGTGACATAGTTAATTTAACAAGACGTGTTTTTCCCTTATTGAAAACAAAAAGGAATTTTCGAGGCACATCCGCACAGTTAACACAAATATTAAGCTATTTCAAGATATAATTAAAAATAAAATTTATTATGAGACCAATGAAAGTCTGCTTAAGCTTGAGAGCAATATAGCATTGATCAAGTGCTATCTGGTTAGATTGAGGCGGTTAAAGAACGCTTCAGAGAAAGTTGGTAGTGGAATTGTCATTAAAAAAAGGTATGCATAAATTACGTTGGTACCCCCTGGACTCATATTCTAATGGTAGGTTACTTCCAGGAATTATAATCAATATGTCAAACATTAAGGACCCTTTGATATTTTTACTAAACACGTATAATAGTTTTGCACGTAAGGTGAAATTAATGTTAAGGCAATCCAGGCAAAAGGTGAATGTGGTCTTAGCCGGCAATTTCATGCAACCCCAAAATCATAGTATTGAGTTGAAGACTTTTGCCACAAAAAATTGCGTTATTGATATTTTAAACAATGTACGTGTCTGGTACGATGAAAACGTGTATGATAAGTTACGGATCAAATTAGAGGAGTTCTCCTAAAGGGATTCCGGTTGGGCATTACATGAAGTCTTACATTTAAAAGTGAATATTAATAGCTATGTCCCATTTAGAGGTGGCTATTCAACCTATGTTAAAGTTCGGCGCTTCATACAAGTAAAGCATGCTGTTGTTAATGTTAAAAATAACGATGAGTATTGCTTCCTATGGGCCGTTGTTTCAGCGTTATATCCCGCGCAATATCATACGAGAAGGGTTCAAAGTTATCCTCGTTTTCTAGATGTTTTGAATTTTGATTCAATTCACTTCCCCATTCAGCTGAATGGTGAAAAAAAATTTGAGAAACTAAACAACCTCGCAATTAATTTGTACTGCATAAATGGTAAAAAAGTTGTACCCTTTGTTTTGAGTAATCAGCAAAGCGGTAGAAACCCATAAATCTTTTAATACTTTAATCTATGATCAGGGTGATATTAACATTAACATTTCACAGATTAACATTGTCAGCTTATCTTCAAAACAGATAGTCAAAATCGTTGTCATAAGAAAGTAATTTGTAATACTGTTTGAACGATTTTAGGCTGATGTATTTAAATATACTCATTTCACATATTAATAATGTCAGCTTTACTTTTCGAAGCAAATGATTTATCAAAATTTCGCTTTCATAGAAAAGGTAATTTGTCATTATGGTGTTTAGAAGTCATTTTGAGTTGTGTTTCGAAATAATAACATATTCAGTCAACTTAATCTTCAGCTAGGCTTGACTATTTGAAGGCAAATGAATTTCGTTACATTTAGCATTTATAGAAAAGGTCTTGCATTAATGCGATTTGAAGAGCTTTCGAGAAGTTGCACATGGGTACGAAAATAATCACTCTATTCCTCCATGGTACATAATTTCAGTCAGGTTAGCATTTGAAGTGTTCACATTGATGATTCTTTGTCCCGATTTACTTCTGATAAAAAGAGAGCATAATCTTTTACAGAGCTTCAGGGAGGCACCATTGGATGTAACCTAAATATACAGATCAAAAATTCTACTATTGGTGTACATAAGTTATCAGGTATGATTGCAATTTATATAGGAATTTTGCTCACAGTTCGAAACCATTTACTAATTGCTGATAAAAAAGAAGACCATATCTCTTACAAGGAGCATTTAGCAGGCACCAAAATGTAAGTTTAGATTTAGCCATCTTCAATTTGACAGTTGTATTAAATGTAGATATCAGGATTAAAAATGATTCTCTATTGCACAATTATGAGAATTTGGCTAGTGTTCCAAGGTTCGATTTCCTCTCCATAACGAGTATATTGATCGTGTTGTAAATTAACGAGAAGCTACCAAATTAAGCATTTTTAGATTTATAATGAGGATCAGTGATGAGATTTATCGAGCAGTAAGTATTGGAAAAATTGTCAGATTATTTAGGGATACGTAAATTTGTATTACCGCGTCTAGTTTCTACAATATTGGAATTTTCTTTACTAGTTGCAAACTTGTTTAAGTACTTACGAGCTTGATCCCACTGCACTATTATACAGCTCCCGGTTTAGCATTCGATGCTATGCTTAAAATTACACAAGTAAAGTTAGAACTATTTACAGACATTGATATGCTAATGTTTATTGAAAGAGGGATTAGAGGTGATGTAGCTCAATGCTCAAATCGGTAAAGCTAACAATAAGTACATGGGGGAAAAATTTGATCCCACCTCCGAAAGTGTGTATTTAATGTACTACGACGTAAATAATTTTTATGGAGCCGCCAGGTCAGAATTTCTACCATTTGGCGATTTTTCTTTTGTTGATGAAACTAATTTTGAAACTTTAGATTTAATAAACCATCCCGATGATTTGGAAATTGGTTATATAGTCGAGTGTGATTTAGACTATCCTATAGAATTACATGAGAGTCACAGTGATCTACCGCTGGCACCCGAACATATGGTTCCACCCACGCCTGATCCCAAAATGAAAAAATTACTGCTTACCTTGTATCCAAAACGTAATTATGTAATTCATTACAGAAATTTGAAAGTATATTTAAAATATGGATTGAAGTTGGTAAAAGTACACCGTATATTACGTTTTAAACAGTCTCCGTGGTTAAAAAAATATATAGATTTAAATACAGCCATGCGGCAGCAATCTCAAAATGAATTCGATAAAAATTTCTATAAATTAATGATTAATAGTGTTTTCGGGAAGCTGATGCAAAATGTACGTGAGCATAAGGATATACGTTTAGTAACGAAATGAGAGGGTCGCTATGGTGCTCGTGCTTACATAGCAAAACCAAATTTTCATAGTTCATCATTCAAATGAATAAGCTTGAAGTATATTTCAATAAACCTACATATGCGGGATTCAGTGTTTTAGACGTTTCAAAAACTTTTTTATATAATTTTCATTACGGTTACACGCTACCCAAGTTCGATAATAGTGCTAAGCTCTTGTAAACGGATAGTCTCATATACGCCTTTTCGGTTCCCGACATCTATGAATGTATTAAACAGGACATTGATAAATTCGATACATCTGATTATAGTCCCGACAACATCTTTGGACTCCCATTAGTAAATAAAAAGGTCCCCGGCTTAATGAAAGATGAAAATCATGGCGAAATTATGGTGGAATTTGTAGGACTTCGCACGGAAATGTATGCTTACGCGGTTGATGAAAATGTCGTCAAAAAATCAAAGGGTTCTACGCAAGCAAGCGTGAGGCAGATCAAGATTAATGATTATAAACAGGTTTTGTTTGATGGTGGCGTATAAGGCGCTATCAACATCTCATAAGAACAAAGAAACATGATGTGTTTACCATTAAGCACAATAAAGTCATACTTGATTCTTATGACGATAAACGCTTAGTAAATTTTGATTTCACTGATACTAGACCCTGGGGTACAACTTTCAGTAAACAATGAGCAGTCTTCAAGACAACTTGCAGGAAGAACTGCAGTACAGTAGTGATCAAATCTACAGAAAGTACCTGAAGCGTTCTTTGGCCTCCCCTGAAAGCTATACATTTATAGTGAATATATTGCAACATATTGTTATTCCTGATGAGTGTTTTAACTGATGTGCTATAAACTCAAAGTGTGCAAATGAAGTTATTATTAAGACATTATTTGATAGAAAAATTAGCTTAGACAATACTGTTAAAAGTTTTACTAAATTCTGTACCGATAAAGGCTCGTTAACCTCTAATGATATAGGTAGGATTTTAGATGATATGAATTTACTTGGTGACATACCCCGTAAAATGTACATATACAAGTTATTATGGGGTGATTCATTGTGTACAAATGTTAGCGTACAAAATATTGTTTATAAAGACACTTTATCTAAGTGAATGTATTGAGACAGCAGCATATTATGCTAATTACAAGTGCCTCGCTATTTTAATTGAAGTATTATTAGAACAAAACGTTACATATAAGTTTCAACCGTGGGAAAATGAGGAGCACCACAAAATTTACCGCTGGATTTTGGAAAATATTGAGAAATGTGAAACAAATTCCTGCTTGGGATGGACATGTGGACCAGATTCGGGAATATGGCCATCCAGTAATTTAAACGAGTATAGAAATACTTTAGGTTTACTATATAAGATGATGTAATATTGAAAAAAATAAAATACAATTACCATTTTTTATGTGGTTTTAATTCATCTAACAGTTACAAACAATCCCTATAGCCATAATTATAAAACTAAATCGTCCCACCACTATACGAATTACTTATTATTCTTGGAGCGAAGCACTTTTTCCACAAGGTACACATCCGGATCTTTGTTTTCTGTAATTCTTGTTCATAAAAGCCTCCCAGTACAGGTGATCCTTTCATGTCTTCCA
The DNA here is from genome assembly GCA_036346205.1 of Vesta saturnalis. NCBI lineage: Eukaryota > Metazoa > Arthropoda > Insecta > Coleoptera > Lampyridae > Vesta > Vesta saturnalis. The sequence goes on from JARFJB010002354.1 coordinate 308,344, forward strand.
ACATGTAGGTGGTTGGGTTAGTAATGCGAACTTTCACAATCTTAAATAGTTCACTTGACCAATTGGGGGTGTATCCTTTGGCGAAAATACTTTTAAACTTACTGATTCGTATTATGTCACCCACACAATAACGATTCCTATCAACTGTTTTTGTGAGTGTAAGCCTCTAGCTTTGTATGATTACCGACATCTTAGGGCTTCATTCCTCTAGTTCTATGCTTACGATAGTTATAATCCATCGTTACGGTGTCAATTGTATCAATCCATTTATATTTACCCTGTAGGCTGAATGACTTATATAGAGCAGACTTAACGGTCGTGATAACACGTTGCGCAATTGCTGCCTTCTTTGTGCTATAGATGGAGTAATGGTTGACTCCATAACGCTGCATTAGTTTAGTGAAATGTTCATTGTAGAATTCTTTTCCTGCATCTGTCTGCAAATTGGAAGGTTTCCGGCCCGTTTTGAAGATTGCTTGCATGGCCTTGGCAACTTCCATGCCCGTTTTCATTTTTAATCCTTTGGTCCACAAGTATTTCGAAAAACAGTCAATAACCACTAAAATATACTTGTAGCCCTTATTTTGTTTGGCATATGTGTTAAATTCGGCCAAATCTGCTTGCCAGAGGTCATCATATCCCTTAATTCTTCCTCTTCGTTTTTTCTTGCGGGTTTGTGCAATTCATTGACGAGTTGTAATTTGGACATGGTACTAATTTATTCACAATTTCTTTAAGTTGATGTAGTTTTTCCTCCAACACTAGATAAGCGTTAAAGTTTCCTTTAACAGCTTTCTGACCTGCTTGCAGACAAAACTCAAGGTATCCTTTACTTATAGCATCACCATCTTCTTCCGGATCCGCCAACTGTGTCAAACGGTTTCCATCCAAATTCAACCTTGTTGATAAATAGTATTGCTTGGTGATGACATCTTAAGGATCTATGGGGTTGGCAACATTGCTGAGTCTCTTATTCTCGATATCGAATTGATTATCATCAATAAGTTGAAACTAAAGGGTTAATTTCTTAAATTGATACTGAGCATGTGACCGTCCAAATTTATCGAGGGGCATTTTAGTTATATGTCGACATCAATGCATTCTGATTTACATTGTTCAGAAAACTAGTGTTTGGTCTTTCAATGTATCCATCGTCATACAATTCCTCTACAATTGATATTATATCATTTACGACACCTGTTTCCAGCCAATTTTTCTGCCCACAATAATTCGCGATCTAGATCACGAATTAGTTCGTGTACATCATTCCAATACTTATATTCAATCGGTCTGTTTGTTAATTCCTTAAAAACATAGCTCCACCTCCCTGAGTTGTAGGTGATGATGCTGACAGCAAGGGTTTGATTATTTGTGTATACTTTTTGCTGCGGCTTCCTCGAATCTGTCCACTTACATCATAATCTCGCCTTGCAACATTCGTAGCTTCTAAAATACCTTTATAATTCTTTCTTTTGAATTTACTAGATTTAAATCGGGTTCATTCATAATAAGCAGATCATATAAACCTGGAGTCCCTTTATACGTGACGCCTTTAATAATCATATCGTTTGCTTTAATTGTGATGGGGGTATTACCAATTGTCCATTTGTCTGTTTTGGTGTCGTAGTGGACTCCATAAGTGTGATCAATAGCACCTTCAAGATCCCTGATAATACGTTCAACATATATACGAGATAATTCGTGGTACTGCTCGAGAAATTCTTCGGAGATGGGTTCATTACAGGAATCACCGGCGATACTAAGAGGTTCTTCTTCCTCGGCAGTAATCTCTCCTACGACAGACGTTTCTAGGAAAGGTGGTGTGCGAGGAGGGGGATTTACTTGAAAAAAACGGAAGCTGAGCTAGGGGGCTTGTAGCACTCTTTCTTGCTAATGAGGGTGAAATGAAGCGTAGAGCTAGCGAGCTAGTAGGAGTAGTAGCATGTTTTCTTCGAAATATGAACAAAGGCGGGTTTTTGGGTTTAACGTCAACGGACTCCTTTTGGGTGTTTTTTTATCAGGATGCATTTTATTCACTATTTCAGTTAGAGGTTCTATTAGAGGTTTATAAGTACTTTCAAACGTTCTTTCATTATCAATGCGGGCAGTTTTAAGACTGTTATATTTCTGCTGTATTATTTTACGAGCCTGAATAATTTTTCGCTTTAATATCATCTCCTTATTATCCATTGTAGCAAAATTGGAGTTTGAATAGATAGCTGTTAATACCTAAACAAATGAGTAACTAATAAGCCACTGAAAGCAGGTTAAGGTATTATATAGGGTGTAGCAAGACAGGTTCCAGTTTACCCTGAGCTACTTAAACTGAGCAGTTAAGGTATTATATATTCATCAAACCTTTTCCTATAGCGACCATTATTGACTTCAGCATCCTTATTTATGACTATGAAACCAAACGGATCTATCCAGCACTTTGAACACATATCCCGAAACAATGTCATGCTTATGGTGGAGCTTATATGATCCTCATACACATGTTTTAGGTTTAATTCATCTTGCTCAAATAATACAATTAGATTCGCATTGTCACGAATTAATTGCTTTGGAATTTTACTGTAAGTTTGACCCAAATAGAAACAGTCAATATCGTTATGTCTACCCATAGAAAAATATGCCCTTATGTTATTTTGCTTTTCACAGGGATATCATCAAAGATAAAGATAGAGTTTGCTTTTGCACAATTCGGCTCAATCACATCTTGATTATCACTGAACGTAAAGTAACCTATATCCTTTATCGGAAGTAGGATTTCCTGTAAAAGTTTGTACTTGTTTTGATTTAATGACTTGGAGTATACGTATACATGTTTAAATTTCAAACCATTTTTCTCAGTAAGCAAACTAATCATTGCGTTTGTTTTGCCACAGTTGGAGGGACCACATATACTATTAGGAAGTAAATCACAATGTTTTGAAGTACCAGACTTTTCATCAAAGTATGATTTTGAATTGGAAATTTTTGTTTCTGCACAACTACTTTCATCTTTGATGGATGAAATGAAACTAGACGAATAATTACATTTTTATTTATATACTACACATACAGATTATAATTTTTTCACTTCTCCAGTGAGTGGGTTGTACTGCACAATAGCATCGTGGAGAATAAGACCATAGGCAACGATTCCATTATCGAAAGGTGTTAGAGATTCCATTTCCAATTTGATGTCTACTGTTGAGTTTTTTAAGGATTCATTCTGTTTAGAACAGTCCATTACAAATACTGGAGATGATTTGAATTCGGGGTAGTTGAATAACGCATCTGTATTATTTTCACCATAGTAGTCACATCGGAATTTAAAAAGATTGCGATAGGCAGGTATGTTATGTATTAGTTGGCACTGAAGTTCAAATGCATTGCTTCATAGGGATAATACTCGGAATTCAGATGTACGTTAAGGTTTCTGATGTTAATGTGATCAAAATTTTCGGCTCTTGCAAACTTTGTGTACCTTTTACCTTGTTGGAATGCAACAATTACCCAGCGTTGACGTTTTTATTGGCCATATATCAGAGGTTGCTTGTTTTAAAGCAGGTAATTCATATAACTCCCATTGACGAAATGGAACAGTAATAATAGAATTCTTATTGATTCCTTCAAACAAGTCCAATTTCGCGGCATCACTAAGGGTTAAGTGTGGTACTTTCCATTGATTTTTATTCAAGGTTATTTCCGCATCAACGTCACCATAATAGCAGTTTGTATCGCTTCTAGATCGAATTAAAATCAACTCTTGACGCATATTCACAATCACTTGACGATAATCCTCCATTATTTCAAATATGTGGTTCAATGGTATGCATACTGTAAAGGATTTTTCGCCATTCTCCTCATCGAATTCTACTTGTAATGGTTCCTCATTCTTTGGTGACCACCCCAAATGGCTTAATGCTTTGCTCTTGCTTGTCGTATAAGAAATATATCTTTTAAGTGTAGATGTTATGCCGGGATTTCGGCACACGCCCACTCATTGACCGCCTAACTCATAACGAATCTCTTCGAAAAGGAAGTTGGGAAAATTATTGGTTAAGTTGCATGATTTTCCTTCATCTTCTTTTTTCAGCTTACCTTCTATGTACAGAAAACTATCATAAGTATCTGTAATTAGATCCTGACTTTGAATTAAAATGCGTATTACTTCGGAAGGTCCATACTTAGAAGCGCCATACGGAAGATAGGTGTGAATATCTGATTTAATTATAGCATCATCAAAATGTACGTTTTGAAAAATGTTTAATGATTCGGTCATTGTGTCTCTGTAGATGTTAACCACAATGACGGTTGATGACTAATTAAAGATTTACTATAGGGATGATGTCTTTTATATGAACTTCTTCTCAAACCTTTAAATTAATTGTTATTAATTATGCCTTTGAAAAGCTTAATTACTACACATGTATTACATTACAGTTTTTTTAAATTCATATAAATTTTTTCAAGAAGGCAAATATATCACTATAAATACTTTCATTGTTATACAAAGAAAATCCCTTGTTCACATTACATATTCCATTTTTTAAATTACATGCAAACCTATTGTTTTAGCAAAATTTATTGTACATATATGGTTATTTATAGCGAAACCTTTTTCTTCGTAACACATTTTCATTAAAGTCTATTAATTATTATATTACTAATTATGCAATGTAGTTTTGGGAAGCTTTATTGTTAAAATTACTAAAAATAGTTACTACATTTTTAAAGAATGCAGATGCATTGTGTGTTTTATACAAAGAAAATCCCTATTAGCTTGAATATTACATTTGTTATACATTCCTACAAATTTTTAAGAATGCAAATGCATTATTAACAAACAAAGAAAACCCATTGTTCAATAAAACATTGACTTTTTTCGCATTACATATTTTAGATGAATACATATGCATTCAGAGGAGTTCGACAAAATGATACAATAACTTCAGGTTGCGATGTGTGTAAGCGGAACATGTCATTGTGCAAAAGAGATAGACATTAAACAAGTAAACTTCATACAAGGTCTCTTACACAACAAATTTATTTAACATTTCTTAGAGATACATTAATATTTTAATTCTTCATCTAAACTAATTATTTACCACATATTACTGGAAGGTTCATGCATCACTAAAATGTACGTTTTGAAACATGTTTAATGGTTTGGTGACTCAGAACTTTCAATCCAATTGATGTTAAAAAGTATTTCTCTGCAGATGTTAACAGCAATGAGGTTGATTGGGATGAAGTATTTTGTATGAAGATGGAATTGTCCTATGATTAATTCGCAGACCCATGTTCTTTTAGTTCTAAGCGTACCGTGAATGGTTCACTTTCACCAAAGTCTATTAACTCTCCCTTTTGATTCGTCAATTTGATTGTTACATTACATATTATGTCTGTGTTTACTTCTAAATATTGAGTGTTGGTTGTAATTTTATCCAAACGATGGCCTGAGGGGACGGAAACGTCAATTTCATATATTACCTTTGCAGGTTTACCGTTTCGAAAAGATCCCTTTATAATGTTGCACTCTACATGTAGATTAGTATGTTTAATTATTTGGATGTCTAACGCGGATGTATGTAGAATATTCGCTTCTAATATTTTAGGCTCAAAACCGAGCATGCGGCCAATGCTACTCTCAAATAACTGTTTATCTCACACTTAAGCGTATTGTTGTTTGCCCTAATGAAAAATTTTTCTGTGGGTATCTTTGATTTTAAGTAATCAGTAATTTCATCTAAGTCATAGACACCGTGTGGAATATTAATCACCCGCAAATGAGATGAATTTGTTCTAAAATAAAATCTATCGTTGCCAGTATAAATGTTTCTAATGCTGTTGCACCCGTAAAATCCCACCAATCCAACAACGTATTTCTTCTCCAAATCTAGCTCTATCGGTGGATAGAAGTTGCAGCTAGCTGTGTTACCAACACCTTCTAAACTGAATGTTATTGACATAACTGAGAAAATTTAAGGTTGTTTCGATTATTTATATAGAAATTGTAGGCATAGGTGCCCTAAAATAATGCTATTAAATTCCTGATCTTGATTGTAATTATAATAAATTTTACATCCCCAAAAGTAGTTAATCACTTCAACTGGTGGTGGAAGATTACCGAAACTATCGTAATACCATACCTTTTCACTACGCTTTTTGTAGCAAACCCAATGTGTACCCAGTCCGCTTTGACTATCTAAGTTGATGATTCCAGATTCATTTTTCCATGGTAATTTAGGCAGGCGATCTCTCATAAAAATACCCCAAAAGTATGATACATCTTTTGTGTATTTCTTTAAATCAATATCTATTAACGCTCTTTCGGGTAATCTACTCAGTTTTTTGGAAACGGTTTTAAGTATAATGCACAACCGCCAATAGATTTGTACGGTTTTAGATAAAGTGCGCCACCCGCGCATAAAATATTTTACTTGTTAGATGACCTTGAAGAATCAGTCTGAACAATGGATCGCCTTTGTTCTTGAAAGTTGATTTCTCAGAATTGAGGTGGGGGGTAGCTAGATAACAATCCATTTTTAGAAACTATGACTCAGCCAAAACAATGGATCGCCTTTGTTCTTTTATCAGAGGTGTGACCTTGAAAATTATAAGCATAGACCTTGAAGCGTAGGCCTGAACAATGGATCCCCTTTGTTCTTGAAAGTTGATTTCTCAGAATTGAGGTGGGGGGTATCTAGATAAGAATCTATTTTTAGAAATTATGACGGAACAATGGATCGCCATTGTTCTTTTCTCAGGGGTGTGACCTTGAAAATTGTAAGCATAGACTTTGAAGCATCGGCTTGAACAATGGACCGCCTTTGTCCTTGAAAGTTGATTTCTCAGAATTGAGGTGGGGGGTAGCTAGATAACAATCTATTTCTAGAAACTATGACTCAGCCAAAACAATGAATCGCCTTTGTTCTTTTATCAGAGGTGTGACCTTGAAACTTATAAGCATAGACCTTGAAGCGTAGGTCTGAACAATGGATCCCCATTGTTTTTGAAAATTGATTTCTCAGAATTGAGGTGGGGGTATCTAGATAACAATCTATTTTTATAACTCGACCAAAACAATGAATCGCCTTTGTTCTTTTTCAGAGGTGTGACCTTGAAATTAAACATGCTTGACTAGGTTGAAACAGCTATCTGTTTTGAAACAGCTACTTTTTTAGGAAACGGCTACCTGTTTTAAAAAGGCTACCCTTTTAACGAACGGAACCACTTGAATGCACTTTGCTTCCGATCCAAAGTAAACTTCCCAGAATTGCTTGATGACCTTGAAACACGCATAGACAACAATGATTGAGACAGAGGTCAATGAGCTTCCTGGGGGCGTGACATTGAAAATTAACACTCAGCCAGAGAATTGATTGGTGACCCTGGCGTTGAAGACTAGGGAACGTGGCCTTTAGTTTTAGGCAATGTGATGACCTTGGAAACCACGTACTTTGACATAGACAATGACCTTGAGGGATAGAAGCAGATAATGTGTGGGATAACCTTGAAAACAATTGACGTAGACCATCTGCTTCAATGACCTTGAAAAACAATCTAGTAACTTTTCTAGTGACTTTTTCAAATCTAGTTACTTCAATGGCCTTGGGAAATAATGCACGGAGCGTGTGACCTTGAAGGGCACGTGTGAGCATGACCTTGAAGGTAAGCAATGTGACATTGAAGAGACTCAGCAGGGTTACCAACCTTTCTTACCACGTGGCCTTGAATCGGTGACCTTGAAGAGATAGTGTTACCAACCTACCACGTGGCCTGCGGTGATCTTAAAGCAGGCAATGTTACCAACCTTGAAATCTAGTGACTTTTCTGGTGACTTTCCAAATCTGTGACAAATCTAGTGACAAAAGTGACATAGCATATCTACTAAGAAAGAAACGAGGAGAAGAGGCCACCAACGGGAATACTAATAAACGAATGGGAGAGACAGTTTAGGAACTTGCTGGAGGAGCATTGGTGCAAAGACAGAAAGGAGAAGGAAGACACAGTAAGAAAGCATAAGAAAAATATGAAGAAGAAAGAATAAAAGAAGAGGAAGTAATAGAGGCAATACGGAAGGTGAAAAGAGGTAAAGCGGAGGGGGGAACGGGATACAAGTTGAGGAGTGAGTATATGGAGGAGAAAAGATACCAAAAAGGGTGACGGAAATAAACAAAATATGGACGGGAAGGATACCCGGACAACACGACATATATGCCCAGTACACAAAAAAGGAGACAAAAAACAAGTGGGAAATTATAGAGAAATCACATTGCTAAACACAGTCTACAAAATGTACGCGACCGAGCTAGAACAAAGGCTACAGAGGAAAAGAAAATGTTACCAGATGGACAGGCAGGATTCAGGAAAGGAAGATGAACGATAGAAAACATATACATACTGAAACATATGGCAAATAAGGAAGTAGAAAAAAAAAGGAGAAAATGGTGGCGGTATTCGTAGACCCAGTAGAGGCAATTGATAGGGTGAACAGGCAAAAGCTGTGGAAATACCTGAGAAAAAAAAATGAACGAAAGAAAATATATCTCCAGTCACGTCGTTGACACTTAAGGTGACCACCTCATTCACAGTCTTTACTTATAGAATCTTTACCAATATCGCAGCCAACTTTAATTCCTCAATCAATAGAACCACAACTTCTCATGAAAATATTGACATTTCTGAACTAGAAGAAATTAGTGAATATAATGATTCAATTTCAGAAGTAAATAAATAATCCGACCAAAAGCGGCGCTAGTACTGACATGTATAAAATTGTTTGTTTATTCCGTAATAGAAAAAAGAAACACTTACAATCAAAAATACTTCCGCTTCATGAAGCTGACAAAGACAAACTTAAATCTTGTATAATACCTAACATAGATCAACACGTTGTTAAATAGATTGGAAAATTTTTCTGACTCAAAAATATATTATCATAGTGAATGTACGGCAAATTTAATAAGAAAATATCTTCTTGTAGAAAAACATCGAGAGTATCACCAAATAGTTTTTAATGGAATAAGTAGTAACATAGTTGTAGATGTAATCATTCATTGAAGAAAATTCAGTTAAAATGAACGCCACTTTTACAGCACAGCATCCAGAGAAAAAATAATGAAAATATTGTCTAAAGATATTATATTTTTTATAATCTGTAATAAAAAAATTTTAGCACCCAATTATTTAAAAATTTACAATCAGAAAATACTTTACAAAAAGTTGCATTAATATTAAGAAAATCAATACTGCAAATAGAAAATAATAAATTATCAGCTAAAAATATTTCAGCACATCATTTAATATCAGAAGTATCACAACAATTATTAGACTTTTACTTTACTTTTCTTGGTGGATGTAATCAAAAACGGAAAAATAGCTTAAATGTGTGTGTCAAGTTCGTTTTTATTGTTAAGATATCATTTTTGGAGTACATAATGCCAAGTAAAGACGTCAAAGCACATCATATTGACATTAACCCATTACGTCTAACGATTTTTTTTTTCGTAATTCTTTCAAACTTAAAGAGGCTGTTAAAAATTTTATTTTAAACATTTTGATATAAGGATTAAATATTTTGTCTATCATTAAAAAAATAACATGTGTACTCAATTGAGTACAATGGTACAATGTGGTATAATCAACGAATTACGAGTGAAATGTTTTAAAGCAGTCTCTTTCAATACACAATGTAACTTTACACTTGCAACACATCCACCTTACTCTTGCATCACAACTTTTTCATCTCAGTTGCTTATCCAATTATTCAGGAACAACTTTGGACAGTATTCCTAGAAGTGCTGTTTGCTACCTAGGGCACTCCCAGACTCCAGTACAGAGATTCTCAGGGTAGGTGGTGGTATCCTGTTAGCAAAAGAATTCCAAAAAAGAGTTCATCATGAGTAAAGGAAAATTGATGATCATTATTCTGTTGTGCATATAACATAGTTTGTGACACTATATGCTCAACTACAGTGTCATCCATAATTTTTTCATAAATTTCTACTGGATTTTTCCCCTCCAATTCAACCTTCCTTGAATATTTTTGCACGATCCAAGCATTCAGAAGTAAGAGGACATGGCTATGTTGATGCCACGATCACTGCTCCATACAGGACAGATTTGTTTCCTGTTCTTAGCCGATTTTGTATTAGGCATTCTTGAAACAGGTACTTCCTTTTCACTTGAATATTCGTTATGGCTGTGCTTGTAGTGAAGTTAAATTGTTCCTGGAACATCACGTGGCTGTGATAGGACCTGCATATCTTCATCGTCGATATCTTCCTGGTCTGTTTGCTCATCAACTTCAGGTGGATAATTACAATATCTACTGCTTTATTTTTATGTATAGAGTGAATGACATCAACAGCTGCTCCCAGCCGCTCATATCTTCTCTCATATAACTTACAAGGAGGAATTGGTTGAGCATCATATTCAAGATCCATTCTAAATGCCCACTAAAATAGAAACATTACATATATAATGATTTTTGATCAAAAGGAATAAAACCACCCAGGGCCGCTAGACATTTTGGCGCTCCGGGCAAAACTTGAATTTGGCGCCCCTCTCCGTTTATTAAAGTAAATCGCATGCTCCCATAACATAAAGTCAAGAAAACGTTGAAAAAATTAAATAAAAAAACATTTTATTGAAAACTCGATCATTAGGTAACAGGTATGTAACAGATAAGCAATTTACCACTAAGGTAAAATAAAATAACAAAAATTAAAATGAACTAATGCTTACTAATATCCTATAATATAAATGAATGCTAACTAACCAAAGTATTTAGAATGCCTTTTTCTAACTTTTCTTTCGGCAAACTCACGAACCAGTGATTTCAAGTCTAATTTGTCACTAATTTGGTGTTCTATAGCTATCATTGCCAATCCATTGAGACGATTTTGCGTCTGCATCGTTCTGAGATAATTTTTATTATTTTTAGTTTTGAAAAGCTTCTTTCCCTGAAGCCACAGTGACTGGTAATGTAAGTAGGATTCTTAATGCTATACTGAGGTTTGGTGCAAGTTTAAGTGTAGCGATAAACTTGAGGACTTCAACGGGGTTTCCTTTTTGTTAATAATGACGAAACAATGCTTATTTCATCGGCCAGTTCCAGGGCGTTAAGATCGCTTGAATTTCCATCAGTTAAAACTACTTCCAAATCTTTGCAATAAGCCAGTAGCTCATTTCTGCGCATGTCTTTTAAACCAAAATATTATACAAAAGCTGAAATAATTACTGTGAGTATTTAGCAAATTATATCTGGTTTCCAAGGCATTTATTGCTTGATCTACAGTGTGAAAGAAAAGTTCTATTTTATATTTTTGTTTGAGGTCTTGAACGGGTTCATCCGGGCCCTCATACAAAACGTTTCGTGTTTTGTTTCTGATACGATGACGTGGTGTGGTGGCTTCGAAATTAGCTTACGTCCACCTCTGAAGCAAGCTCGGTTGCTTCTAAAATGATGCTTTCAAAAGCTTCATCTGATCTCAGATTTTCAAAGAAGAGTTTACAGTTGTTAAGCGTATCAATAGCTTGTGATATATCAAAATGTACGGTTTGCAAAAGTTTGCTGATGGGATTAATGCGACTCAAAATTTTGTACCAAATCACAATAGAGCATATAAATTTGAACTGCTTCAAATTATTTAATAATCCGCTAGCCTCGTCTCTAATCATATTATCGATTTCTGGATCTTCATAAATACTGTACAAAGCATCGTAAATTGGTCCAATTTGAAATCGCAGAGCTTTTAATGAGTCTACTCGACTTTCCCATCGCGTATCACTTAATGGTTTTAGGGTATAACTATCAATATATTTAAGTAATATTGCCCAACGAAAAGTTGACGAAGCAAAAATGTATATAACTTTTGAACAATATTGAAGAAGTTTGCAGCCTCAAACGAGGATTTTGCCATATCGTTTACAACCAAGTTTAGCGAATGACTGCTGCATGGAACATAAAATGCTCTGGGGTTTATATTTCTGATTCTTGTTTGTACCCTGATTTTCTCCTCTCATATTGGAACCATTGTCGTACCCTTGACCGCGCATGTTCTCTACTTTAAGCTCATTTTCTCTAGCTCTTCTACTAAAACCTCCGATAATTCCGCAGCTTTTGATCTCTCAATGGGTAGAAAACCCAAAAAGTTTTCATTGATTATCACTTGAACTTCAGACTCTGATTCTTCTATGGAAACATATCTTGCCATAAATGTCATCTGTTCGACTTTACTTGCATCGGGAGTACAGTCGAGAATCACAGAATAATACTTGGCCTTTTGAACTTGTTCAATGATGTGGCGCTTTATATTGTCATGCAACAAATCAATTATTTCATTTTGTATAGTTTTTCCTAGATATGTAGCTTTGATTTCTTCTTTATTAAGAACCCTGCGAACGTGTTCCTCCATTTTTGGATCAAACTCAGCCAATAACTGAATGAACTTCAAAAGTTTCCATTATTGTGTTCATAGAGTTTATTTGTTGTTCCTCGAAAAGCTAGAGATCTCTCACCTAGCATTCTAACGACTGATATAATGCGTAAAAGAACTTCGGACCAGTGATTTATCTCAGAATCAATGAGCCTCTGAGAAACTGCATCTATTGTTTTACCCATTTTCAACCGTTGCTTTAATTCAAGCCATGATTTTAAACAATCAATATACGTTTTAACATTTTCATGATGTGCTAAAGAGTCTCCTAAATGCTTCCAGTCTTTAAATCCTCGATGGCCAAGAGCGCTAGTGCTAGATGGGGCAGCAAAAGTCGACATGGAAAACAATACAAGACGTTTTGAAATAAGGAATATACCATCCATTCTCTTAAAACTTGTTCTCCATTTTAAGTGCTTTCTTGTAATATTTTGGTGAGAATCTTCTATGTTGATCATCATAAGGAAAATCAAAATTATACAAAGGTGCAGCTGGACCACGTTTAACCAAAAAAACTATCTGCTTCGCGCATGATTTCGGGCCATAATCCTGGGTCAGAAGAGATAATTGGGACTGTAGTCTCTTCTAAATGTTTTTCTGAGGTCTGCACAACTTGCAGTTTTTTATTTTTGGAACTGCACGGAACTGCATCACTACTCAACAAACTCGTTTGAGGTGAATTAACTAGCTCAGCAATGCTGACGTTTGCGTCCAAAGGGGGATTCATATCGGGAAAGTCAGTATCCAGGTGCATGTGCTGGGCGTTGTTTAAATGTTGATTGGTAGTGGGAGCGTTGAGACTACCCTCTTTCAAAAAGTTCTGCAGGGCACCTGACTGTTTTTGAAGCTGTGTTTGCTTGTTCAATCTCCGCTTTTAAATTGGCTTCCAGAGGGTTTTTTCTTAGCATCAGACATTTTGGTTTCTGAAACCAATTATCAATCCGTATAACATGTATATTAAAAAAAAATTAAGCAAACTAACAACATTTTCGTAAAGGAGAGTAAATAGGCTTTGATGTAAATTATAAAAATACAGAGTGTCCCATTAAAGTTTTTGCGAAATCGGCCTTTGAAAATCGTCAATTTTGTTTCTCCTATTTCAGGTAAATTTTAAAACTTGGCAACACTGTCAAAAGAAATTTAAAAAATTGATGAAGTTCTGTGAAAACCGCACATCGATACCATTTATCGTTTTCGAGTTATAAGCAGTTAAAATGTGTCAGTTTATAGATGGACACCCTGTATAATACATTGGAATTTGGTATACATTTTAGGCAAGGCAACTAAAACTCAATATTAAGAGCAATTTAACCGATGACAATACCCACAGGGTGATGCCCCCTTGCTTACTGCAACGCTTCTAACCCCTAATAATTCGAAAAATAAAATCCTAATTCAATTTAGAAACTTTTATGTTTCCAGTGTTATTTAGGACAAATGTGCGGTTTTTGAGACACATTTAACAGTATACCTATAGAAAATTAAAATAATAGTAGAAAAACAGCGTAAAATGACCATGTTTTTGAACAGTTTTCAGGCATTTATCTCGAAAACGGTACATTTGTCGTAAATAAAACCATAGACATAAAAGTTTCTAAATTGAATGAAGATTGAAAATTTTCCCAAAAAATGTATCACCCTGGGACTACTAATTCTAGTACTACTTGTACGCGATTTTTGAAAATGAAAATTAAAAAACTTACCTTCACAAAAGACAAACGCACTCACACTGGACAATTTGCAATTGCACAAGCACTTTTTAAAACTTTTGTACAATAATAAAAAAACTATTTTATTTCGCACCGGCCGAAGTCTAGTAGCAAATAACGCATTGTTTTAAGTCAACTTCCCTTATATATGCAGTTAAAAACTCCTGTGACATCTTGTTTCGGTTGGTTTCAAAATTGGTACAGACTTGTAGATTCCTGTATTGTAAGTGTTGCCAATGCCAGAGCAGGGACCGAAAACTTGTAAATTCTTGAAAAGCGATAGTTGAGTGGTTTGGTCATGATGAATTGAACTCAACTAGATTTTGTCTTAATGCTTAAATACATATATTAAATTTATAATGTGCTTAGAAATAAAATGATGATTGATAAAAGTAATAACTTTTATTTTTACGTTTTAGTGCATTTTAAAAAGCTTGTAACTTATTTCTTTTATCAATTTATTTCGTTTGTTTATCTCGGTACGTGTCACGTTACAAAACTAACACCTGCACGTTCCTTTTTAGTACTCGAAATCGATAACAAATTCCTATTTATAAAAGGTAAAATTAAATCTGCATCGAAACCGAATTGAAATTAATTCATCCAAAATTATGAAAATAAGGAGTTTAGCGTAATTAAGAACGGTTCTTAAATTTAAAAGTTTGGAGGTGAATACACGTAATACCTTTATAATCTGTTTAATTTATGTACGTGTTTTATTACAAAACATGCATCTGCACTTTTAGAATAAAACATACCTCGTTCTTCCACATCCACGGTTTACCTTACGCTTACGTTAAGATTAAATGCGTTCTCTATAGTTAAATATTTCGTTCACTTTTTATTTAATTAGTGACGGATAAAAGCCATTTTAAAGTTGTTTCGATTGCTCGCGAAGCGAGCCTAGGGGCGCGCTAGACGCCCGACCCCTAACGAAGTTAGGACAAGGAAGGCAACGCCTTCCTTGATGATTTTGGCGCCCCTAGAGCTTTGCGCTCCGGGCGGCCGCCCGGATCGCCCTGCCCTGGGGCCGGCCCTGAACCACCCCATTCTCCCGTTGTACTAAAATGAGTACACTTAACTTTAACCTTGATTATATTCTGAAAAAACGTGTAACTTACACTTATTATGTTCTTCGGCCAATCCTATACTAATAAGCAATTATGACTGCATTCAAAAACGGAACAAAAATGGCACAAAACAATTGTAATTCACTATTTGGAGAATGCTTCACACTATTTCAACACCTGTCAAACTATGATCAAGATGAAAGTACCACAGATAAAACAAAACCCAAATGGCCACAATTTTACAGTTAGGAAGTAGTTCATAGAGAGTGGTTTGAGTAATGACAAGACACATAAAACTTGAGCTCTTCTTCACTAGAGGTATGTTCGGCATACTCAAGCGAGTACAGTGGGAAGAAATAGGTTAATTGATATTGACACTGTATAAGTTATCAATGTGTTGAAGAACTAAAAACAAAAACAATTTATACTTCTGTTGAAAAGATTTTAAAGAAACACCTGAATTTTTTACTGGTGTGGCATATGATCATTTTGACTCTTTTGTGGAAGATACAAGTGGAAAGGACGACACAATAAGAAATATTTACCAGAACATCGAGTCAAATACGACCGAAGAACCTGAAATATCCGAAGCACGGTTCCAAATAAAGAAAATTCACCACATAAAAAAAGAAAAATAACTTTTGAAGTCATATCTTCAGAAAAAGTTCTGTATCGTAAAAAACAAAAAATGACAAGTGATCTACAATCAACGGTTGATGAAATGGAAAATATACACTATACAAACTGGCAATCACACACCAAAATAGATAATATATGTATGATTAGCCATGCTTTGGAAGTACCTGATGTTCCTATGTGGGTTGGTTTTAATAGCCGGATTTATGATAGGCATCTACGCTTAAACCTTGTACTTTTTGAATGTGGTATGGATGTAGCAGTTGCTCTCAAAAATGCTGTTTACTGTACATTTTGAAACCTGTAATTCGTGTGCTACATATCTAACTCTAATTGTAGGATCTGCAGCGACAGCATCCAGAACATTTTCTTCCAATTCAACTGTACATATAGTTATAATAAAAGTTTCTTACCAGTTTCTCGTAACTGCTGATCAATACCTTGGAAAGTCTTTGAATTGGGCAATTGTCTATTGGGAAATCTTTTGGCGTACAATCTTCGAGCTCTTAAAGCATTAGATCGTGCCAAACCATACATTAAATGCATATCAGCTTTATTCAACAATCGTATGTCCATAACGTTTTAAGTTTAGAACAAAATTTTAACTAATAATTATTAGTGACTCTGAAGGTAATCTTATAATAAATATTAGAAACCATAGCAACACTATACGGATGTTTTTCAGAGTAACTTGATTTATGTTAAACAGATATGTAGTACACTGAATTCAAAATGGATTGATACCTTTAAAAGCAAATATTTCAGAAACTATTAAATTTAAACACTCCTGAGAAGTACATCTTTTTTGTTGAGAAAGGATGAGAGATTAAGATTTTTCGATCAATTATTGCATACAGGGTGGCGCAAACATTTTCTGACAGGTTATTTACTAAAATATTGCTGTATGTGGCGCGCTCTACAAGTCTGGCCAAAATTAAGGGCAGAATCTTATTTCTCATACCAAAAAACCAACATATACAGAGTTTCATGTAAAAATCTAAAAAACTCCTCACGTAATAAGGAAAAATAGAAAACAAAATTACAACTTTGACACCCTGTATCTTTTTACCTATTGATATTTGGACTAAGGTATGTTCGGTTCAATCAATATATTTTGGGCTCTAATATATCCAGTTTCGAGATTTCCCAACCTTGCACAGACACCCTGTATATAAGTGTATATTTATTTGCTAATTTTTTATAGTGTTGCAAAGTATTCTAGTTTCACAATTTCTATTTACTCTACTATTTACAATTTTAGCTCCTCACACTATCTAGCTTTTCCCTTTTGTCCCATCTCCCATTATCTGTTTTCTCATTTTCCAAGTTTCCTCCATCCACTCTGCTTCCCTTCCTTTTTCCTCTAGTATTTCTCCTGCTCTCTTATCATCCACCTGTAACTCCGTACACTCTTTTATCATATGCCTCATATACTACATTCCTTTCCTGGATAATCAACAATTTCTTTCTTCCTCTTTTCTCCAATACTTATTTCCCTACTCTTCAGTACCGCATTTGAACTTAGCTATCATTTTTTTCTTTGCCCTTTTTTCCTTCTCTTTTTAGATATTCTCCCTTCTCCTTTAATCCTTCCATAATTTACATTGTATTTAGTTTCTTTTATTTGTGTCCATCTTTCTTGCTTTTGTATGTCCCTGTCTCTTCTTATTACGCCCTCTCTAACTTAATATTATCTCCAACATGCCTGGCCGTTCTTTTTTCATTTCTACCTCATACTTTATTGCCTCTACCCTTATTCTTTCTTCTTGCACTTCCTTTCTTATAATACACCGCGGTGTTTTCTTATCAAGTCCCAATACCCATTTCAAATATTTTCCTTGTAGTCCTTTCATCTCTTTTTGGTCTTTCCATCCCCAACGCAGCTTTTGATTGTAATAAATTGCGAAATTTCAGTGCTACTGGCCTACCACCCTGTAAAAGAGAGTTGTTACAAAAATTTCTGCGAGTAACTACTCTTTGGAACAATGCTCACCTGAAAAATCTAACCATGTATCAACCAGAAAATAATCATAGAGTACAAGAAGACAACCTGTACCATTTTAAATGCTTTTCAAATTATTATGTAAACATTTGTAGCTATTCATATTTGTATTAACATATATTTTTATACAAACTGACGGAGAAGGTGATATTGAAAACGATTAGCCACAGATTGGAGTAGTAGTGATGACGATAATGAAGATATTGACTATAATGATGAAAATTATTAAAATCATTAAATATTTCTTTAAATCCAGAAAATCATTTTTTTTTATTTTGTATAGATGGCTATGAATATATAAATTATTTTTCCATTGGATTTCTTAGTACTGGAACAATTTTTTTTCTCTTATAATCATAATAAACAATAAAATTTTAATGAAACATGGAAATTTGAATTAAATTAAATTTTGAAAACAAAATTAATCAAATACCACAAGACTATTTATTAATTTATTAGATTTATTTTTTATTGATTTATTAACTTGAAAATTACACTGAACGATTTTTTGAAAATTTGTTTTTTATTCATAAATAATTTCTATATAATGGATAACTAACTATCTTTACTCACATTTGCTTGGATATACAGGGTGATTCCAAAGCAGATGCCAACCTTCAAGGAGGTGTTAGTATGGCTCATTTGTGATCGATTGAGCCATATTTACCTATAAAAATCAAAGGTTTTCAAGATAATTGAGATTTTGTGATTTTATATTAATTCCCTATTTTTGATCACTTTAAGCCCATTCTATAGGAATTGGTCCGTTTAAACAGTAATTTTAGTCCAGTTTTCAATAGTAGAATATGTATTTCATTTAAAAAATGTAACAGTATGAGGAATATGCTTATAAGAAAAAAATTGTGGAGATTCATAATCAGAAAGTGAAAGAAACCAAAATCAGTTTCAAATTTTCTATTATAACTTTAAATCTATTTTTTACATATAGTGTTAAAGTAGTCTAAAAGCTCAATGTTTTAATTCTCCGATAAAACCATTTTTGTCAAAATTCGTATGATAGTTCTACCAGAAAAAGATTTTCAACCGCACTACCTCTCAAAAATTCTAAATCGAGAATAATAAATCATTGAATCATTGATTCAATAGAACTGAGAATTTTATTCAATAATTTTACATTTTGTATTCAAAATGACCACCACCGTCTCTTGTACAAGCTCGAGCTCTCTTTCTTATTCCATGACAGGTAATTTTCATTTGACTTTCCATAAGTGACGAAAATTTCCAAATGGGGTAGCTATGGGGCAGAAGTCTCAGTATTAAAGTAGCTACAAACAGGTTCTATGTGCACGTTTATAAATTGGATCAAGAGACTAGTACTGAAATACTTCATAATTACTTGAAGGAGACATTTCCCGAAGTAATATGTGAACAACTGGAATGGAGGCACCCTCACTACTACTCATCTTTTAAAGTTACCGTACACGATGTCCATAAGGATAAAATTATTGATCCGTCAATGTGGTCAATGGGAGCTTGTATTAATCGTTTTTTCCACAAAAGGCTGATATCTGGAACAAACGTATGAACACATCCCGTAAACAATGTAATCTCAATGCAGTAACTATTTTTCACATAAACATTCAATCTCTTGCAAATAAACTAGATACATTTGAAGAAATTTTACTGGACAAAAACTTCGATTTAGAATGTATAAGTGAGCGTTGGATCACCGATTTAGATTTTATAGCTACCTTAAAACTTGGTCCATGGAGTGTAGTTTCACATTTCTGCAAAGCAAGTCAATTCACAGTGTATTAGCAAAGAACCAGTATGAAGTTCAGCCAATTACTTTCAATAACAATGCTGCAATGGAAACCCATTTTGAAATCTGCAATGTACAAATGGGCGGTGAAATGGTAATTATGTCAATGTTCAGGTCTCCACTAGGGGATTTACACATTTTCTATATTGAGCTTGAGGCAGTTAGTTCTTAAAAAGTTAAGTGACTTATTTGCTCCAAAAAACAGGAAATCACAATATCTGTGTGTTACTAAACCAATATGGTTTTATTCAAACAATTTTTACTCCGACACGCGATCAAAATTGGATTGACAATGTATTTATTAATTTTGGGACCAAGAATTTTATTTCAAGTACTATTGAGTATTTCTCACTGCTCTTGATTATCGTACTCATGTAAATCAACAATTGTTTTTGAGTTTGCGGAAGTTTCTCAAATTACAGTTAGAGATGTTCTACTAAAACTAAAAGTTGTAGCTGTAAGGATATTTATGACTTAAGTGTAGCATTCATTAAGAAAAACATTAGTTTACTGTTACATTAGTGGTTAATTCTATAATTGTACCGGGAACCTTTCCTTACACCATACATGACACAGTTTTCCGGAAGGCAGACCTTAGTGTGTTTGGATGGCCGCCATAAGTAATAGAGGTCCATATTTTCTTCCTAACGTTTTGACAGGGGAAGGATATGAAGAATTTCTGAGAAACCACATGGAATAACTTTTGGATGATATACCTTATCATTGAAAGAACACATAATTTTTCAACACGACGGTTGTCCACCACATTATTGTCTAAATGTTCGTACGTTGTTGAATGAATGGTTTCCAAACCAGTGGATAGGTAGACAAGGACCAATTGCGTAGCCAGCTAAAAGCCCGGATTTAACGCCTTTAGACTTTCACATATGCGGAAGACTAAAGGAATTGGTCTATGCGACAGAAATTCATACTTGTGAGTACTTAATAGAAAGGATACAAAAGAAGCGAGAACAATGAAAAATTACCTGTCAAGAAATAAGAAAAAGGCGGTGGTGGTCAATTTGCACACAAAATGTAAAATTCTCAGTTCTATTGAATCAAGGCTTCAATGATTTATTCTTCTCAAATTCGAATTTTCGAGAGATAGCGCGGTTGAAAAGCTTTTGCTGGTAGAACTATTGACAGAAATGGTTTTATCAGAAAATTAAAACATTGAGCTAGTTTTTTAGACTATTTTAACACTACGTGTAGAGAATAGTTTAAAAGTTATAAGCAATAGAAAATTTGAAATCGATCTTGCTTTCTTTCACATTCTGATTTTAAATCTCTGCAATTTTTTCTTATAAGCATATTCTCATACTTTTGCATGTTTAAGTGAAATACACATCTACTATTGAAAAAACTGGACTAAAATTACTACAAAATCACAAAATCTGAAATATCTCGAAATTCGTTGATTTTTGAATATAGATAAATATGGCTCAATCGATCACAAATGAGCCATGCTAACACCTCCTCGATGGTTGGCATCTAATTTGGAATCACACTGTATATTTCCTCAGCGCTCACACACACACACACACACACACACACACACACACACACACCTAAGACTGACCTTCAACTTTGTCTGACAAGATGTTACAATTGTCCGGCTACTATCTACTAATAGTTACCCAAGTACCATATATAAAATTCAACTTTTACACTGTAACGTAAGTACAATTACATTTTATTAAAATTTGCAGGTGTTTGGTGGGGTTGCCACAATACTAAGTGTATGGCAATGAATGATGTGATTTTCTATATTATCCCCAAGGAAATGTAAAAAAATTACACTTGATACTTTGACAATTTTGGGTAGTAATTTTATACACCTTTGCTACCTGTTACCTGCCAAAGCCACGACAGTCCAAACTTCGTAATAGCCAATCATGCCTCCCCTGTTGGAGACATTGCACAGAGAAACATAGCTTTTATACTGTTACATAGGTTTGGCGTTCACGCGCTCTTAGACTCTTGCTAATACAAAATCAAGCATATCAACATCCTGACATAACATTTTACAAGAAATGTATGATTGTGTTTAGTTAGTTGCTTTATTTAGTAATTGAATGTTGTCCAATTTACAACTTTAATCAATTTTAAAAACAAAAATTTGAGAGTTTAAAAAATTAATTACTTACATGTGGAGGTGGTTGAGGAACAACTTCAGCTTGAGAAGGAGAAACCTTTTGACTTGTGATATTTGATCTATGTGGCATGTGCTTTCTCAATAACTCAACCCAATGATTAGCTTCATCTTTACTTTGACAAATTGCAGTTCTTTTTTCAATTAAGGGACCAGTAATTTCAAAAGCATTTTTGTACTGTTCACTATCCTCTAACCTAGTAACAGTTATACCAGTTAAAGGTAACTTTCCCTACAGACAAATCACATTTACAATTTTAACCAAATGTTTTTCAAACAAACCTCATAAATAAAAGCACTAAATCTAGGACTAACAGATAGTATCAAAAGCGTTGTTGGAAACAAAACAAGATAACGATCATGGTGTTGTGGCCCCACGGCAACTGATCCCATATAAATTATTTCTCCAAGACTAGATAAACTTTGCCCCTCCCAACCTCTAACAGGGCCTGTTACTACCTGAAGCTCAAGCTCTTTTTGACGACGAATGGCCGAACATGTTGCCTACAAGTTAGTTAATAAAAAAAATAATGCTTATCCATTTGAAACTTACTGCAATATCTTTATATACAGCAACTGATCTTTGAGTATCACCACGATCAACATGGCTTTCTTCTAAATGTCGTTCTAATTCTTGTAACATACCAGAATATTTATCTAACCTTCTAAAAGGTTTACTAAGCCCTATTGTCAACACTAACACCCCTGGTGTTGTTGCACCGCATGATTCCATATACGTTGTAAGCTCTTCCCTTAAAATAAATGTTGAAACATTTTTTTTTGTTAGTCTTATTCTTCATTTACCTATATCTGTCTAAAATAAAAGCAGCTCTGGGATGTAAGGAACAATACGCTTGATGTGCCAGTTTGATCCTTGGAGCCCAGTTTAAAAAAAGTCTACCTACTCTTTGGTCCTCACTAGGTTTTGCCGCTTCCTCCTCAAGTAATGCCAATAGTTGCTGATGTGTTTCTAACACTTCTAGGAAATTTCCTGTCAACTGTCTGTACTCATCTGCTGATAACCTATAAAAAGTATATTGTGAAAATATACAAAATATATTATAAAAATCTATTAATTGCTATAACCTGTAGTGCTGAATGTAAGATTGGAGCCAAATGTTTCACTTGAATGTAATCTCCAGTCAATTAAAAAAAAATTATTTGGACAGCACATCCCCTTCTTACGCTTGTGTCCATGTTGCGTTAACAAAGAGTATATAGGGTAAAGAGGGAAGAGTGTTTTCAAATTATTAATATTCTCACTTATACAGAGTGTTTCGGAATTGCACGACACTATTTCAGGTATGTTTTCTCTAGCACAAAATAAACAAAAATGTTCACATGTCTCAAATTATTGGGGAAATGAAGATATTTGATAATGTTTAACAATACAACGTTCAGAGTAACTGTTCAAAGTGGCATCCGTTTTGTTGAAGCACGATGAATCCATACACTTCATCCAGCCTCACACAAAATAATCTAACGGGGTTAGATGGGGAGATCGCGGTGGCCATTTAACAACTCCATGTCAATAATCAATGACAATAAGAGAATAGTGAACTGTCTCACAGTATTCACTCACACGAAAACGCACAAACTAGTAAAACAGATGAGTAACTTACATAAACAGTGTTTAATCCTAATTGCCAGATTTTTAATCACCTGTCAAACAAACAAGAAATATGCAATTGTTCCAAAGCACATACCTAAACACCATATACAGGGTGTCCCGGTAACTGACGCACATCCGAAGACAAGCGGCAGAGGACAACAATTGGAGATGTTTTGACCTATATTTTTTCTGCGGCACTTCGTTTGAGTGCTGCAGTGTGGTAAAGGTTCTTTTGCGAAATTAGTTTTTTCTTTAGGTTTTTACAGAAACGGTACGTGATAGCTGGAAATTAATGACACTTTTACTACTAATATTATGGGTGGCCTTTCAGTGGTGTCAATTTTTTTTCGAAATTCTAACACAATGGAGAATTTAACATAGCGAAGAAAATTTTATTGCCGAATTCAGTGACATTTTTGAGAATGGAGTTTGTTACAGTTAAACATAAAAATAAATTAAAATTTTTAAACTTTAAGTATAAACTGAATTCTTAAATTTTTTTTAGGTTGGTACAACTTTGACATTCGTGTGAAGTTTGAGCGGGATACGTCAATTAGTGTGTGTTTGGCAGCCATTTCTTTACGACGCGAAAAGTTTGTCTGGCGATTTTTACTATGGAAACAAAAATTGAACGAGTTTGCTTGAAATTTTGTGTTTCCAATGGAAAGTGTTGAAGAAGTATTTTGGGGAGTCTGGTCTATCGAGAACGCAAGTATTTGAATGGCATAAAGCATTCAGTGAGGGTCGTGAGGTCGTAGAAAACTTGCCTTATGCGAGTCGTCCATCCACCTCTGTTAATAACATCGAAAAAGTGAAAGAAATTGTGCTCGAAAATCGTCGTGTTGGCATTAGAGGATCGACTTAACGCATTTTAGTTGATGTTTTGGATATGAAGCGCATCACCGCCAGACTCCTGCCGAAAGACCTCAATTTTTTGCAAAAGAACGTCGAGTAAAGGTCGGAAAGATGCTTGCCAACGTAGCTGATGATCCTAAATTCATCAAACGCATCATTACTGAAGACGAAACGTGGGTTTATGAATACGACCTCCAAACTGCCCAACAATCTATCGAAAGTGCGCCAAAAATGAGCCGAAACCGAATAAAACCACGTCAGAGTCGGTCGAAAATCAAGGTGATGGTCCTCGTTTCCTTCAATTACCGTGGTGTGGTTCACCATGAATTCGTTCCAGAGGGTCAAACGGTCAAGAAAGAATACTACTTGGCCGTATTGAGTCGATTGAGACCATAATAAGAAATTCGCTAAAGGAACTACAGGCCATCCCGGACGAGGCCTATAAGAAGTGTATGGAAAATTGGATTAACCGTTGGCATGCCTGTATTGGTTCAAAATGTTTTTTCACCAATCCGGGTCAAATTTGATCAGAGCAATAAAACAGCCGTTTGGAATGTTTTGAAAGAGCAATTGTTGTACCCTTGTCATTTACAAAATACTCAACTACTGCATGTGAGGGATGAAGCTCACCGAGTCACGTTCGGTAACTTAATGAGGGTTCGACGGCTAGAGTAAAGGATTTTCAAAAATGTGTGGAGGGATGAACCCACATTCCACAGAGATGGCTCTGTGAACTTTAAAAACCAGCACGGATGAGCTGAAGAAAATCCCCAATCAATGATCCATCACGGCGCTCAACAGTGCTTTTCGGTAAATTTATAGGCTGGTCTAGTCACGAATACCTGCTGGGCCCATACATGCTCTCAGCTAGGATGAATGGGTAGTCGTATTTGGCATTCCTGCAGCATCAGCTTCCAGAGTATTTAGTTGATTTGCCATTGGCTCTGCGGGACCGCTTGTGGTTCCAGCACGATGAGCGCTGTCACACCTTGTTGACCCTGTCAGAACCTACTTAGATGCGATTTTCCCAAATCGGTGAGCAACATTTCCTGGACTCAAGAAAATTTAGTTTTAACCCGTTTTTTGACAATAAGGTGATACATTTCAATTTTTGCAGGTGGATTAAGAGAGGTGGACTTCTATCTGTGGGGCCACATGAGGAGGCTGTATATGACGGGACTGACATTAGAAACGAACAAGACCTGGTGCCAGGATAGTAGCTGCAGCGGGAGAGATCCAAGATAAACCTGAAGTCATCAGGGTCGCAACCAACTCAGTTGCAAGTTGTCGAGTTTGCCTTGCTCAAGGAGGTAGGTACTTCGAGAACTTGCGGTGATTTTTGACAAATTTTGTTAGTCAGATGTATTACACACATAAACATTTATAGTTTTGTTCATTACAATATTAGAGATTAATACGGCTACTGGAAATTGCACCCGAAAAGATAAAAGCAGTCCAAAGAAAAATGATGTTTACTCTTCCACTGGTGACTTTCTAGGGGCCGATAGTCATCAAAAACCAAACGACTCGATTAATTTTTTTACCGGATTAAATGTTAAAATTCTGCCATTTCTACAGTTTCAATTATTTTGAGCTGAAATTTGGTGTTATTGCTAACGATAATTAGGATTAATCAGCCACCAAATTTCATCTAAATCCGAGAAATTTTTGGGTACCACAAGACATGCAGTTTTTCTTAAAGTTTAAAAATTTTAATATCTTTCTTTATTTCTTGTTTAACTGTAACTGAAACTCCATTCCCCAACATGTTACTGAATTCGGGAAAAAAATTTCCTGCGCCATTTTGACTACTCCATTGTCAGAATTTCTAAAACAAATTTGACACCACTGAATTGGCCACCCATGATATTAGTAGTAAAAGTGTCATTAGTTTCCATCTATCAGGTACTGTCTCTGTAAAAACCTAAAAAAACTGATTTCGCAAAAGAACCTTTACCACACTGCTGCACTCAAACAAACCGCAGCAGAAAAAAATTATAAGTCAAAACATCTCCAATGTTGTCCTCTACACCCTGCCTTTGGATGTGCGTCAGTTCTCGGGACACCCTGTATATGTAAATGTACAACATAGTCTTATTTCTTTCTTATATCCACCTTAATAAATAATAGAAAAATCATAGAAACGGATAAGTTAAAATGTAATCAAGCTTTAGCATAATTTCATACAATTTAAAGCAATAAAATTGTATTATTATCAATGTAAATTAACTAAATTTGAACATCATAAAAGTTATGCACTTATTTTAACATTTATATATGCCCGTAATGTTTATACAAAATAATTAACACTTTTAACAAAATTTTCTAACAAGTACAAACATATGCAGAAGCTTTAGACTATCTCATAGCAAGACTCAATACCACTTTAACATTAAACCTTGCATAACCTAATTTATATTAAAACATTACTACAATCGAGTTATATTTAGTGCATATTTTAGAACATTAATGAAAAACATTAAAAGAAAATAACACCATATGACAGGTGTTTAATCATTGTAGTTTCCACATATATTTGATAAGCAGCTTTGTAATTCCAATAATACAGTGATGAGCACTTTACATTTTTTAATTTAATTAATTCATAGACTTCCTAGGAAAAACTTTTATAAAGAAAACTTATCTAAAATTGAATTATTGTTAAAAAAGATGCCTTCACGTTTTGATATAAACTCGATTCTTCAGATATTCATACACTCTTTAAAACATACCTTTACATATTTTTCTCTACATTTAATAGTTTCCGAGATATTCTTAAAATGTGCTCCAACGCCCTCTATAAAGTACCATTTCTTTATTTTAACGCTGGGGAATTTCTATTTTACGCATGCTGTACTCGATAGATGTCGCCGTAACTGCTTGTTTGATAAATGAAGAGTTTAAGGGGACATTCACGTTCTATAAAGCGTTTGAAAAGGTGGGATAAATTTCCTGAGCTTAGTTTTTGATCAACAGATTTGAAATTTGGAAGATGTACGTTTTAGTGTCGCATCTGTCGATTGGTTGTTCTAGATTTTTGAAAATATTGGTGCAAAACGAAAAAAAAACATAAAAATTTAAAACGGTTACCTTCAAAATTACTTTTTAAAGCGAAAGTAAAGAAACGCCTTTTTCAAAATTTTGGAAAATAACTGAGTAATTTTTAGACAAAAGTCTTAAATTTTGTCATCTAAGGCGTGTATGCAGTATTGCGTTAACTCCGCCTACTGTTGAGTGCACGTGCACTAGAGTAGTTGGTTCAAGTTTCTTTATTACCTATTTGCTGTTTTATTTATTATTGTAATATTTGTAACACAGAATCAGGTAAGAGAATTATTATGATTACTGATGGGATTGTGAGAATTATTATAATGAGGAAGTGCTACAGTGATAGTGGAATTGAATTACTGCAATTATATATCAAAACGAATAAAACTATACTTGTAAAAATAATGAAGTTGTTAGTACCGGCTTCCATATCTCAGGGCGTAGGTATTTGAGATCATTGCGATGCGGACGGACATCCTTAGTACTCACACTCTTGATATTAGTGGTACGTACGTACTGAACAGTTTTTATAGTGTGTTGTGCCTGTATGGTATTATCTAAGTGTACCTAGAAACGTATTTTTATATTCATCAGTGTGGTTGTCTATGTCTATGCGTGTTTGTATATACCTATAAAGTGATTATGGAACATAGAATAAATTTTTAAAATGCCACCAAAAAGGAGTAATAAACCAAGTCCGAAAAAGCGATATAAAAGGTATGCCACTTGTCACTTTCAAGCTGATACGTTATTGCGTAGTAAAGATTATTCCAAATACCTACATTCTTCAAAATTAATAATTATGTATGTACAGGGTGACTTACAAAACCGGCGATGAATACCCACAAAATGAGATGATCCGACCACTATTACCTTATGTAAATGTTGATAGTTTACCAGAAAAGTGTTTAAATTTTTGTAAAAATTGTTTTGGGTGCCCTGGAATTTCAGAAAAAAGAGCATAAAAATTCATGGAAGGCTGTACATTTCATTGTTTCATTCCTTTTCATTTTTTAAATAAAACGTCGGTTTTTGTCACGTTCACATTCAGTAAACGAACATTGTACTGCTTTATGGTGAGGCTCGCACACTCTTTCACTAACCTGGTGCAACATGTGAAAGATTTCGGTTGCGACAATGTTGAATGAAGTAGGGTTTTTAGTTGCTTTATAAACAACGACATAATAAATAGCAAGATTCGGATAACGAAAAATGAATGACCAGTATGACAAGTGACAAAACAATCTGTCTTGTGGAAATGAGTAGCCATCGGATTTTATTTTAGAACAGACTTGCTTCAATGTAAAGTGCTAGAGCGCTAGTAGTTCAGCGTTAGCGGTCGCATGCCACGTGGTTGGTGCGGGTTCGAATCCCGCCACATGTAATTTTTTTTGTTAGGTTACAGTAGTATTTTTTATCTAATCTAAAATAGATAAACAAATCTTCTGTAAACTTGGATTTATAGATAACGCATGTCTACACAACACACAGATGTTTTGTGCGCATGTCTGTTCTAAAATAAATTCCAATGGGCAACGTTTTACGTCACCATACAAGCCACCAGATCTAATGCTGCCAACAGCTGCGGCACCTGGCATTGCCTCACTTGAAACGAACGTTGTCAAGATAACTTATTGCCATTGCTTCTTCTGGGCGCTAAATAAAACAAAAACAGTTCTCAAAAAAAGTGACTGTTTCATTTTTCTCGCAAATATTAACATTCGGATAGGGCATTATTAGTTAAATCGTAATCTTTTATTCTCGTCTATCATCACGTAAAATATCTGCACACATTTTAAAGTCACCCTGTACATTTTGCGACCTTAAAAAGTGAGGTGGGTACCTTTTAATTACAATTTTAAAATAAGATTATCGCAACTGGGCGTTGAAGTAATAAAAAAACTTAGAACTGAAGTAAGGGTTGATCCTCACGATTTGGAAGAAGCTACAGTTCACACTTGTGATACTCATATTGAACCATCTACAGCCATGTTCACGTATGTATCTATACATTTTGTAAAATGGATTATATTTAGTAGCATGTGATTTAGGGGAGAACCAAAAGCATCCTCAGACACAGGCATATATCGAGAAGATGATCCTCAACTGAAGTCGCGTCAGTAGAAATCCTGATTCGCTCAGGTTTATTTATTATTTTGACTATAGGATATTAAGGAAATCAATATTGTGAATACATATTTGCAGTCCTTCGACATCTAAAGACGTTGATTACCCAGTAACGATAACAGAAACGCTGCAAATTAAAGAACAAGCTTTTGAGCCATTTCCAGAGGGGAGAAGAGTAGTAGATATACAACATTTTTTGCACAATATTACAGATCTTGATGGCCATAAGCCGCTTGATTGCCGTTTTTCCAACATGAAATTTATTCGCGAGATCAGAAAGGGTTTAATAAGTTTATTTGTCTTTAAGTGTAATATGTGCAATATAGAAAAACGAGTGTCGACAGAGCCTTCACATGGAAGTGTAACATCTATGGATGCAAACTCTGCATCTGTATTAGCTGCAATATCTACTGGATGTGGGCATTCACAACTGTCTCAACAACATGATATTCAAAATATCACGAATTAGTTTCGCAAATCATTTTAGATACTTCATGGGTGGCAATGGAAGAAGCTGGACAGGAAGAATTGCGGTTAGCTAGGGAAATTGGAGATGTAGATGCCGCTGGTAATGGTCTCATAACAGTGATAGCCGACGGGGCTTGGTCGAAGCGACCGTATAAGGTTAATTACGATGCATCTTCTGGGATAGTAAATTGCATAGAATACGTTAGTATCAATACCACTAATATTCAACATTTTAGGCATGTATAGTTGGAGCTAAAACTGCCAAAATTAAATAAATTTTATTATGAAGTGATGATACCGGAAATAGTACAAAATAATTTTTATATTCTTTATACACCTGTATTCCGCACATTATACAGTGTGAAAGCGCGGATAAATTCGGTAATTATTCTAGAGACAAAATCTAAAAAGGTTGTAGCGATTTAAATTACGGCGCATATGAAAAATGTTTTTCAGAAGTTTCCATCAATTGTTTTATAAGTTGTGACGTCATGAATATTTTTTTAAGTAACAACCTACATTTCTTTTTATTTCGGTAGAGTTTTTGAAACGATTTAAAATTTTGAATAGGTTGCATAAGAAAAAAAATCAACAAAAACGGCTTACACTTAAAAAAATTAAAAATGAATTTCCTAATTACCGGAATTTGGTTCACCCTATATAAATGAAACACCCTGTATAACCTACCATAATTTTAAGATATGCGCTTCAGTTCTTTCTACCACACTTCAAAATTTTGTTCTCCTATACCATAGAATAAAGGATGTATTACCCGCGGACGCAAATTTGGGACACCCTGTATTAACATCATCCACATGTACCTTTTCGTACGTAAAAAGATGAACCCTTTCTAATTCTGCAATAAAAAATGGGGGTTGACATTTAAAAAAAGTCGATGACGCCATATCTTTTCTTGACACCCTGTATATTTCACTTTTGCTAAGAAAATTCGAAATTGAAAATAAATATCGATGGGACCGAGCGTTTTCTACCTAAGCCCCATTCGCATTTTTAATTTCTGCTCACTGTATAAATATTTTGTTGATTATAGTAGAAGGAATTGTATGATTTTTAGTAGACTAGTATAATTATTTTCGTTAGTGCTCAATACCTACATATTTCTACATTGTATTCTACAAGGACATTGTAGAAGTTCGAAATGTGAAAAACGCATGGTTGCGTTATTTTTTATTTCTTTTTAACCTGACGGTTGTTATGAGGAATACTTTCAAATTCATAATGTAAATTCAGATAACTACTGCATGTACTTGCTTTATTTGCTGAAATCATATATGTAGGAAAGAAATGGCAATAGTGTATATATAAAACGCTAATCTAAAAACTATAAATATTAATTTTACAGACTTTAGATACCGATCCACGTTGACTAGATTGACGTGCGACAACTTGATGCATGACCAATCGCGTGCAAGCTTGAGGTTATAAACTATCTTGCAATTGTGTATCACACACATTCTAAAAATCACACTTAGAGAGTTGTAGCTTACCGTGAAAACCCCCTTAACCACAGTATAACACCATACTGTGGTTTAATCTTCGTTACCGAAATTCGAACTTCGTAAGATTTCGTTCCGAGTCGTGTATGGATGAAATATTAAAATAAAGCTAACTTCAACAGATCTGAGATTTACATTTATTGCCGATTATTGCTCTCGCGCCATTAACCTGACCTAACCTCTTTGCATATTCCATCTTTAAATTTTTTCAATTGTTCATTTTTTCTATTTATCATTAATAACAATTTACCTATTATCCTTGCTATTCATTTACCGAATTACTACTGATTTCCAACTCTTCGCATTTTCATACCCAATTTACCTTTTACCTTTCGCCCTGCTTTGTCTCTGCAAAAGAAACAGTTTTTTTCAAGACTAAAACCCTTCATTGCTTTTGTTTTGTAAGGTGAGTTAAATACGAAATACTTGTAATTTTAACATAATTATACATCTATTGAACAGATACTGAAGATGCCTAAGAGTACAACCCGCCTCAGCCGCCAGAACACCTCAAGTAGTAGAACAAAGCGAGCCAAAACAGTGAAGCAATTCTGTTTGAACAAAAAAACCAAGACACTATCTCTTCTAGGTATTATTTAGTTATCTGTACTTACGTAAATATTTTAAATTATGTAGAGGCCTCAGCGAGTACTGTACATCACAACCCTCAATCGCCTGTTGCCTTGCAACACTGTAAGGAATTATGGGATAACAATACACCTATTAGTATAAATATAGAGAAGAAGGCTGAAAATGCTAGGGGAACAAATAAAGAGTATGACAGGTTCGTTTTTTAATATTAAATTATGGTTAACATTTGTACTGTTTTCATTGTAGTATCATGTCTGAAAATTTAGTGATCGAAACGAAACAAAAGCCAGAGGCAAAAGTTAGCGATAATAGAATTGTCTTAACATTTTTCGTTGAACGATTAATTCATGTGACAGAGCAGCATGTACGTAGTTGTACATGTGGGCACATTACCATTGAAAAAGAAAATCGAAGTGGCTTGCATTCCACCATTATGTTAAGTTGTTGGTGTGGAAAAAAATATTCATGCTCAACTGTCGATTATGAGAGAACAAATTTCAACAAAAATGATGTATGGGGAACTATTTCAAGTGGAAGCACATTTAAGCATACCAAAGAACTTCTTTGTGTTATGGATATTCCTCCGTTATCAGGGACATTATTTTATAAGCTTCAAGATCAGTCTTATCTAAGGTATGGTAGAACTACTCTCTATGATGCAAATTCCATACATTTTTATACTATAATTTTCTTTTGCATTTGCTACGAAATGTAATTTATTCATCTATCAAATAGGTTTGGATGCATGCAAACAATGTTGATGCTGATGAGGTGCCCTGGATTTGTGTATATTTAGATGGGGGATGGTCCAAAAGAAGTTATGGGAGTAATTTTGATGCAGCGTCTGGTGTTGTAAGCTTAATCATATTGTAACTAATAAATTTTACAACAGTATATTTCAGGGAGTAATTAGAGACAGAGCAACAAAAAAAGTTTTAAATTTAGGCGTTCGAAATAAATTTTGCATCATATGTGCTAGACAAGAAAAGAACAGTGAAGCAACCAAACCCCATGCATGTTTTAAAAACTGGCCATGGAAGCAGACATAATTGTAGAAGGGTTTTGTCGCAGTGAAGAAACTCATAATCTAAGATACAAACAGTTTATTGCCAATGGCGATTCTAGTGTATATGCAAAAATACAACATGTACCTTATGGAAAGGAAGTGCGTATATGAAAATATACCGGACTTCTGACCTTTGTCTTTTACAGGTTAACAAAATTGAATGTACTAACCATATTATTAAAATGTATGGCAAACGATTACACGCCCTCAAAAATAGTACAAGCCATGTTTTGCTAGCTGCCAGAAAACAACTGACCATTAAAAAAATAACGGAGTTGGAGAAGATTGCTCAGGAAGCAATATATGCCAATGCACATGGTGATATTGCATATTGAGGATTTAGGAAATGGACCAAACCACATATTTTTGGATTATTCGAAATGTAAAAACTATTACTGTGGTGAATTGATGGGTGAAACTACAGCCGAATTTAATGAAACACGAGCATCAGGCCTTTACCGATTAGTTCAAGGTAATTATTTATCAATGTACCTTATGTTTTTTATGATAGAATTGTTGTAGGTGCTCTCAGTCTTGTTATAAGGAAGAGTGATTCATTTATTGATAATGAGACCAACAATCGAGCTGAATTATTCATGTGTCTGTGCTGGCTCGATTTAATACAGGCAAGAAACTGAATTTGATTCAAAAAGATTCATTTCAGACTCGATCTTATTTGTCGGCCCTTAGGTATAATGAAGGTACTACTTTAGAATTTGTACCCACTTTTTTGTAATACTTTTTTTGTGAACAGGATTTAATTGGCATTATACACCATGGAAGGAAGTATATAAAAGAAGTCCAGGAAAAATATTAAAAAAATTCATGGTCTCACAGACCAAATGCAAAAGAAAATTGAGTTTTACGAGAAATCCAATTAAAAAAAAAGCAAAAAACTACCAGGGGTATTACCAATGCGCATAATGTAGATTATGATCCGTTGGCTCTTGAGGCTGAAATATTTACACAACAAATGGGCAATGAATGTGAGAGGTATTTAGAGAAATTGAAAGTAATGTATAACTCATTCTAATTGCATGTTTTTATAATCATCACTTCATTTGTTAGATTACACCTGAAAGAAGAGTTGAAATTGCTCAACTTACTGTGGGGCAATTTGAAAATGTTCTGTATAGATCAGAAAGAGCAGAAAAATTGACAGCTTCTAACTTTGGAGCAGCAATAAAAAGAAGAAATCTCACTTCTTGCCATTCTTTGGTTAAGACAATTCTTTGCCGCAGTACTTTACTTCTGAAGCAACTGAGTATGGTAGAATAAATGAAGCAGTTGCTGTATCCTTATTGGAAGAAAAATTAAACATCAAAGTTGCACCAAGTGGCTTGTTTTTAGATATCACCTATCCATTTTTGGGTGCTTCACCGGACGGTATGTATGCATTCCAAAAATTAAATACAGAAACAACTTTTGAATAGGTTTGATTGGGAACAAGAAATTGTAGAAGTAAAATGTTTACTTAAAGTTTCCAAACTTGGTATCACTTTAGAAGAGGCTGCAAAAACGATACAGAGTGTGTGTTTAGAATATAAAAATGGTACTTTGTTGTTAAAGAAAAATCATAATTATTATTACCAGGTGAGAAAATGATATTACCTTATTAAATTACTTTACGTGTTTATTTGAAACTGTCATTTTAGGTACAAGGGCAGCTACATATTACGCAACGTGAGATTTGCAACTTTGTTGTATTTGTGAACCATAAGTCACCACTATTCATAGAAAAAATTAAACGTGACGATATATTTTGGTAAAGTAGTATGGAAAACAAGTTAATAACATTTTACAAATGTATTTTACCTGAAATTATACGAGGAAATCTAAAACGAGGATTGAGATATGTCGATCCTCAATACATTATCGCTACTCAACATAAACGGCAAAGCAAGATTGACATCGAAAAAAAGAAGAAAGCTCCAACAAATACTCTAAAAACAAACTTGTAGCACGATACTCCAACAGTGTTCTTTTTTGTAATTAAAGTGGTGAAGGAAGGCTACTGTTTCATAATCATAATTTGTATCAATTGTATTAAATATGAACTAACACTTGTATTACTATTTATAGCTAGTAGAAACATGGTTTTTAAAGTGTAAAACATCTAATCGGAGTCACTGTAAAGCTTCGTTCCGCATAGCAATTACGTTCTCATCCTTATAGCCATCTTGCCGACTATTACGTGAATTGATCTCTGTAATGTATTGTTTAAGAAATATAATTTGTATTTCTGCGATGTAATTTTTTTCCAATAAGCTGTACGGTTGGAGTCCTTTTTGAATTTGAATCCTAGACCCTGGATTACACAATGAAGACTGCTGTCACTTATTAATATGTGACTTACGAATTTCTGCATTTAAACTTGCAACTGTGACATGTTTTTCTGTAAATAAATTAGTATGTCAAACGTGTGTAAGATTGTGATTGTGTTGTGCATACATATTGCATGACGTATTCCTTATGCCCATTTTGAATGTTTAAAGTGGATTGTCAGATTTTTTTTCTTGCATGGTCGTTTTTTACCCGGACTTGTTAAAACTGGGTTAGACGCAGTTCGAGATGATATTTCTCACAGTCTTCTCAAGTATACCCAAGACACTTGCCACATGCTGTAATTTTGTGATTGTAATGAATTAAGATATAAACAGTTAATGTCATACTTCTGGGACAGCAGATACTGATATCAGGGGACCCCCATTTTCTTTAAAGTGTGTAATAAATGATAATTAAAAGAAGTCAATGTAGGAAATGAGGAAACAGCCACAGGATAATCAAATAAATTTAGATTATGTAGTATTAGTCAAATGAGAATTATATGCATATAAAACAAATTGATTTTGCGTTTATAGGTTTACTCTATCTACTACATTTGCTTATTCAATACCATATCGATTTCATCAAATGCACTATGAATGTTCACCATTCATTATTTAATTCACTGTTGTATATGAGAATACTGTATAAACAAATTGGATAGCTACATTCATAAATTAATGACTTAGCGCACTCTCCTGACGAGGATAGTAACTGGTAATGTGAGCATTCATATTCAAAAAATTGCCACAAACAAACTATTTCATAAAATACACAATGGAAATTGTTCATAACCTAGATTTATATGAATGGCGCTCTGGAAATTTTAAAATGCTCCAACTTGTCGTCGTAAGAGCACCATCTACTTAAGATGCCTTGAACTTTTAATAGGAGCTAACAATGTTTGAATTATACCGCCATTTTTATGCTCGTAAGCAACGAGAGCGTAAGATAATGTCAAGGATAGCTCTCTTTTTTGAGGTTCAGTATACTTCCAAGTTGGCGAATCATTAATATACACCCTTATATACGGTATGATGGTAATTGTAAATTGATTAAACTATATATCTTCTTGAGAGGAATGATTTCTTTCCCAAAAAAATTGCACTACTTTGGTAATTTTTTTTGCATTCTTTAGTAATCAAATTTATATGGAAAATGTATCATTCTACACATTAGTTCACCCTCTACACATGGTGTAAATTGTACGGTATAATGCTACATACTTTAGTAGTTGTCCTTGACATTAGGAATGCCTATAATTTGTATTAAATTCCCCAGCCTTAACCAAAATTTGATAGATCCGAGATATTTCTGTTTTCTATTTTTTTTTTGGGCCTATTTATTTCCCCAAGAACTTTAATGAAAGATACTGATCTAAAATTTAATTCTCTTTAAAAAATACCTTTACATATTTTTCTCTATATTTAATAGTTTCCGAGATATTCTTAAAATGTGCTCCAACGCCCCCTATATAAAGAACCATTTCTTCATTTTAACCAAAATTTAACAGACCCGTATAGACCAGTAATAACTGGAAATTGGGATTTTATTGAAATCGAATACATATGTTTTAAATTATCATGGCTACACACATACAAACACGGGCCCACACACGCACACATAAAATTCAACAAGAGCAAACTGCTTTTCAAAAACTTTCACGAACAAATTCGAGATAGCTAATTTATTTAAATTAAATATACTCAAATATTTTGATTTAATGACATCCTTAAATCGCTGTGAGGTTAGCCACCAACTTTTACATTTTTACAATTTATTTTGACGCCAGATTGAAAATGAATTGACAATATATTTCTGTTTTTTGTAGATGTGGTACTTTACACAATAGTATAAATACTTAAAGTAATCTTTTTGTTCAATACTGTAACCATTAATGATGATATTCATTAAGCAACCACGAATATTAATTCTCATAAGATTAGGTAAACTTACACAGTACTTTTTTCAAGTGGTTGAAGAAAGTTACTAACCACTCCTTGCTGTTCAGTAACATGAGCATTTTCAGAGTCAATTAAATCTTTCAAAACAACTGCTCGGTACTGTTTTTGTTGTGAGCTAGTAGTTACACCACTAGTTGTTTGAAAATCTAAAAATATTAACATTATACTATCTTTAATTCAAATATAACAAACATCATCAAACCTTTACATTCCTTCACGTAATTACTGGGAAACCAACCAGTTTTATCTCCCAGTGTCCCTTCCCACCATCCACCCTCTTCTTTTTGTGTAATAGTAATTTTGTCTCCTTTTTTAAAGCATAACTATTAAACAAATAGTTTCATTAATACTGTAACATACTTATTATTTTATAAAAACTTACCTCATCATTATTTGTACCTTTAAAGGAGTATATTGCTTGAACAATTAGTGGTTCAGACGCCATACTTGTGATGGTTCCATTCAAAACTTACAAATCTTAGTAATTGCTAAAAATAAAATTAAATAAAAATATATTTTAAAGAAATATTTAAGATACCACACCCAAGAACGCAAAAAAAAAGTTAACTTAGATTGCAAAAGACGGATGTATTCAGAAATTTCTGCTTTAGCATATTACAGAAAGAAAATAAATTGTAAACGCTGTCACATTCTTGGCATCATACCAGCATGTTTAATTTGGAATAATGCCAAAAAAATACATATGCGCTTATAACATCCTATAAAATAAGGAGAACTCCAAAATTTAGATACTCCTTCCAAATTCTAATGAATATCAAAAAGCAAAAAAGTTAAAATAACAAGTAGATTATAAAGAATTTTATTGCTTCAGACAGACCTTTAAATATTTATAAACATAAAATTATTTTAGTTTATTACCAGCTAGAATACCTGTTACTTACAATGCAAAGAGTAAATCACGGGAATAATACTTTACAAATTAACACCTTAAGTATTAATAGGGATAAGTTTATTATTCTGTATAAAATTAAATATCCTTTTTATACAAAAATAAACATAAGCGCCATTGCCGACTCCGTCGATAAGGAAACGTTCTATAATTTAGTCAAGTGAAAACTGAAAAATCACCAGTGGCGTAGGCAATAAAGCAAAGAAAGGCACGCAGTAATAAGTGTAATGTCAGTGGCGTAAATAGAAGACCTGAGAAACCCGCGCTGTGGGCGGACACAAGACGTGGAGGACGTAAAGAACCATTGTCATTATTAGATTACAAAATATTTTTACTACAAAGTTTGTAGCTAAGAATTTCTATTCTATTTCGCAAACATCACTTTTTCTTGTAAGCCGTACTTAACTAAACAACTTTAATTAGAGAAAATACCAAACAAGAATAAATCTGACAGATTTATTTAAAACGTTCACTTATTTTTTAGGCAGTGATAAATACATTTACACTCTACAAAAGTTGCTAGCTAACTGAATTTGTTTTGCCGATTTGCATAACCCGTTATAAGAGCAAACATGACCAATTGTATGTAAACGACCACTTACCTATATTTAAAAAAAATTAGAAATTTTTTTATAAATGTACACAGAGGTTGCCTTTAGATTGTGCACCCAAATTAGTGAATAAGGCACTACCTGCACTTGCAAGAATTACTGCAATAAACTAATAAACTAAATGGCAAAACGAGATAATACATGATGGCCGCCCGAGGTATCCGAGATACTTTGTATAATAATTCTATGACTAATTTTAAGCAAAAACGATTCTATTCACTTTTTCCTAATGATACTTGAAATATCGTAGGGATAGATTCTAAAGAGTAAATAAAATAACATTGCCCCTAGGGTATTTAATAATTAGCAACTTACTGATATTAGGAAAAATCTTTCGTTAATTGTCATCATTGACAATTTATTTTTGGTCATTTCTGTTAAAACCATACCATTTATTCATATGAAGTATACGTAAACATGATTGTCGTGTATGTATATTGCAACGATAGTACCACCGCCTCAGTTAAACAATGCCAACAACGGTACCCAACACCGCCGTCTTCCAGGGAAGCAAACGTTCATTAGAACCTTCACAACTCTTCGTTTAACAGGAACTTTCCCTAAACTGATTTGTGAAAGAGAAATTTTGCGAAGACACAATGCTGAAGGAGTTATTGAAATTGTTGAAAATGATCCTGGTACTAGTACGAGAAGAATTTATGTACTTGCTGGACAAGCTAGAACGTAAGTGCATTTTAAGAGAAGATTTTCTGTAAACGTTTGGACTGGAATGATTAATAATGAAGTTATCGGGCCACCTCTACTACTTAAGAGCAGTACTCTTCAAATCAGAAGGACTAAGTTCTGTTCACATGATAGTGCTCCGGCCCGTTATGGATGAGGTCTCACTAATTACCTCAATGTTCAGTATCCAAAACGATCGACAGGTCGTAGTGCTCCCCTTGTTTGGCCACCGCACAGCAATATGGCCACTTTTGTCTGATGATTGACTTTTATCACGTGATGTTTACTAATTTGACGTCGCTGATTTCAAATATACGCTCGATTTTTTTTGTGACAGCTCTTGTTTATGAGATATAGTTTTCACGAAAAAATCGCTGTGTTAGTGTGTTAATTTGCTTGTAAGTAAGAAAATATTAAGTTTTCTTAATATAATTTGATATGGCATCGTCAAGAAGAGTCTGTGTCAATGATCCAAATCATTTTTGTTTCATTTGCGGAGAGTATATATTTAAAGAATACCGTTTGAATGTGACAGCGTTCGTGATTGAGGCTTACAAAAATTACTTTGGTCACACACTTGAAATGAAAGACAAGCCTTGGATTCCGCAAACGGTATGCAAAACGTGCGTTGAGTTTCTACGTTTGTGGACAAATAAGAAAAGGAATAGCTTTAGATACGAAACCGCTATGATCTGGACTGAACCCTTGAACCACCACGACGACTGTTATTTTTGTTTGGTGAACACAACTGGCATTAACCGAAAAAATCGAGCTAAATGGGAATATCCTTCCACACGGTCGGCACATAGACGTATTTTGAGTCCTAAAATATCACTTGAACCTCAAGCTGATGCTTCACAGGATGAGCCTATGCATTTTGAGGCGAAAACTGACAGTAGTGATAGTGACTTTGAATGTGACCTGAAAGCGCCAAAACTATTCAACCAAGATGATTTAAACGACCTTGTCAGAGATCTGGGACTGTCAAGGGCTGCTTCAGAAATTTTGGCTTCTAGGCTAAAACAAAGAAACTTGGTAACAAACGAAACGAAAATTTCTTATTACCGCACAAGAGAACAAATTCTCCTCAAATATTTTGCTGAAGAAAATGATTTCGTATTAGATAAGAAAAGTTCTGAATTTTCTCAACACGTCGAACAACTGTTGAGTCACTTTCAAAGGCTTGGATGTAACATGAGCATCAAGTTACACTTTCTTCACAACCACCTGGACTATTTTCCCGCCAATCTTGGGGACCTAAGTGATGAACAGGGCGAGCGATTCCACCAGGACCTCCGTACCGTGGAGGAACGCTATCAGGGCTACTGGAACGCACACATGATGGCTGACTATTGTTGGAGCATTCAGAATAGCTCTCTGCCTTCAGCTTTAGCAAGAAAATCATATAAGAGAAAGTTTTTTTCATTATAAGAATAAAATAAATTAGAATTATCTCTAAATTTATAGTATTTTATTATAAAAAAACACCCGTGTCATATTTTTTTAACTATAGCTGATACAGAAATTTCAATCACGGAATTGAAATCGTCATCAAAAATTGGACTAATATCATGTAACATAACCCAATCATCAGAAATGCTGCTGTGCAGTGTAATCACTTAATGATATTAATCAGGTTATTACACCTGCTAGACAATCATGAAAAAAAAGCAGTTCTTAATGTTGGTCTGTTTTTCTTCCTTTTATAACTAATGTTATAGATAGAATTGAAAATCCTAATTAATAATGGCATTAGGACTGTTTTTAAACCTACAAGAAAAATTAAAGAACATTTAAGGTCACCTAAAGATGCTTCAAACCCATTACCATCTTCCGGCGTGTATAAATTATCCTGTTATTGTGGAAAAGTATACATTGGAACCACAAAACGTAGCTTCTATACAACACGTAAAGAACATGTGAGATTTTGTAGATTAGGCCAACCCGAGAATTTTCGGTAGCTGAGCATGCTTTAAATAATTTAAATCATGACATTCAATTTAATGATATGGAAATATTGTCAAGACAAACTCATTATTATGTTAGGTTCCAGAATGAAGCTACTGAGATGTATAAACATCCTAATAACTTCAATAGACAATAACAAAATCTCCGTTTAAATAGATTTTGCCATCTTTTAATTAAAAAAATGCACAATAATACGTTTTAATTTTAATTTTAGCTTTTGGTATGTCTAGTTTTTTGGTGTGTTTTTTCCTAGACCTTGAAGTAGATGCTTTACCAATTATATGTTAAATTACCACAGCACTATAATTTAACATCCGTAGTTGAAATTAAAATTAAAATTAAACGTTATATTAACTTCCTACATTGTGTTTTCACTGTAAAATAACACTTACATTTATTAACAAAGCCATTTCTTCGTTAGATTTGACTGAATTTTTAACTGATGTCAAGTTTCTATTTGTGAATGCCTTTATCAATTTCAAATTAAAGTTTTTCACAACCTTATACTTACACTTTTGTGTCTTGTTGCTGAAACATTCCTAAATAAGTTTCAGATTAATTTTCAATCTTCGCTGGAAGGATCTTTAAAAATGAATTATTTCGAAAAGAGAATAAGGGTTCTACTGGAGAGTGCTGAGTATTCTTTGTTTTCTTCGCTTATTGCGGTTTTAAAGCATACCATTTATACAAAGTTATCACGAACTTCTCACCCTCCATCTTAGAGGTATGCGAATCTATTATTCTGTAGCCTTTTCTAATGACTTATTACAATTTTGAGCTTTTAAACCTTCGTTTGAACTTTCCGTTTGCACTTGCAATTATTTTGGTTATGGTTATTGTCGTTACTGTTCCAAATTTTTCTTATGCAACTAAAAGAAGTTTAAAAGTATACCGTCTGTATATGTTGTAATTTACCTAGAAATTCCATCTTCATGAACAAAAAGGTCAGACGTTTTTTAATCATAATTGTCTCACCTATAGCCCCATTTTCTTTCCGCTCCTTTCCGTAATACTAAGATATCTCAAATCCCTGTTTCCACTTCCTTTTCTTTGTTTTGTGAAAAATAGAGTATTCCTCTATCACTAAATTACTTACTTTTTCATTCGTTTTTTAATTTAATTTTTTGTGTAAAAATCGTTCTTTTAACGACGACTGTTTGGTAAACAGCTGTCGGCCATATTTTTATCTTTTAATGTATGAGACGTATTAACCAACCTGCGCACATTAAGTTAGCTTTAGATATTTTCAACATGTTTTAGATTTTAATTTGATATTGGTAATTGACTAAATTTATTATTTTTCTTAACGTTCTCTTTCAAATCCCTTAATTTAAATTTTCGTTAGGGCATAACAAGTATTCAAAATTTGAATTATCATTTAAGACATTAACTTTTTACGATTAAAATATAAAAAAAACCCTGCTTTACTTTAGGAAGGCATTTCGAAATTAAACAGGTTCTTATTTATCTAAAATTATAATTTACTATAAAATCAATTCTTTCACACTTTTAACGTTTTACGAACTAATTTTGTTTAAACTTGAGCCGGTATTTTCTTTTTATTTTGCTTTCTTTAAATTTTATTTTTAATTTAACCAACGTACCTACGGTATACATTTATAAATTAACTTT
Organism: Vesta saturnalis; assembly: GCA_036346205.1. Lineage (NCBI taxonomy): Eukaryota > Metazoa > Arthropoda > Insecta > Coleoptera > Lampyridae > Vesta > Vesta saturnalis. Next base: position 351,508 of record JARFJB010002354.1, read on the forward strand.
TTGTTTATTTGCGCACTTATTTCATTTTCGACGTTAATTGCCAATTTATTTGTCTTTTGTTAGAATTTATTTATTTTGAAACGTTTTATGTTTTTCATATGTATTCTTTTTATGTGCTTTAATAATTATAGGCTTTATTTTATCCCACAACACTCTTTTCTTTTCCCTATTAGTTTCTCCGGTCTCTTGTCCTACGGTTACCTCCTCGCCCCTTTCTGACATCGCTATCCAGGAGCTGGGATAATGGTGCCTTCTTCTTTTGGGAAGCGGCTCCTGGCGTCTTTTTTATCTACCGGTATTTTCTTGAGCCCGCCCGAACCATGTGACGCCGGCGATCCCTTACACAGGTAAGTAGTGACCCATCTCCTTTTTCTCTTTGTTTTTCCTCCTCTTCTGTTTCTGTACGTAACAACGAAAATAGTTGGGACATTGGTGAAAATAAACATTTTGAAGAAATTAAACCTTTGAGCACTTTATTTCCAGAAAACATAATGTCACTTTTACAAACTTTACAATTTCTAAACGTTATCAGTTTGCATAATATGGTTCCTAATGCGCGAGTGGCGTTGCGAGTTTGAAAAGTTAGCGACATACTTGTTTTTAATTTTTGATCAAGCCAACAATCGGTTATGTGAGAAGTTTATAAGACATAGTAATACTTTTTTTACGGATTGAGGATAAAACCATATGATTTGATAGAAGTTAAGTCGATTAGGGCTTTTCGATACCTTAAGATGTGTGAATATCGAATACCAGAGATGAATTCAGTTAATATACTAGAAACATGGATTGATGGAGGTGGGATCAACAGAAGTGTTGTTTAGGAGAGGACAGTGATTTGATGTGATAGTGCGGTCAAGTGGCAGTTCAAGAAAGATGCGATCGGTGTTCTTTATTCGGAACAAAGGCAATCTAAGAATCCCGTTCCTATTAGTATAGCTACCCCAAAATTAGGTGCTACGAGAGCCTAAGTCCCCTAAGCAGATTGCAATAAAATATTAGAAATGCATGTTGTTGAGGCGTGCTTCCACCTGTAGATCATAATAATAGGAGATGGTAACTAAAAGGGAAGTAGTAATAGATTACTACACATTCCGGCGCTGCAGATTGTTAGGAAACAAGAAAGAGAAGTGAAATTTTTGACAATGGGATCGGTCCCTACCGTGCTATTATAAGAGTTAAACTAAAGGAAAGATTTTTAGGTAGTAAATTGAAGGGTATATGCCCTGTTGAATTAAATTTCTGTCGTAATTACAATTCGTACATTGCTTCTACATAGTAGGTTTTTACCAAAGGCGCAAGACCGGTTGACGCCCCGCGCATCAACTGTCCCTTGTTATGGTTTGGTTTAGGATGAATAGGTAGATTAGTGGGTAGAAATGTAGATCCTATTACCAACAAAGCTATTTTTTGTACGTCGTTTTAAGAATTTCATAAACCTACTGTCAATAGCGTTTGCTATGTCTTCAGTGGCAGTTCTTACGGAGAGACAGGATTTTGAATAATACTCTCTGCTAGAGTTTTTGGACCTAAAGACCGATCTTACCTTTGAAGGAATGCGTACGATGGCCGCCAGTGCAATAATTACACTTGTCGCTATCTTGGGTAAAGAGATCTCCCTTTCGTGACTTTCACCACATGTAGGGCAGGAGGGTCCCTCTGAAGCATGGCCTACCGATGTGCAAGTGGAGCAATAGTGCGATATTGGGTTTACTTTCGCAGTATCGGCCGCACAGAGCAAGACCCTTGTTGGTGCAAAGTGCTAACATACGCGAGTGAAGCTGCAAAGAGTATAAGATGTTTAAATATTTTACAAATTTAGCCAAAGATAATTTCAATTATTTTATGGATTTAGATATCAGAAAAACTATGGACAGGACAATTTACGTTGTCTTTTGCAATTTCATAAATATATCTTAACACTTTACCAACTGTAATCTCCCATTTGGCATGGCAAGAACTTGTAAATCGTTTAAAATCTGGTACCATATTAACAGTTTTAATTGTAAACTGGGCGAGTTATAAATACTATATCCAATTTTTTTATTATTTGGTTTCGTATTAAAGAACTTTATAAAAAAAGTTATGTAAAATTGAATTATCTTTAAAAAATGTTACAGCATTTTGCTATAAAAATTGAACGAACAGTTAATTATATCTTAGGGTTGTTTTGCTGCCAAATTATGCGGCTTTGATTGTAGTGTAACTAATTTATAATTATAAATCTGTGTCCCTGAAATATGCAGTAGTTTAAGAAATATTTGGTAAAAACCAAACACTGCTCATAAAAAACTCCCACCTACCGTTGTATTTCTCCCAAAATCTAATCAGCTCCTGGAAACGTGCCATGTTGCCTAAATATGTTTGTAAATGCAGCCATTTTTTGGTCTTAGTATGAATTTATTTGTACATACACTTTTACCGTGCATTGGGGTGTGTGTGCGCGCACGCGGGTGGGTGTGGGTGAGTGTGGGTGTGTGGATGTGGGTGGAGCTGCAGGTGTGGGTGTGTATGTGTGAGTGGGCGTGTGTGGATGCATGCGTGTGTGTGTGTGCGGGTGTAGGTTACTGACGGTGTGGGTGTGTGTGAGTGTGGCTGTAGGAGTGGTTGTGGGTGTAGGTGTATGTGGGTGGGCGTGGAGGTGGTTGTGGCTATGTGTATGTACTTCATTTCATTGATACGCTGGTACTCTTGTTTTTGACAAAAAGGGTACTTATCACATCCTTTAACAGGTTCAATGTATATTGCGTTGCTTGAAATAACTTTGAAATTAGGCAGAATTGAACAACACTCGACTTTACAAACCTAACAATAGAAATTAAAAGAAATGAAATAAACTTGTGTGCGTGTGCGTGTGCGTGTGCGTGTGCGTGTGCGTGTGCGTGTGCGTGTGCGTGTGCGTGTGCGTGTGCGTGTGCGTGTGCGTGTGCGTGTGCGTGTGCGTGTGCGTGTGCGTGTGCGTGTGCGTGTGCGTGTGCGTGTGCGCGTGCACGTGCGCGCGCGGGTGCGCGTGCGCGTTTGAGAAAATTGTGTGAAACCAAACTAAGGCACATATACAACGTTTTGATGGTGTTCATTGACATTAAAAATGGCCGCCACTTTGGAGAATAGTTTTAAATAGGATCATATGACAAGTAATATCTCATTTGAAAGCTCGTTCTAGGTCCTTTTCAACGACACCAACAACATTACCTACTGATTCATGAATTTCAACCGAAAAACCTCAATTAATGATTTGAAGTTTTTGGGTTGAAACACATAAATCAGTAGTAATAGTTTAATATTGTTGATGTCGTTGAAAAAGGCTTGAAACTAGCTTTCAAATCAGGTATTACTTGACATCTGATCCCAGTTAAAATTATTTTACATCAACAACATTAAAATATTACTAATGATTCATGAGTTTCAACCCAAACACACCTATTAATGTTTTGGGGTGTTTGAGTTAAAACTCATAAATCAGTAGTAATAATTTAATGTTGTTGATGTCGTTGAAAGGAACATGAAACGGGTTTTCAAATGAGGCATTACTTGCCATATAATCCTATTTAAAATTATTATACAAAATGGCGGCTGTCCGCCATTTTTAATGATTACGTTACCGACTTCAATCAAAAACGTTGTGTATATGCCTTAGTTCGGTTTCCCAAAATTTTATTAATTTCAGTCTTATGGTTCACATAATAGGTTGGGGAGGGGGGAGAGACTTTAGACGGGCACTGTATATTAATCTTTATCTGACAAAGTTTCAAACGTTATTCTGACATGAATTATTCTTTTGTTTTCACAACATTGCCTGTTATTGTTATGAACGTATAAAAAGAGGTTGCATAGTTACCCTAAAATAATAATTAAAATTATTTCGTTTCTTATAAATGTTTAAGTTAGCATCTAGATGTCTATTAGCCTCTGTCAAACATGAAGTTTTAAACGTCTGTTTGACATAGATTATTATTTTTGTTTTTACAATGTTGCATATTTTCGTAATTAACTTATTATAAAAGAGGTTGCATAATTATCCTAAAAAAATGATATTAAATTTATTTTTAATTTTCATTTTGTAGTTTGGAAGGTCGTATGTCGTTCTACACCAGATATTCTACGATAACTATGCAACCTCTTCGTTATACGTTCATAATGAAAACAGGCAACATTGTAAAAACAAAAACAATAATCTATGTCAGAATAACGTTTAAAACTTCATGTCGGATAGAAATTAATATAGTAATTTTCATGGGCAATGCGTTACTAATATTAATACTGTCAGAGAACCCCGATGTTATCAAATTGTGAAAAATAACAGTTTGACAATTATCAAATCTCAGCTTCAGGGGTTATGTTTACATTATCTTAATAATAAAATTTAAGTAAGCAAAATATTAGAAAATATGTGTTATGTTAAATGTTTAAAGTCAGAAATGCTTGACAAGACCGGATAGAATTGCCAACCTAAATTAGTTCTATCTGCATCCTCTCGAGCACAATAGGCGGGTTCTAAAGGTTGTAAAGAAACAAAGTTGATTATGACGCAACTGCTCTGACTCGTGAAAATTGGTATAGGCATAAATACATGTTAACTTAAAAGAATTCCAAAGCAGCCCACTGCCATTAGATATCAATAATGCAGTTTAACCGTTTTCGTTCATATTGAATTAATTATTAGACTTACCGTGAATTATATTAAGAAACTTTATAAAGGAAAGTTATGTAAAATTAAATTTTCTTTAAAAAATATTTCAACAGTTTTTCTCATAAAATTAACCGTTATTCAGATATTGAAAAAATTTCAACTAACACTTAAATTACACCTACAATACGAATTTTTTTGCAACCAAATTACTCGAGGTATTACAAAATTGAATAGAATATAATTAATCGATATCTTTAAGGTGTATATCTAGGTATTTTTATATCTTTGAATGTGCAGCTGTTTTTGAAATATTAGTTAAAAATCAAAAACTGCCCCTTACAAACAGCCTCTCGCCGACGCTGGATCTCTCCAAAATCTAATCAGCTCCAATCCAAATGAAAACAAGCTTAAATACGAAATTTTAAGTACGTAGATTTATTACGATGCCGAGACCAAAAGATTATCCCAAAGTTTATCTATATTAAAAGAAATTTTAATAACAAGCAAGCGAATAATATTTACAGAAGAACTGAAAATGCTCTGCTACGTAATCAAATACATGTTACTAGGAAGTTACTGGATAACACCGATAAAAATCTTTTATATTTACATTTAGAAATTTCATCTATTTTGAATAAAGAAGATTGGGATAAAATTGATTCTATAACGTTTAAATCTATGAAAATAAATTTTGACATCTCATGTCAACGTCAAAAAGAAAAATTTAATAAATTATACAAACAACAAAATAATAGACCATCTATTGATTGTAGAAAAACAGTTATAAACCTTTCTGATAATGTTGTTTCAGATTATGCTATTGAAGCGCTTTCTAAAGGAGGAAATTTTGCGATAACACCAAGAGTAATACCTTTTGAAGATTAATTTCCAACATCGAAAACTCCATTAGATTATTACCTTTTGATGCTGCTAATGAAGTTAGATATAACACCGTTAACATATTACGTAAAACAAAACCTCCAAAGAGCAACTTATCCTTTCGTCAACGACATGCTTTACTTGATCTTAAACGCAATGAAAGTATTATAATATTAAAATCAGATAAAGGTAATGCAACTGTTATATTAAATATGAACGATTATAACATTAACAATTGTTGGAACCAGAAACTTATCGTGAAATACCAAAAGAGCCAACAAAAAAGTTTCTTTTAAAACTAAAGGACTGATTAAATTACCATCTATTCCTGAAGAAATAAAAAAGAAACTATCTAACTCTGAAGCTATTTCACCAAATCTATATGGTTTACCAAAAATTCATAAACCTAATATTCCTTTAAGGCCTATTGTTAGTGCAATTGGTTCTCCTACATATAACCTTGCAAAACATCTTACATTGTTATTACAACCTCATATAGGAAAAACACCCCATTACATTAAAAATTCTGCCGACTTTGTTGAAAAAATGCATAGTTTCAAAATTGAAGAGGGTGATATAATGGTTAGTTTTGATGTTATTTCACTTTTTACAAAAGTACCTCTAAAAGAAACTATTGAATACAAAGATCATCTTTTTCCAAAGGAGATAACCATTCTTTTTCAGCACTGTCTTACTACAACTTATTTTCAGTGGAATAGTAAATTTTATGAACAGATTGAAGGTGTAGCAATGGGTAGTCCCTTAGTCCTGTTATAGCTAATTTTATATGGAAAAATTTGAAACATTAACGTTACAAAATACACCTAAAAACCTTCAGTTTGGTATAGATATGTAGATGACACATTTGTTATTTGGAGACATGGAGAAGAAGCACTGCATGAGTTTTTGGTTTTTATAAATGGTATACATCCTAGTATTCAGTTTACCATGGAAAAAGAAACTAATGGAAGTTTACCATTTCTTGACACATTAATATCTAAAAATAATAATTCACTATCTTTTAAGGTTTACAGAAAGCCGACATACACTGATAGACACCTTCATAAATTATCCAACCACCATCCACGTAAAAAAATTAGTGTAATTAAATCTTTAGTAGATCGAGCAAAACGAATTTGTGACCCTGAATTTTTGAATGATGAATATAAATATTTAAGAAAATCCTTACAAGATAATGGATATTCCCTTACAGATATTAATAATGTTATTACACCTTCTAGGCGTAACCTTAAAGAAAAACCAGTTCTTAATGTTGGTACTGCTTTTCTTCCTTTTATAGCTAATGTTACAAATAGAATTGAAAAAAAAAATCCTAATCAAATATGGCATTAGGACTATTTTTAAACCTACAAGAAAAATTAAAGAACATTTAAGATCACCTAAAGATGTGTCAAACCCTTTATCATCTTCCGGAGTGTATAAGTTATCTTGTTCATGTGGAAAAGTATACATCGGGACCACAAAACGTAGCTTCGATACAAGACGCAAAGAACATATGAGATTTTGTAGATTGGGTCAACCAGAAAGGTCTGCTGTGGCTGACCATGCCCTGAATAATCTAAATCATGACATTCAATTTGACAATATGAAAATATTGTCAAGACAAACCCATTATTATGTTCGTTTGCAACGTGAAGCTATTGAAATATATAAACACCCGAATAATTTTAATAGACAAGAAGAAAATGTCCGTTTAAATAGGTTTTGGCATCTTATAATTAAAAAAGAGCATAATGATACGCCTTGATTTTAATTTGTTTTCAACTTTGGTATGTCTAGGTTTTTTGCTGTGTTTTTCCTAGACCTTGAAGCAAATGCTTTACCAATTATATGTTAAATTTCCACAGCACTATAATTTGACATAAGTAGTTGAAATTAAATTGAAATTAAAAATTACAAAGAACGTTCTGCATTCTGCTTTTCATACTTAATAACACTTCCAATTATTGATAAAGATATCTCTTTGTTAGATTTAACTGGGTTATTTTATTTGATGTAATGTTTGGATTTGTGAATGCTTCTATCATTTTAAAATTGAAGTTTTTCACAACTTTACACTTACATCATAACTCGATTAAATTTTGATAAATGTGTTTTTTGGCTGGCAAATTTCATTGTTAGCTTTCGTCGTAGAGAGTGTTCTGGTTTGTCATCTTTGAGGCAGTTTAACAATATTTAATTTTAATGACCTAGTTATTCTTTACTACAATTTTATAGTTGGCTTATACGTTTCTCAAACTGTTGTATTAATAGCAGGCTTATGTTTATGTTTGAATTTTTCAAATTTGACAAAATTGTTTACTACATCTTTAACAATTTTGAACAAACATTACTACTGACGAAGATAACTGTAAGTGTTATCGAAACGTTTAGATTGTATAATTTAAAGTACACCATTAAAAAATCCCAAAAAAGATAAGTATTTTATTATGAGTGTTAATGGTGAAAGTTTACATTTTCATAAGTACGTAGAAGTTTCCGTTCAGAAGTTATCGTGTATGCTAACACACACATACGCACGCACACACACACACACACACACACACACACACACACACACATACACACACACACACGCACACGCATATACACACATACACACACCCTCTCACACACACGCGCGCACACACGCACACGCACGCACACGCCACACACGCACGCACGCACGCACACACACACGCACGCCGCACAGCACGCACGCACGCAACCACCAACACGCACGCACGCACACACGCACGCACCACCACCACACACACACACACACACACACACACACACACACACACATATATTCTATATACACAGCAAAATAGATTTCACTTTAGGAAACAATAATATCTATTTATGTATAAAATATTGGAAATGTAGTTCTAACGAATGATCATAGTATTATTAATTTTAATATAGAATTTTCTAAAAATAGTTCAATAAGTTTGTCAAGAACAAAATTTATTAGTAATATCGCAAATAATTTTGTTAGTGAATTTGATTGTAGAAATTATACAAATATTTTAGAAAATGTGGGAAGTTTAAACTTGGAATTATCCAATTTTGTTAAACATTCTTTTAATTTAAATAATTTTATGAAAATATTAAAAAAAAATTGATTTTCTTCTTGTAAAAAATTATTTAAAACATCTAGAAAAGGTCAAAAAAGGTTTCCTAAGACAGTTCCGTGGTGGAATGTTAATTTGAGTGTAATGAAAAAACAAAGGCAAATGCATTCAGAAGAAAATATCAAAAAACGAAAAATAATGAAAATCTTAGAGAGGAAAGAAGGAAATGTTATATCGAACAGAAAAAAATATTTTTAAATGAAATAAATTCAGAAAAAATTAAATCTTGGAAAAATACTTAACAAAATTTATTAATCCCTGGAATATTGTGTATAAATTAGCATCTGAAAAAATTCAAAGTCGTTCTGCTTTAATTACTTTGAAGAAAAAGGATGGTAGTTATACTCAACGTTTAAATGATACTGTTGAATATCGGAAGATGATTTAAAATTTACTATTCATGAAATTAAAAATGTTATTAAAAAACTAGATAATAATAAATCTCCTGGGGAAGATGTAGTAAGTGGTTGTATTTTACTTTCTTTATTTTTAAAATTTCCAAATTTTTAACCTCCGTTTATAACGAATGTTGAACTAACTCAATGTTTCCTAATATTTGGAAAAAATCAATAGTTATTCCAATTATAAAATCAAATAAAACAAACGATGAAGATATTTCCAAATTTAGACCCATTAGTTTGTTAAATATTGTCGGAAAAATTCTTGAAAAAGTGTTAATTAACAGAATAATGCATTATCTGTTTTCTAATACATTATTAAATTGTAATCAATTTGGTTTTAAGCCACATTCATGTACTATTGATGCTGTTATGCTTTTAAAAGATACTATAGAATCTAGTTTAATTCAAAATAAAGACGTAATTTTAACAAGCTTAGATGCAAAGGGTGCATTTGAAGCTGCTTGGTGGCTTTCTATTTTAAATGCGTTAGTAGAGTTTAAATGCCCGAGAAACTTATACAATCTAACTGTTGATTATTTTTACAATAGAAAGGCAAAAATTCAATTAAATTATATTTGTAAAGGAAAAAAATTAAGTAAAGGTTGTCCAAAAGGTTCTTGTTGAGCACCGGGATTTTGGATCATTTTCTTATAATTCTCTTTTAAATATAAATTACAACAAACATTCAAAAGTAATTGCGTTTACATATGATTTAATAATTATTTCAATAGGTAATAATATAAAAGAAGCACCCCAATTATTATAAAATTAGAAGAAATTTTAATATATATTTCTAACAAAAAACATAATAATAAATATAAAAATGATTTTCCGTTAAATTGCCAGTTATAAATTTTGATAATAGTAATAATTCAACTTACACTTATGAGATATATACGGATGGTACTAAAATTAATAATAAAGTGAGTTGTGGAATAGTAATAACTAAAAATCAACAATTATTATTATATACGTTAAAATATAAATTACACGATTTATGTAGTAAAAATCAAGCAGAAAGTTTAGCTACATTAATATCTTTGGAAAAAATTAGTAGCATTTCCAGTAGAAAAAATGAAAATTGAGTAATAATAAACACAGATAGTCAAATTTCATTAAATTGTTTAAAAAATTATTATTTACATTATAGTATAATAGATAAAATTAAAAGAGAAATTATCGTAATGCAAAATAGTGGTTGGAATATAGTTTTTGACAGTTTAACAAAAGAAGCAGCAAATTTAAATCAAATACATAATATACGATAAAATACCGAAAAGTGTGATTGTTACTAATGATCAAAATTTAAGTTTAGAAAATGGCAAACTTTTTGGTCGAACTCAACAAAGGGATTGGAAACTAAGATATTTTTCCTTCAATTTTTGATAGAATTAACATTAAATTATCTTTAATCCCAATCTTTACCGTTATTACTACGGGACATGGAAAATTACAAAGTTATTTACACAAATATAAAATAACAGAAAATCCGCATTGAATAGTACTCCGGCACTTGTCGCCGCCATCTTGGATTTTGACGTCACAATACCGGCCACGTGGGAGACCGTATTTTTCACCCTTACTTTTATGGTTTCTTTTCTGCGGCCTTTTTCAACCCCTTCATCCCTAATTATTATGGTCTTTTTGACAGCAATTTTTTTGTCGGCCTTATCTTATGGTTTCTTTTAAGAGGCCTTTTTCAGCCCGTGATGGAATTTTCTACCCTTTTTGTTGTACTAAGAGTCTTTTTGACAGCCATGCCTTTTTTGTACTTGCTCACGTGAGGGGTGTATTTAGGGTTTGGTATTGGGGTTGGTCTTAGGCTTGGGTTTGGTCTTGGACTTGGACTTGGGGTTGGTCCAGGCGTTGGTCTTGGATTTGGGGGCTGGGGATGGGTGACGGCTTCTTTTCGGGGGGCCTTTTTCAACCCTAATTAAGGTCCTTTTGGCAATATTAAGAGCAGTACAACCCCTGGAGGTTAGGCAGTTGCACGTGTTCTGATTGAAAAAGATTTTTATTTAAGCTGTGTTTATTAATATGTATTAGGACCCATTTTTATTTTATCAAATGAGATTGCATAATTGCATTTCTTTTAATTCCTATCTACAGATTGTGATCTTTTACCTATACGAAAATTTATTTATACATTGGGGTTGTATTCTAATAATTAAATCTCACTGTCATTTTAAATTAATCTCAATATGCAATGCAAAAAATAATTTAAAAGTTAATTACACGACACGGTAATCAGAATATTGTTTTTTTAAACGAATATTAAAACTGGTTGCTTACCTTTGAGGTATCCTTAATCACCATCCTCTCGTTAAAATTGTTGTATATACACAGGTCCTCGGTATCCAAACACTTAATATTTTAAAAAAAGATATGTTGTTTGCACTAGCTGTAATTAAATCTGTGCAACTAAATAAATAAATTAAGGTTTTAACCACCGTTTTCTGCTGCACGTATAGGCACACCAATACCACTTTCTATGTTTTGGCTTATGCTTAATTGATATAAAACTGGTTATCAAGAAAAGTAATTTTTGGAATGTAAATAAAATATTATATGCTGTACATACACACAAAATTGTTTTATAGAAAACGAATTCATTATAAAATCCTCATTAAAATATAACATAGAGTTAATTACAGTTGGTGTAATTACATAATACCAATATTGAGTAGCATACTTCGTTTAATAATAAATGCTACAAATCCTAAATTTTTATAAAACGATTAAAAGAAAGAAATGACAGTAAGTATTACGTAATGCTTAATTAAAAAACAAAGTAATAAAATCTCTTTTTTATTTATCAGACTAGAATAGTAGGAAAACAAAAATTGTACAATAATTTCATTATCTCGTCATTTAAGATTAAAGATACAGTGAAAAACTTATTTACAAAATTTACAAAATAGGTAAATTATGTAATCTAAAATATAGAAACATTAACCTATATAGTCCACACACACACACATTCGAATGGTAATCTTGCAGTATTGTTTTATTGTATTTCAAGCATCTGGAATTTTTCTCTAGGAAACGTAAATGATATCCTTGCGGTGCTCATCCAAAGGAATCAAAATATTCCCCATTAGCATTCTCGTCAATGCAGATAGCGGTCCAATGCTGACCTGGTTTGTTTGCAGGATCCGTGTTTACGATAATTACACACAGTCTAGGTGCGTGTCGTAGCAGCTGATTAGAAGCACATACAAGCTGAAACACATTCTTGTGGTTGGGGAACGATTTCAAGCATCTCAACACTTGTGCCGCATACATCTTTGGAGGTCCAGTATTAGGTGAAATAATAATCATTTTCTTCATCCGCTTCATCTTCAGCGATTATAGCTTATTAACTAGTAAGAACACCTAATACCCTGATGCTGCTTCATAATAATGTTCAACCGTTAGTAATTGTACTTTAAATACACGCACGGGTTAATGTCTAATGTTTTATTTTACCATTAGTGTTACATATAGGATTATTCTTAAAAAAAATTAGCTAAGTTCCCCACTCTACCTTGAAATACTACATAGGCTTTCGATTCTTCTTTGCCCTTGAAGCTGTACCGCATACATCTTTCTTTGTCCAACTCCGGATCAGTAGCATGTTTTCTAATACACACAAGACAGCATCTTCAATATAGTGGTGTATACGCTAAAAAAATGGCTTGTGCTTTCTTCTACTTTAAGCTAGATTTTGCCTCTATACAGCATACAATCCCTATCTTAGCTGAATTACCTCTGTCAAAAAAAAAGGGTTATAATCAAGTTAAATATACCGGCCTCTTTTAATCTTTGAATTTTTACCGATAAAGGCCTGGCATGCTATCACATAAGACGACTTTACATACAGGTTCTGTTTCGGGTGAACTGTCGAAAAAGGGCTTTTTAGATTTATAAACAGGCCCCTAGGGAAGATATTAGAGTATAGTAACGGAAACATTTTAAGTTATGACCGGCAGATCTTTGCGATATCATATCTCATATAGGTAAAATTTCGTGACGCGAGGCTTTCGGCGAAGGCTGTTTCGGCGATCCCGCTCCAACCCTCCCCGAGCATAACCGAGATTGTTAGACAGGTGTAGGGTGTCGCAACTTGTTCTCGGGTCTTTGCCCCTTGTCGTGATCGCAACTTGTTCGTAGGCCTTCGTGTGTGTCGTGGTACCCTTGCCGGAAAATTTCAATTTGTATTATAATAATAATGAGACTAATGCTAATTTGTAAGACAGGTGTAGGGCTGCGCAACTTGCTCTCGGGACTTTGTCCCTTGTCGAGGCCCCAATTGAATTTGTATTTAAGTATCTGCAGGCTATGGCTGGAAATATGAATCTGTACTATAATAAGGGGTATAATGCTAACTTATAAGACAGATGTAGGGCTTAGCAACTTACCTTCAGGCCCTCGCTCCTCGACCAAAAATTTGAATCTGTTTGTGACGTCATCTATGAGGGGAAATCTGAACTTGTATTACAATAATAAGGAGGCCTAATGCTAACTTATAAGACAGACATAAGGCTTCGCAACTTACCTACTTTCTGGTCTTAGCCACGGGCCCCTTGGTGGGAAATTTGAATTTGGATTTATATTTAAGTGTTTACATTCTGATTACTTATTGCGAGAAATGTAAACTTGTATTCTAATAAGGGTCCTATTGTTAGCTTATAAGACACAACATAAGGAACTGTGTTAGGGCCTACACTCTCCTGTCGTGGCGCTTGTTGGGAAATTTGAATTTGTCTCGTGATCTAGTTGTGTATGGCATAATGAATATTTTCTGTAATAAAGGTGGCACCATCTAGCGTTATATTTCTAGGACTAATCAGGGTTTTGTTTGTGGCACCATCTAGTGGTATATTTTTAAACTAGCGAATGTTTTCTGTAATAGAGGCGGCGCCACTTAGCGGTATACTTCTAGGACTAATTAGGGTTGTTTGTAGTGCAATATAGTGGTGTAAAGGCTAATTAATGTTTTCTGTAATAGAGGTTTATCGTGTTTGTCTCTCCCTCGTCTCTTTCTCAAACATACAAATCAATTAATCAAATCAAATCAATTAAATACCAAACTGATGTAACTTAATCATACAAAATAACCTCTCAATTCAAAAAATAGTAGTATGATTGAACGCACAGAGTGCAAAAGAAAGCCAATCTCACCCTTATTGTAGCTGCCCATCTAACTGCCCTTGCGCATTAACTGCAGCATTGTTAGTGCAGGTTCAAACACCGTTAGGAAAAACAAGTTTATTAACAAAATTGAAGGAAAGCTTAACGTTTGAAGGTATATTATTATTATAAACAACAATACATTATTTATTTAATCACATCCTTTATCGGTATTCTTTTTTCTCTTGAACCGTGATTCGTCGCTATCATCATCATGGTTTTGAGACTCGTCCTTCTCCACTACCTCATCGCTCTTCTTCCCCTTCTGTGAGATACATTCAGCTCATCACGTCATCGTTTCCATCATCATCTTGAACGGTTATGTTGTAATAGTTTATTAACAAGTCAGTAAAATCTCTAACGTCCGCTGATGTTGGCTCATAAACAGGAGAATACATTATAATGTTTTCTCAATGACGGTTACACTTTAAAGAGCGAAACGCGCGAGAAACGAGAATGCTGCTGGCCCTGGGTTTTGTGCGCTCGCACAAGACACCAACTGTAATTAATTCTATGTTATATTTTAAAGAGGATTTTATAATGCATTCGTTTACTATAAAACAATTTTGTGTGTTTGTACAGCATATAATATTTTATTTACATTCCAAAAATTACTTTTACTCGATAACCAGTTTTATATCAACTAAGCATAAGTCAAAACATAGAAAGTGGTATTGGTGTGCCTATACGTGCAGCAGAAAACGGTAGATATAACCTTAATTTATTTATTTAGTTGCACAGATTTAATTACAGCTAGTGCAAACAACATATCTTTTTTTAAAATATTAAGTGTTTGGATACCGAGGACCTGTGTATATACAACAATTTTAACGAGAGTATGGTGATTAAGGATACCTCAAAGGTAAGCAACCAGTTTTAATATTCGTTTAAAAAAACAATATTCTGATTACCGTGTCGTGTAATTAACTTTTAAATAATTTTTTGCATTGCGTGTTGAGATTAATTTAAAATGGCAGTGAGATTTAATTATTAGAATACAACCCCAATGTATAAATAAATTTTCGTACAGGTAAAAGATCACAATCTGTAGATAGGAATTAAAAGAAATACAATTATGCAATCTCATTTGATAAAATAAAAATGTGTCCTAATGTATATTAATAAACACAGCTTAAATAAAAATCTTTTCCAATCAGAACACGTGCAATTGCCTAACCTCCAGGAGTTGTACTGCTCTTAATATTACCAAAAGGACCTTAATTAGGGTTCGAAAAAAGCCCCCCGAAAAGAAGCCGTCACCCAGCCCCAGCCCCCAAATTCAAGACCAACGCCTGGACCAACCCCAAGTCCAAGTCCAAGACCAACCCCAAGCCCACGACCAACCCCAAGACTAAACCCTAAATACATCCCTAACGTGAGCAAGTACAAAAGAGGCATGGCTGTCAAAAAGGCTCTTAGTACAACAAAAAGGGTTGAAAATTCCATCAAGGGCTGAAAAAGGCCTCCGAAAAGAAACCATAAAATAAGGCCGACAAAAAATTGCTGTCAAAAAGCCCATAATTAGGGATGAAAATTCTATCAAGAGGTTGAAAAAGGCCTCCGAAAAGAAACCATAAAAATAACGGTCTCCCAAGTGGCCGGCCTTGTGACGTCAAAATCCAAGATGGCGGCGACAAGTGCCGGGGTACTACTGAATTGTATTTGAAATAATCAAGAAGAACAATCTATTGATCACATAATAATATGAATGTAAAATTTTGGAACTAATCAGACAAATATTAAAAAACGAAATTATATTAAATGGAGATATTTGGCCTGTAGAAAGAAAAATTATAATACCTAAATGTTTACATTTATTTTTAAAATTGTAGTCTCGAATATTTTTTTATAAGTTTTTCTTCCCTACTGGGAAAAATTTAACATGTTAAATAATAAAGATGAAAATGTTGTAAACTACTTAATAAATACTTAGAAATAGAAATGTAAGTACTGTAATATCAACACATTATTATATGATTATTAATGTTAATATTACAGTAATATTTAGAATATTTGATGTTTTAAAATATTTACCATTCTTTTTATTATAAATGTTACGTACGTTATTTTATTTTTTGTAAGTAATCTAATTAAGTAGTCATAAAAAAAGTAATTTTAAGCACGTAGTATTATATATTTTCAATTGTGATGGAGCATGTTGAAATAAATAAGATTAAAAAAAACACACACACACACCACACACATGCACGCACCCACCGCCCACCAGCCCACCCGCCCACACGCCCACTCGCCCACCCACCCACACGCCCACTCGCCCACCCACCCAATTAATTACGTGTATGTTATAAATAATAGGAATTTTGGTTGTGTTTTGTCGTAAAAATGCAATACCACTCTAGCGCTACGTACACCATTTCTTCTTAGTAAATACTAGAAATAAAAAAATAGGCACTGTAATAATATAATGTTTTTGTAGCACACTACAAGAAGGATAAACATATATCAAAAAAGTTTTAACGGTCACATCAAGAATTAAACAATTTGAGGTAGAAACTGAGCGAAAGATTACCCAAAAGTTTAATGGAGCTGCAAAGAAATGGAAACATCAAGCGTCGTAACGTTTTCCAGTAATAACGACATTGGTATTGAACTAAATAGCAACAAACGTTGAAATTCTGGAAGATGAAATAAATCTTGGAAGTTTTATACCAAGAAAGCAGAGAAGTATTAAGTGATAAGGTAACTAGAAAAGCGTGACCTAATAAATTATTTTCTTCGAAAACACAAGTAGTTTGAGCATGTACCTGCCAAAGATAAGTTTATGGTTAACATAAAAATGTTATTCTTCTCCGTCCATTACTTATCCACACAAAAATTATTACAAAAGCAAATTTTTATTACGATTTAATAAAATTTGCATGGCTACAATTTTTATCGATTTGTGTGTTTTTCAGTAAAGGTTAGTTATGAGCTATGTGTTTAACTCTGAGGTACAATGGCTAGAAAAATAAAAAACATTTCGAAAATTGATGTAACATTCTATAACTAGTATTTTGAAAATATGTCTTGTCCAAATGAGATACAGTACTTTCTGATATCTACCAACGAAGTTTTAACTTAATATCGCATGTATTAATAAAAATAATGGCAATTGTTTGAATAAGTGACCACTGTCCATTTAAAGATATAATTCTTACATCGTCATATACAATTACAATATTTCAAATTTACTTTACTTACGTAAAGCAGAAGTAGTTATAATGAATTAGAGTAGGTTCAGAACAACCTAGTAGCTCTCATGTTCGTATGGTTATTTTTTGATAAATGAGGTTATGTTTCTATTTTTGGTTTAATCATATAATTTAAATTACTTTAGCTATAAATTTAATCATGACAGCTCCTGTGGAACGAATTCAAGTTTTAGATTCAATCGAGAAAGATATAATAACTTGCCTCCACACGGCTGGTAGTATAAATATTGTACCGTAATGAAATTTTTTTGCATCTTGTAGGCCAAGCATTTGTTGAACTTAGTAAAGAAAAATCCAGTTTAAAACAGGCTGAAAATCATACACAAACGTTTCTTAAAACTTTAGGTGTTGTGGAGAGCAAACTTACAGATCAAATTAATTATTTAACACAGGTGTCAACTGGGCAGCCTCATGAAGGATCTGGTTATGCATCTCAAAAAGTTTTACAAATGGCATGGCATAGATTAGAACACGCAAGATCAAGGGTGAATGAGTTAGATAGGCTTAAAGTAAAACATCTACAGGGTAGGACTTCTCGTAATCAACAAGCAATAACTAATGGAATTGCTGCAGGTCCAAGTAGTGCCCCATCAGGAATGCCGTCATCATAGGTGTCTAAGAAATTACTTACAGTGAATGGTTTGATTTTCAAATAAACCAGGTTCAATAGTAAATTTATCACAACTCCTTTACAATATTGAAGTATAAATTATAAAACATACAAACATTGATTTAAAATTATAAGCTATAAAAAATATGTACTGCATGGAGATTTAACATTTTATTATCATTCAGTAAAACCATTATTATGTGTTCCGTTTTCTGTAATCTGTTTTTGTGCATGTTGCCATTTTAAAACTTCATTTTTTATTCTACTAACATCTGCAGCATATGTACGACAACAACCACCTATCCATGTAACTCCTAGGTCCAGCCATTTAGGGACATAAGAAACCAATGACTCACATTGATCGTGATTTATCCACCTAACACTACATTTCTTATATTTTACTTTGAATGTTACATACAACCTTACCCTAAATCAACTGTATATGTTTCTCCACTGTTTGGATATACAATTAAAGGAATGGGATTTGTATTTCGATTTTTATTTATACCAGTTAATAAAGATTCGATTAGTTTAGGAGCTAAACAATTTACACCAACTGCCAAAATTTGTTGGGGGTTTATATCATAGCATTTACGTGCAGCTTCTTGAAAATTATCACCATTTGCCAGAGATACTCCATCTTGCTAAAACCAATATATTAACAGAACTTTTAATAATTTGCTAATATACACACACTACAACTAAAAGAGAGCCAAACTTTTATATCTGGATATTCTTTGATATATTCTATTAGCATTTCAGCCTCCATACTACAAGGAATTGTTTCAATACCCAGAAAAGTAATGCCCGATTCAATCAATGCTTGGATCCTTGGTATGTGCCATTCCTTTATTATTTCAATTGAGGTCGTTTTTGAATATGATCCAGTGTATTCAGATCCATCATGTAAAGATGCCCCATATGGTCCCACTGAGCCTACAATCAATGGTGTTGGTCTTACTACAAAATACTATTTAATCTAGCAATTGTACAATTAGAATATAGTACAGTTATCTGAAAATTCTTCTTTAAAGCGATCACATGCAGTTTTGGCATATGAAACAGCTTTTTTGATAAGGTTATAACTTTCTTCATCTGACAAATTGAGATACTTTTTAAATCCTGAGATGCTCGCTTGATAGGTGTTAGTCATTATAATATCTGCTCCAGCTAAAAAAATGTGTATTAATTTATAAATAGGAAATGAGTTGTATATACTTTGATTAAAAGGGAGGATTGGCTCTGTATAACAAAAAAAAACATACTGCCACTCATGTCTCTAATATGTAACTGAATTATAGACTGTAAAAAAGTATTGTTTAAATGATTTTTATGCCCTAATTGGAAATACATCATACAACACGACCCAGTCAAAAAATCAGTATGCTGTGTTTACTGTAGCCAACGAGCCATTTTAATATAAGAGCTACATGCTGTTTTGTGTGACCATTGTCATTGCACTAATCACCAATCTTGTAATGACCATGCATCCTTTCATAACAGTCACTATAGTGGCCAGTAGATACTTTGAGAACAAAGTGGTCATTGGATAAGGACCAACTAATTTTAGGTACTATTTTAAAGAAGTGCTTTCACATAAAACCAGGTACAAAATTAATTTGGACAAAATGTTTACCATATTACAATGTTTTGTTATTGCAGTGAACTTTCTGAGTAGGAAACTATCTGGTGGTTGAATTAAAGGAACTCGAGTTATTAGTGAGAGTCCTGTGCCCTTATAACCAAGCTTGCAAAAAGTGCATTTTTTAATAAACTCTATTTACATAATACATTCTTTTTATGAGCCTTTTTAAGTGAACTTTTTATTCTTAAATAAAATTAAATATAAGTGAAGATCAGAAGTAAAGAGAATGAACCTCGAAGAAAATCCAAATGTGTGTCCACAACTGCTTGTGGATCAGTTGCTAAAAATCTTGCACTCCATAAAGGATCACCATCAATCTGATCTTGGACATGACATCCAAGTTGGGTAGCAAATCCACCATCTAAAATTACTATGGCTTGTGGATCGGTTAGACCTTTAACATCAGGTGGAATCATTGTGTGTCTAAAATAAGAGAAATGAATTAATGAAAGTAAGTTAGAGTCAGCATTAGATATGTTTAAATATTTCAATACTGTGAAATGGTGATTAGTTATGTGTGAGATATGTTTACAAGCATGCAATTTTCTGTTTTTTCCTGTTATTTCTTTATCATTATGTTACGAATCATATAATACAGTAAAAATTGATCTAACGAAGTAAAATTTGAGTAAATATTCAATTTATGCTAGATTGGTAATTATTATTGTATAAAACTTTTTTAGAATGCATCATATGTTTAACCTCTTAAATAATGATAAGCTAACAATGGATAAAAATCCTATACAATTACCCTGAAGAGCACACCTTTGAATAATAAAACTACATTTGATGGAACAAACTGTATAAAAGAAAAACCAAAAAGTAACTTTGGTTTCATAATATTCAATCAACCTTTAGTTTATGAGTTAACGGTCACTCAGAAAAATGTCAATGTCCTTTGTAGTACCTACATTAGGATTATTGTGGTGATATTATTTATTTTAGGAATTAGCGATAGGTACTTATAATTTATTTTAAATGAAACATAGGTAGGTACTAGAAATATAAGGAATAATCTACTTTTATATTTTGCACATTTACATGTCTCTTGTTTTTACTATCTCAACCAAGGTATGTTATCTAAACTAATTAGATTAGTAACAAAGTTTTTAAAGTTATTTATAAAATTAAATATAAACTTAAATGCCATTGTAAATAGTGATACAAGTACCTTCGACCTTAAAAGCAAAAGATTGTACTTTGTATTATACCAAAAATAAATATTATATATATATATATATATATATATATATATATATATATATATATATATATATATATAAATATTAACTGATCAAAAATTATAAAACCTACGGTACATATGAACTAAGAACTTCAGCGTTAAGAAATGCCATGTATGGTAAAGTTAGCAACATTTCAAATGCAGCCTTAGGTTAGCTGTTTATCAATCAGTGGCGGCGCTAATCACGTATGAACAGAATACTTAAGGTATGTGTTGTCGTTGTGACCATTATACCAGTGATGTGGCCATAACCTGAATCATGTTTGAATACCTTGTTACACGTTTAAAATAACTAGCAACGCAACAGAGCTTCCACTTCTTCATTTCTGTACACTTTGAAGTTTAATTTAAAATTGTTTTCATTTAGGGTTTGACATAGTGTTAAGATTTTTAATTAAAATGTATCATGTTAAATCATTGAATTAATTTAATGTTTGCATTAAACTTTTTTTTACCTAAGACTTATTAAACTGAAGGTGGTTACTAATGCGCCACCATTTTTCATTTACTTTTAACATGGGCGAATGACCATGTGTAATGTGCATACCAATATGTAACGTTAGGGTACACGTATGTTTTACACGATCAATTCGCACAAGGCGTCGTGTATGCTTATTAAATAAGCGGCGGTGTTTTATAATTCATTGCCAAAGTTATTCTCGTCTTATTTGTATCGCAGACTTCACTACGTCAATATAACAACTTTAAATATTATAATTATTTTGTAATATCTGAAGTTCCGCTGTGGTCTCTGTTATAAATCTTCTTACCGATTGTATCTCGCTTCAATTTATAAAATTAAGGCTTGGTGTTTAAGTAACAACCTGCAGCTTAATTTGAACAAATGTGAAGTCCTTGCTTATACCAGCAAATTACATCCAATCATGTACTCTTATATGTTTAACTCTATTTAATCGCTGTACCTGTACAGTGATTTAGGAACTATTTGCCTCAAAACAATCATTTTTGGGACACATCTTTGCTACCTGCCCATTTGCTTTAAACATTCTTGTTTTTTTTTATACGAAAATGTCGCTCCTTCATAAACATTGCTGCTCTTAAATCAATGTACTACATTGCTTTCGTTCGCTCTAAATTGAAATATCGAGCTATCGTTTGGTATATCTATCAAAGGGCAAAGTAGCTTTAATAACTTTTTCATCATCAACTTTTAGAAATTGCGGTTTTAACTCAGCACGTGCAGGGCAAGATGCTATCGTTTTCCTTACCTTTTCAAAAACATATGGAATATTCTTTAATCGAATCCAGTGTACCATTTGAATAACTCCAGGGTGACAAAGAGATTTTCCCAATGACACTACGAACTCTGAAAATGTATCTGCAACATTATTTTTCGATAAATAATGTGGAAACTAAAACATGCCACCAACTCAAGCCTCCGCCTTAATATCTTCGAGTTTTTAATTTTGCTTCTGTGTTCTAAGTTAATCATGAATGAAACAGACTTTTGATCACACAAAATACGCAACAATGGCGTAAATTTCTTTTTTTACAGCTGATTCGAATTTTTCTAAAGTGTGAAATGGTTCCTTAAATAAATAAAAAAGCCGCGTAAATAATATCTATGCTTGCAATTTTATATTTGGTACTATATTAAATTCTGGGTTTAATTATAACAGTGTGTTTCATGTGGTTTTATATTATAAGTAGATATGCTAAGTCACTTCTGATCCACTTTTGTCACTAGATTTGTCACCAGATTTGGAAAAAGTTACCAGAAAAGTCACTAGATTTCAAGGTTGGTAACATTGCCTGCTTCAAGGTCACCGCAGGCCACGTGGCAGGAAAGGTTGGTAACACTTTCTTTCCAAGGTCACCGCTTCAAGGCCACGTGGTAGGAAAGGTTGGTAACCCTGCTGAGTCTCTTCAAGGTCCCCGCTTCAAGTACTTATCTTCAAGGTCATGATCGCACGTGCCCTTCAAGGTAACACGCTCCGTGCATTATTCCTCAAGGCCATTGAAGTAACTAGATTTGAAAAAGTCACTAGAAAAGCTACTATATTGTTTTTCAAGGTCATTGAAGTAACTAGATTCGGAAAAGTCACTAGAAAAGTTACTAGGTTGTTTTTTAAGGTCGTTGAAGCAGATTGTCCACGTCAATTGTTTTCAAGGTTATCGTACACATTACCTGCATCGAAATATATTTCTCAAGGTCATCACATTGTCTACATACATGGTTTTCCAAGGTTATCACATTGCCTACCTCTAAACTACAAGAGTTTTCAAGGCCACGTTCCCTAAATCAGTCTTCAAGGCCAGGAAACGGTCACCAATCAATTCTCTGGCTGAGTGTTAATTTTCAAGGTCACGCCCCCCAGGAAGCTCATTGACCTCTGTCTCAAGCCCTGAGGTGTTGTCTAAGCATGTTACAATAAAAGAACAAAGGCGATTCATTGTTCCAACCGAGTTATAATTTCTAAAAATAGATTGTTGTCTAGATACCCGCCACCTCAATTCTGAGAAATCAATTTTCAAGAACAAAGGCGATCCATTGTTCAAGCCATATGGTTGGATGCAGTAAATGTTATGTTTGTCGTCTTTCCGACTGCACCCAGACTACTCATGAATACATCCTTTGTATTTAGCATTGTTTTAAATTCCTCAATTCGATTTTCTTCTTCTTTGAAATACTCGTAAAAGCGCTGAGGTAAAACACATTTAAACTCCTCTGTTTCTAACACTATACGTTCACCATACTTCGTATTCATTTCTGTGACATTAATAACTTTATATTTTTTCGATATCTCTAGGTCACATGCATTTTTATAGAGTTTGAAATAGGTGCTTTGGTTTAACCCTGCTAATTCCATGTTTAACAACTTACTAACCGACTGATCTCAACACACTGCCACTTATATGTCCTTGACTTTGAAACATCGGCTCGAACAATGGATCGCCTTTGTTCTTGAAAATTGATTTCCCAGAATTGAGGTGGGGGGTATTTAGATAACAATCTATTTTTAGAAACTATAACTCGGTCGGAACAATGAATCGCCTTTGTTCTTTTCTCATAGGTGTGACCTTGAAATGGGGGGAAACGGCTATCTGTTTTGGGAAGCGGACTTCCTGTTTTAGGAAACGGTTACCTGTTTTGGGGAATGGAAGCATTTGAGGGCACTTTGCTGGGGGGGCGTGACCAAAGTAAACTTCCAAGAATTGCTTGATGACCTTGAAGCATGCTTAGCATAGACAACAATGATACCTTAGGGCTTGCGTAGATTTGTAATAAGTCTCGAACAATGTCTCAAAGTAAGAGGATCTCCGATCCTGATATGAAGGCTTTAAGGAAAGCTGAATGTATGGCTAGTAAACATTATAATGAAGCGATGAAAACACCTATTAGGAAAGATGATGATGTGGCGTGGACCACATTAAACTAAAATCAGTTGAAGGAAATTGAATGTGAAAAACAAATTATAAATAAAATAGATATGATCCAGAAGGTATTACAAAATGTTAAGTGCCAGCACATCAAACTTCCCATAATATGTATATTGACTTAAATCGATTTTTTATCTGTGTATATAGATGAATATTGTGGATAATAAATTATAAGTTTTATAAAAAATGTTTTACTTGTTAGATGACCTTGAAGCGTCGGCTTGAACAATGGATCGCCTTTGTTCTTGAAAGTTGACTTCTCATAATCGAGCCTGACATGGTGGGGGTAGCTGGATAACAAACTATTTTTAGAAATTATAACTCGACCAGAACCATGGATCGCCTTTGTTCTTTTATCAGAGGTGTGACCTTGAAAATTATAAGCATAGACCTTGAAGCGTCGGCTTGAATAATGGATCGCCTTTGTTCCTGAAAATTGATTTCTCAGAATTGAGGTGGGGGGGGGGTATCTAGATAACAATCTATTGTTAGAAATTATAACTTGGTTGGAACAATTAATCGCCTTTGTTCTTTTATCATAGGTGTGACATTGAAATGGGGGGAAACGGCTACCTGTGTTGCGAAACAGCCATCTGTTTTGGGAAACGGCCCCCCTGTTTTAGGAAACGGCTACCTTTTTTAGGAAACGGCTATCTGTTTTGGGAAACGTCTATCTGTATTTGGGAAACGGAACCACTTGAGGGCACTTTGCTGGGGAGGCGTGACCCAAGTAAACTTAAGAATTTCTTACCGACCTTGAAATCATGCTTATAACACCTCAGGGCTTGAGACAGAGGTTAATGAAACCTTCCAGGGGGTTAACCTTGTAAATTACTCTTAACCAGAAAATTACATCCAATCATGTACTCTTATATGTTTAACTCTATTTAATCCCTGTACCTGTACAGTGACTTAGGAACTCTTTGCCTCAAAACAATCATTTTCGGGACACATCTTTGCTACCTGCCCTTGCATTTAAATTCTTGTTTTTTATACGAAATTGTCGCTCCTTCATAAACATTGCTGCTCTTAAATCAATGTACATTGCTTTCGTTCGCTCTAAATTGAAATATCGAGCTATCGTTTGGAATAATATCTATCAAAGGGCAAAGCAGCTTTAATAACTTTTCCATGAACTTGACAAAGAGACTCATGTAGGTGAGATATATTTGTCCCAGATACTACAAACTCTGAAAATGTATCTGCAACATTATTTTTCGATAAATAATGTCGAAACTAAAACATGCTACCAACTCAAGCCTCCGCCTTAATATCTTCGAGTTTTTAATTTTGCTTCTGTGTTCTAAGTTAAACATGAATGAAACAGACTTTTGATCGACAAAATATGGAACAATGGCGTAGATTCCTTTTTTTACAGCTGATTCGTTTTGTTGGATCATTGAAAGTGTTCTTGAGAAGAAGGCTACAGTTAAAGGTCTAGCAGATTGACTGAATGCAGCAGCGATATATTGTTCCAATGCATGTGCCTCCACTACAATTCTAAATTCTAAATTAAATACTTTTTCTTTTCTCAAATAAATGAAGATAATAATCAAAACAGTCGAAATTTTGTAAAGTGTGAAATGGTTCCTTAAATAAAAAAAGGCGCGTAAATATTATATCTATGATTGCAATTTTTTGTTTAGTACTATATTAAATTTCGGGTTTAATTATAACAGTGTGTTTCATGTGGTTTTATATTATATTTTTTTTTGACAGCAAATTTGAAGCTAAATGATAAACCAAAGTAAACAACTTATTTCAATCTTAATGCTGTCAACACCTACGAAACTAACCATAAACAGATTGGGATACTATACAACTTATGCACGATCCTTTTAATTAGGTTAGGTTAATGAATATCCTGCTTTGTTTTAAGTACAATTATTTTATTCAGCAATCGTACAAAAAAAAAATTTTTTTTCTTGTAAGATGCAATGTAAACTAATTAACGCTCCTTTTCAGCTCTAATATTCTACAACTACATAGGTGGAAGGCATGTATACCCCATGCCGCCCGGTGCAATACCACCACCTTTACCATGGGTTCTTTAATATCGGTGCTCCACTTGCCAAGCGTGGCGTTTTAACGGCTAAACCCTTAAAATGACGAGTTCTAAAACAGATGCTATACCCCAGGTAAGTAGAGCGAGACGCCCACACTCTCACATCGATTCGTCGATCCGCCCCAAGGGGGGGCATAAATTCGTCAATGTCAAAATCAAGACTAACAAAATTCTGACCCATTCGGATGCCCGGGAGGACAGAACTCAAGCGATCTTGGTCATCGAAAGAACCAACATCCGAATTCATTACTGCAACATACGTGGTGTCAGGTCGAATCTTAATGCTGTTCACCAACACCTTGAACAACTGCAACCGGAAATTCTGTTTCTATCAGAAACACAAGTCTCCCCTGGAAGTACTGATTCGCCTGACCTGCAATTTCCCAGATCAACTCCAAATTTGGCTTAAAGGCGGAGTATGTGCGTATACCAAGGACAACGTAGGTTGTAAGAGGATGCCCACTTTGGAAAACAACAAATTTGACGCAATTTGGTTCAAACATTCTGGGCCCCAATTTGTGAAATTCTACTGTTGTTTGTATACGTCTTCCTATGATAACAACTTCCAAGATCTTTTTGATTATCTTATCACAGTTTCCATCTTGCGATATTTCAATTTTGGGAGATTTTAATCCCCAAATTCCAATTGACTTCATTTTCATCTACTACTAATCCCGTAGGTCACAGTGCAAAAGCATTTGCTGTATCCTGTGATCTCACACAAATTATTTCCGAACCAACCAGAATCCCTGACAACCCTAATCATACTCCACATCTCCTGGACTTATTCCTTAAAACCAACCCACTTGTCTATAAAACAAGAGTCCTCTCCCATTTGGTCAATCAGACCACTGCCTCATTTGCTTTGATCTAAAACAAGTGCAGCAACTGCCAAAAATTTCCAATTTAAGAATGTTTATATTCGCTGCAAATTGGATGGCATGTATCTGGTATTGTTGGCTTGAAAAGTTCGTCACCTCACTTTTGCGTGTGGGTTGAACATCCATGAAGCCGAGGCTCAGATGCAACTGGTTCGGCAGTTTTACATTTTTTAAATAATAGTAGTAATAGTAATAGTAATAAGAAAAGATGGTTGCCTACGGCTGCGATGGGCAAAATAAAAACAACGATATTGTCCATGTATTATACTGATGGCTTTACAAGCATTCACGACGTAGCGTTAAAGAAAGTGCGGTAGGTTTTCTAGTAATAGGTCATTCGTATCTTCCAGCAGATAGGATCTTCGGAAGAGTTGAAAAGAGTTAAGAGGGCATGCCGAAGTCCTTTTACCTACAGCCTACGAAGGAATTTATAGAAAATTTGGACAAGTGCACATTTAGGAACAGATTGGCAAACTTATGACGTGAAATCTTTGCTAGATACTCTTAAAAAATTGAAGGACTAAGCGAACAAAAACGGTTATATCTTTAAGAAATTTAAAAATCAATCTAATACAAGTCAAGTTAAATTTAACTGCGACATGAACTATGACTCCAAGATAATTCGAAGCCTTTTATAACTCTAGTAAAACGCCTTAAAAACTTACTGGGTTCTGCGAGTGGAATTTCGCAGAATAAAGGAAAGGCTGTTGATGTTTTACTAAAAAAACGTTTCGGGGAAGACTGGATAAGGGACTATCAATTGAATTTTTATTTTGAAGACCTAAAAGACCTGGTTACTTTAATGAACAACATGATGAAGACGACCAGTTATGTCACTGCTTAGAAGTAAACCGTGAATCAAAACAGTAACTTTGGTTTGTAGATAGCGGACCGCGAAACTTTTATTATTACAACAAAAATCTTTTAAATTAAGATTTTTACCGCGATAGGAAAGTTAATTATGGGATTTAACATATTTTATTAAATATTAAGTCGTTATTTGAACATGGTTTTCGGGATATTTTATTTTTGTAACTAATATTTGGCTAAGGGTTGAAAAACATGTGTTGGAGGTTTGACTAGCAGGTGTATGCTTAAAAGCTGCTTTACTGAAGGGGCGTAACGAACCATTGGAATTCTTATGCGCACATTCTTGATGTAAAAATGTCACTAGTTAGTAATTAATTACGTCGGTACACACTGCAATCAAATACGTCTTTGTTTGGTACGTTAAAACTTGAGACCTAAATGTAGCGCTTGTTACGGACGAATGCATATTTTTAAAATTAAGATTTCGTACAATAATTAATATGAAACTGTTCCAACATAATAATTTTTTGTTTTTATTATTTTAAAAAATGGGGGTTGACTGCGGGAGTAAATATAGTTAGTTTTTAAATCAAAGGGGGGAGAGGGCAGTTACAGTTAGAGTGTCGACGGAGCCAGATCGCGTTCGTTAATGAAATACCTTCATTGTAAACAATTGTCTTTAAAATATTTCTTACGGGTACATTTCCTTTTGAATTAGCCAACGCTCATTTGTTTTTTCTTTCGGGTGTTAGTAATTAATTACGTCGGTACACACTGCAATCAAATACGTCTTTGGTACGTTGAAACTTGAAACCTAAATGTAGCGCTTGTTACGGACGAATGCATATTTTTAAAATTAAGATTTCGTTCAATAATTAATATGAAACTGTTCCAATATAATAATGTTTTGTTTTTTATTATTTTAAAAAAATGGGGGTTGGCTGCGGGAGTAAATATAGTTAGTTTTGAAATCAAAGGGGGGAGAGGGCAGTTACAGTTAGAGTGGCGACGGAGCCAGATCGAGTTGGTTAATGAAATACCTTCATTGTAAACAATTGTCTTTAAAATATTTCTTACGGGTACATTTCCTTTTGAATTAGCCAACGCTCATTTGTTTTTTCTTTCGGGTGTTAGTTTAATGTGGTTTTCAAATATTAAACGACAAATAACAGTCACCCTTTTTGAAGTTAAACCGCGTATGTTAACGATTTGTGTCAGTGATCAATTAAATGAATTGAAGTGTAAGTAGGTATTTTTATGTACATTAAGGCTGGCAGCAAATAATTTTACAAGCGTATATAACGCATTAAAAATCGAGCATTGCTTTGCAAGGTATCTCCTTCGCACGCGTGCTCATTAAGCTGAAGTCTGCTAAAATAAAAGACAGTACAGGGCTCCCTCACTCTTGTGTTTGTGTGAGTTAGCATTGTTATTCGTTGTTTATATTTCTATTTGTGTAGAGGTCGGGCGTGGGCGAACATGTACAGGATAGCGCCCTTGTTAATAATTGTAATGTGCAATTGCCGATGTGTACATACTCCCGGGTGCAGATGACCATTAAACACGTCGAATTTTATTTTTAATGTTTTTATTGTTGCATAGATGAATATGTAACCCTTTCTCACTCCCTCAACCTCCCTCCCACTCTCCCTCCATACCCCCATCACCCCTCCCTCCGCCCATCCGTCCGTCCCTCTCCATCTATCCCTCCATCCCTCCCACCCTCTCTCCCTCACTCCCTCTCTCCCTAGATTTTGGTATTATAGCCTTATTTAATTAACTTTTGATAAACGTTTATAACACTTAGATTATATTAAGTTCAGATCTTTAAGCATTAAGTTCATTTTTAAGAATAACCATTTAATTTATTCTAGTTTCAAATAATTTTGTTAGACTTACTTAAGCAATTAGTATATACAGTAGTGTTTAATAAACTGTTTTTTTTTTTATAGAGTTATACTTTGTAAGAGTATATCGTGAAGATGTAAGAGTGGACTAATTGAGACCTAATCTAAACGAGATTATAAATTTATAATCAATCAATCAATCAATCATTCTCTCTCAACCACATGTATTAGAGAAGGATGGCCATAAAAACATAAATCTGCTGTACAATTCATATTAGCACATTGGAAGGACTACTTTTAGTGCACGTTTGAAGCATATGGGGTCAGTATAAATAAAGTTAATGCTATAAAAACAAAGGTTTACAGAAGCACGAAAAGAAAATAAACCTCCACAGTCACCAGCTAAGCGGAGCAAGTGTACGAAATATAATTCCACCGAAGTTGATGATTATGTAAAAGATGCTGTAAAGAGAAAAAATTATGAAATTCATTCAAAATGTAAGTACAAACATGCAAGACATGTCCAGTACTATACCTGTTTTTGTAGGTATACACGTTACGCTGGCGTCATTCCAGAAACAATTACGCAATAATCAAGTTTTCGATTCCAGTAGATTAAATTTAAGACGTCTATTACATTCCATTGGCTTTTCATCTAAAGTAGATGATGGTAGGACAGGTTTACTGGAACAATCACATATTGCTGCCAATCGTGTACGATTCTTAACAGACTATTATAAAAA
The DNA here is from genome assembly GCA_036346205.1 of Vesta saturnalis. Classification (NCBI taxonomy): domain Eukaryota; kingdom Metazoa; phylum Arthropoda; class Insecta; order Coleoptera; family Lampyridae; genus Vesta; species Vesta saturnalis. The sequence goes on from JARFJB010002354.1 coordinate 382,185, forward strand.
TAAAAAAGAAAAATTATACAATCCTGTATTCTTAGATGAAACTTGGATTTTCAGTCGAGGATCGCACAAAAGAGCTGGCATGATAAATCTAGGAAAGCGCGAAGAAGCAGCCAATAGGCGAAGGAAAAAGGTTTGCTGATTTATATGTTGTTCATGCTTATTAACCTAGCATGTTTAAAAAACAATTACTGCAATTATCTGCGATACCAAAAGTGTACGAAAAAGATGAAATAGCACAGAAGTGTGGACACAGAGTATTACGGTTACCACCATATCACTGCCAATTTAATCCAGTTGAACTGGTGTCAGCCCACGGTAAAGAACACTATAACAAAAATATAGGAATACATAATTCCAAATTTAACGATGAACATGTAAAAGAAATATAGATGGAATCCTTGCAACGAATTAATGGGACATATTGGCACAAATGCATTAAACATGCCGAAGTGTCTATGTTAGTGGTGGGAAATTGAAAAACATTTTGAGGTTGTGCAATCATTAATTATATCTGTTAACGATTCCACTTCTGAGAGTGACACTGATAGTGAATAATCTTTTTTAATGTAAACGATTTAATTTATAATAAGCAAAGAAGTATTTGTTTACTTACATATATGTATTATGATGGTATGTAATTATAATCAAACCATATCCTAAATTATAACAATTCACTGTCATAGCAAAATATGTTTCTAGTTTAAAATATAAAAAGCATTCAATAATTTTCAAGTTTCTTTGACATTTTATGGAAATTTATGTGGAGACATCTGCCAATAAAGATATTAACAAAAAGATACTTTGCTGATTTAATGAAGACTTACGTTGCTCGCCTAAATCTTAGTTCGTGTAATTTTAAGAATGGGTCATACCCAGCTTTATTTGAATCAAACTATATAATGTTTTACTCCAATGAATATTTTGAACTGTTATGTTCACTATACAACGTGTCACTATTTGGCATCGTGTAATTCTTTCATTTCTATTGAAGAATTTAATACATTTGTTCAATCGGTTGCATTCTAGATTACATTATATGTTATTGTTGTAGCTTATGTATTCCGCAATGCCTTTGACTTATCTTCTATTTTGATTGTGGTAACAAATTGATAGCTATTGACTGTCATGTTAATTTTTATTGCATTGTTTATTTGACCTTTCCAGTAGACATTACGAACGTATCAGTATTTTCTTAAGGTTTTAAATAAAATGAATATACTATCTATTTTGAATTTTGTTTATACAACAAATTCCTCAGTTCCGTATAATTATTATCGCGGATAATTTCATCGTGCGACAATTCATGGCGGACAATTTATCGTAATATAACCTCTCGCAATGGAATTTCATCATAGCCACAATTGATCGTGAACCAATATGAATTGTTAACAATATTCTTCAAGTTAATTTCGTAAATCCGTTAATCGTCATTTACTTACACAATTAAGTTTATTATGATTAATATTACTTATTATAAATAATTGAGTAGATATAATGACATACATGACGTTAAATAATTTTTAAGTTATCTAAAATCCTAATGAGCAATATTATTATTTTAACCCATTTCGACATTCCTTAGATAATTAAAACAGCCTAATTATGTATAAATAATGACTGAAAAATGCGAACCTTTAACCTAAGAAGATGGTATTGCAATTCGTTCTTAGTGAAAAAGGCCGTAGAATGTTGATGTTGATTGTTGTTGATCTACCATTCTAGATCAACATTCTACAATGGTTATATTCACACTAATGAAAGAGTTACGAATGAAAAGTTATTTGGAAGTTTGCTTCCTATCATAAGTGGCGTTGTACCGAACCAGCTACAATTGGGGATGATGTAGTAAAGAACACTTCCGATAACCATGTGCCTGTTGCTGCTGAAATTGAAGTAAGGATTGCGACGTCGGAAATGAAACGCTTGGCCAAGAGAACTGCACCAACCAGTCAACAAATTCTAGCAACCACCTGCGAGAATTTGTCTTCAGCGGCGGCGGGAAAGTTGCCTCAATTTTATGCACTAAAGAGGACCATATGTCGTGTGCGTGTTGAAGAAGAAAGATTTCCTGAAAATCCCTCATCACTAACCAAATACCAATTCCGCCCGAGTATACTAGGTTGGTAGTGGTTCTGCAGAAGATAGAATTTTGCTATTTTCAACTCAGACAAACTTGGATTACATGGCACACTGCGAACACTGTTACGCGGATGGAACATGTTCGACGGTCCCACGGCTGTTTACACAAATTTACATTATACACGGTGTTTAGTATAAGAATGTGATTCCAACCGTATACGCCCTTCTCCTTAAAAAGGACGAGCCAACTATAGACGTTTATTTCAAGCCTTAAAAGAGTTAAAGTATAGACTTCAACCTAATAAAATTCTTGTGGACTTCGAGAACACATCAATGAATTCCGTTACTAATGAGTTTACACATACGAGAATACGGGGCTGCTTTTTGGGTTTGAATTTGAGACTTCTTGAAGCCCTAGTGTTTGTGCCCAAGGATGATGTTGATGCATTTGTACTGTTACTATGTTGGCAATGAAGAGTTACTACCAGCGTTATTAATTATTTTGAGGATACTTGGATTGGTAGACACGACAGGAGAGGTTACAGGAGGCCGCCATTATTTCAGGTGGGTTTGTGGAATTGCTACGAATCCGCATTACATGGTATGGGTCAAACAAATAATGCCGTTGTAGGTTGGCATAATAGCTTTTCGTCAATTGTTAATGATGCCCATCCCACTTTATCGAAATCTTTAAAGGCCCTGTAGAAGGAAGCAAATTTAAACGTAGTTAAAATGGACAATTCGTGTCAGGAAAGTAAGTGCAACAAAAGTGTACAAGGACACTGCTCGGCGTATTGTGACTGTGGTTGAAAGTTATGGGCATAGACCGACTTTAGACTATTTGCGCGGGATTGCGTATAATCCCCATTGCAAATGTAACTTGGTTGCTTCGTAACGTGTTTTTTTAATATTTGTAAAAATTTTAAAATTTTATCTATCTTACTATGGCTTGCGAGGAATTGTCGTAAGATGAATTGTCCAAGATATGTTGTCACGCGATAACATTTTGGCGACAAATTGTCCTAGGTCTAATTATTATAAAATTTAATACTTGAATAATATTTATACCTGCAAATAACTGAAGTAAATAGACAATAATATGCAGCCTGTAAATAATTTCGTGTCACTTTTGAGAAGCTTGTTTCCAAAACGTACCAAATCCATGAAATACATTTTTTAAATATTCAACTTTTTTGATAAGGTACTTTTTTTGTGGCTGGAAATCCACTCTTAGCCTTTTCTCTTGAAAATTATAGTTTACAGAAAGCTTCCTTGTGAATATAGAAGATAGACGATTTTCAGCAAAACTAAGAGCAAAAACTATTTTGCTTTGGTACATTTTGGCATACATTGAGGATGTACATAGTACGGTTTGCATAACAAAAATCGTTGATTAAATGAGTAGTTAGTTTTATCAGACATTTTGGTTTTGAAGAAATGCCACAAGCAAGATGTGACTTCAGTGCTCTTCCGCCATCGAATCTAACAACCTGTGAAAGAACACATTTCCGTGGCTTAATTTCCCTTACTCATCGTAAACTATTATTCTAAGAAGGTAATAACAAATCTGTTTTTTGTAATAACCTCACCGATTTGTGTTTTAGGTAAGAGTTGATTCTGCATCATATCAAAATTTATTGTGATGGAGTCCACTGGTTTTAAATTCAACTGTTGACAAAGCCCCTTCGATCTTTTATATGAAGCATCTGTTCAACAACAAGAGTACGTTTGAGGAGTCTGATCGGTTAACTTCATTTTGTTAGCAAAAGTAACACAAATGCTACACCTATCCATTTTTACTGAGGTGAATCCCAAAATAAATTTTGTAGTGAAAATCTAGAAGGAAAGTAACAAAGATCCGTTTTCAAATGTAACCATACCTTATAATACGCATAAACAATACGTCGATATTTTATTATCGTCATCCATTGAATTTTCGTTGAAAAATAATTCCCAAATTGCTTTGACGTTCAAATCGAACCAATGTTTAGGACGGCATTTGAACGACTTGATGTGTTTTCTATTTTTTTTGTAACAACAACATATTTTCCCACAATCTGGACCCACCTCCATTTTCTTTAGAAATCGGTTCGTTATTGAATTTTCGATTTGGAACGTAGTCAACTGTTCTGCGCCCAATATTTAAAATTGATAAGAGTGTTTGCTTACATACAGGTATGTTAAGGTTGGTTAAGGATTGAACTATTATTTCACACTTATATTTTTCGCATGGGTCTTCTGAATTACTTTGATTTAGTATCTGTCATTTAGTTCTCTTCGCAGTGATGTATACAGGTATTTTTTTGGGAAATAGGAGTTTCATGTTCCTAGAAATGGTCGTGAACCACATAGATATCTTCAGTTATTATTACAGTAGCTTTATCTACTTTACTATGTGAGAATGAAATTCTTGGTTTTTTTCTTGACGTCTTCATATCTGTCCTTCTTCAGATCGCTATTTTTCCACTTACTTTTATCACGTTTCCACTTTCTGGGAGTTGCAGTTACTTGCATGTTTTCAATATTAACACTCATTTTGTCGATAATCACACGCTTATAGATAAATAAACTTGCGACACTTTAAACGTTTCGTAGTTAGGTTGTAATGTTGACATTCTTTTGATCACATGACTGAGATAATGTCTCTGGGTGGCTAAAATGAATTTGGCACTTTTACAGTGTTTGAATTTGGTACATTTTGGTTAACGTGTTCTAATAGATTTGTTTTCAATGAGACGTGGATAGTTTTGATACAAAATCATCTTCTCAACGTAAAAAAATAAGAAGTATACGATAAACAACCCAAAAAAACTGCCATTTAAATTTTTTCGGATCAGGTACGTTTTAGAAACAAGCTTCCCATTTGTGCATTTGTATTCTACATATTAATATAGATTATATTTTACAGGATGCCAAAAATTATTCAGTATTGCTTATAACAGAATTATAGTTTTGCTTTACTTCCTTATGGAACTATGTGTCATTATTAGGTATTAGTAAAAACGGCCAGGCCAACATTATATTAAATTACATTTGCAATTCACTAATACATACGCTCAAATTAACTTAAATGTATGTTAATTGCATTGCCTAAAGTTTGATTCAAATAGCTGGGTATGACTCATCGATATAAAACTACAGGGTGAATTACGACCGACGCCACGGAGTTCCACGGCAAAGCGGCAGTGATATTACGTAAGTCAATATGAGCAACATTTGAAAACTATTTTAAATATACAGGGTGCTCCAAAAAAAGTGGCACATTAAAGTTGTTTTTTAAATAACACACCCCGTATATTATTACATTTTCGAATTTTACATAAAAAATAAGTAGCACTTTCATAAGGGTTCCCTATACCTACATACAGAGTGTTTCAAGTTATATCAATTTTTCTGAAAATAAATATCTCCTAATAAACTTAACTCCAACAAATTTACTCTCAGGTTTAAGTAAAATACTGTTCCCTTAGTCTGTTTATTGACTGAATAGTAAACACATCTTTACAGGGTGTTCATTTTTTTCAGTTAAATCAGTAGAACATTCATACTGAAATATTCGGCTTATTTTAAATGGAACACCCTGTATTTATACGCTTATCGTTTAGCTTACTTAATTACTTTTCAATTTGTATAAGGGTTTACTATACATAAACCTTCAAATTTATAACTTTTTAATAATTTTTTGAATTGGTCTATTCCTGTATCATTTGTAGATTGAAATATCTTCCCAAAATGCCCTACTCTTAATGATTATTCGCTAATGTAACAATTTTCAAATTCAAATTATAGTAACTTTAATTTAAACGTTTACAAAGCTATTTCTACGCTATGTAGATTAAATTATAAATCACAACAGATTTTTTACACACTTATTTTTACTCTCGATAACCTGTAACAACAAATTGTCACCTTTCAAAGCTCTGACGATGCTCAGCTTCAATTGAAAAAATAAAGTGGTGTGATAATTTGTCCAAAAAATTAAAAAAAATTACAATAAATGTTCGATATGACGTCCATTTGAATACACAGTGTTATTCTTTTTTCCAACGAACATCCTACATATCAGGGGTGACGTCTCAAAAGCATTTCTGATTCTTTATTTCATATCAATACGGGCCAATAACATGATTGTCAATAATTCCACTACACACATTAACACTCCATCGATTTCGATGATCAACAGTGTTAAATAAATGTTTATTTTCTTTGTCGTAATAATAGAAATTGTACCGATTCACTAATCTATTATTCGGTAAATGAGACATTTTCAAAAACATGTTCATTGTCACTAACTTGATCAACGACCCATAAGGAGTAATTGATTCGTTTTTGAAAGTCTGTGCCATATAACCTTTGATGTATTTGTATATGAAAAGACTGAATAATTCCCGTTTCTCTTACAATAACTCTTGTACTAGTATTTTGGTTGTCAACAACGGAACCTAATACCAAAAACTCATTATCATCATCATTTGTAACAGGATTCACTTTTAGTTGTTTTGGGTAAGCTATACTTCCTGTATCACGAAATGAAGTAACCTTTCAAAAACCTTTTATATTGGGATGCACCCGCTCAGGGTGATGAAATAGCACACAAGTGTGGACACAAAGTATTACGGTTACCACCATATCACTGTCAATTTAATCCAATTGAACTGGTGTGGGAAAACTGCAAAGAACACTACAACAAAAATATAGGAAGACAATTCCAAATTTAACGATGACCATGTAAAAGAAATATGGATGGAATCCTTTCAACGAATTAATGGGACATATTGGCAGAACTGCATTAAACATGTCGAAGCGTCTATGTTAGATTGGTGGGAAATTGAAAAACATTTTGAGGTTGTGCAACTATTAATTATGTCTGTTAACGATTTCACTTCTGAGAGTTACACTGATAGTGAATATATTTTTTATTCTAATCTTTTAATTGCAATATTTATGGAAATTTGTGTGGAGTTAGTTGGTGTAATTTTAAGAATTAGTCATACCCAACTTTATTTGAATCAAACTATATTTGTATTTATACAGTTTAGGCAGAAGACGTTGATTAAAAACTTTTTAAGTTTTAAGTTTTTAAGTCCTTCAGTTGGTTTTAGTTGGCAGTAAAAATAAATATCTATCATAATACGTATTCAAATCTAAAAGTTCATTTATTTATATTGTCCTCATTGAGATTAGAAATCTAAGATTCTCATGTAATTTTGTAATTAAAGGGTATTAATGATTTGACGATAAGTCGTAAAATTTGGTAATCTTCTTTTATGTATTTTATGTAACTAAGAATGGTTAAAAAGAAGGGAAAAGGTAGAATAAATGTTTGAGGTAGAAATAACACGTGTTCTCTCACACCGGTTTATTATTCAAATAAACCATGACAAATTGCTTGGAGTGGATATACCTTAGATCATATATACTCGGAGTATATATGATCTAAGGGTTGTACTCAAGAAATTTGGTACTCTATCATATTTTACAACGGTGATGATAAAAGCATAGGGCGAAATCAAAGTCAAGTCAGTTCTTTTGAAAATGGAAACTCATAATTATTACACACAATTAAAATACTTATCTTTTTGGTTTTTAAATCGTATATTTTATCATTTATATTTTACATAAATATAAACGTTGCGATAACAATTAAAGTTATCGTCCTCAATAAATGGTAATATGATTAAGAATTACTGAGACTGTAAAACAAATTTATGAAATATAAAAAATGTGAAAACGCATATTTTTCATATTTCATAAATTCGTTTTAACATCTCAACTAATTCTTAAAGATATTACCATTTACTGAAGACGATAACTGTAATTGTTATCAAAACGTTTAAATTTATATAAAACATAAATAGAAAAATACACGATGAAATAAAAGATAAGTATTTTAATTAATAGTTCCTTTAATCGGAAATGTAAAAGTGTTTTCCACATAATGTTTTTTGTTTTCTGTTATAATTTAATAGTTTTGATAGCGGTCCCTTTTTCACGAGAGAATGGTAGTAGGTCGTGTTCGGCAGGCCGTGAGTGTAAAGGCCAGAGTTGAAATTTTATTAGACGTTCTTTTGTAACAGGTAGTAATTAGAGCTTATGTTATTCTTCCTGGCAAAAGACCGCGCAGTCGACGCGGGTACTTTTCACCGGTAACTCCGAACTTGAGTGATACTATGGTCAACGGCGCACGCGAAAGTAATACATTTTTATTTAAAATGCAAATTATTTTAGAATGTGAACAAGACAACATTTATTCCGTTATTTACATATACGTTAATATAACAACTATAAATTAAATTACTATGTAACAAAGGTATGCAAAATATCATTTAAAAATAAATACAGTGTTCACAAAAATAAACAGTACCGAAAACAAGACTTTTTTTAATTTTTGTAATTAACATGTTCAATGAGCACCATTACGGCGTATACAAGCTTCATAGTGATTTTACAGATCATCGAACATATTCATAAATAGTGGTAGCAGTTGTTGGAAATAAGTTATTATTGTTTGCCGTAGTTCTGCAATATTCATTGGTGCATCATTAGAGCCGAATACTGACTCTTTCATCATACCCCAAATGTATCCATCAGGTGGCGTAAGGTCAGGTGAATGTGAAGGGTAATCGAAGTCTGTTCCACGAGAAATTATTCTGTTCCCAAAATGCTCGCGGAGAAGTTGTAATGAGCGTCTGGCCGTAGGATTGTGGCGCCATCCTGTTGAAACCATTGCTTGTAAATTTCGTGCGCGGCAAAAATGTCTTAAATCTCTCACTAAAGGTATGATGATGTGCCTGTAACGCTCTTGATTAACAGTAACTGTGTGTTGATTTCCGTCCTCAACAAAATAAGGACCTATTATACCGTACCCCGATACAGCACACCAAATCGTAACCTAAGCACTGTGAAGTGATTTTTCTAGAATGAAGTCAGGGCGTTAAAATCCAAGAGATCGAGTTGTTTGTCTATCGATATAGCCATTTAGATGAACATGACTTTCGTCTAAAAACCATCAGTATCTTCGTATACTAGGCTCAACACGCGTCCACAATAAACTTTTCTTGAACGTTTGTCCACAGCACTTAGTCGTTGTTCAGTTTGAATACGGTATAATCATTAGAAATTGATGCGAATAGAGATTTCCGTTGACGTGTAGAACTTGGCCTACAAATACCAATACTTCAATTTATTTTATAATTACGTGCGCAACGAATCAAAACTAAACAGTTACTTAATTCTTGCGGTAATGTCTATAGGACTGCATCATCGAACGGCTACTGCATGTTTTACAGGAGACACTAATTAGGTTACAGCATTCAAAACTGTATTCAAGAGGACCAAGTATCGGCTTTTGTTCGGTAAGCATCTTACTATGGCTACTGTTACGCTTGTAGCGGTTGTGACGAAAGTATCTATCTGTATGGTTAAGTGAAGGCTTATCAAGGTAAGTCGGCAAAATTGTAAAAATTCTTCATCCATACTCACTCCACACCACGTTCAGATCTAGGCTCAACTTTTTATGATATGTGCGAAACTTTCCTTTCGCAAAATTCATTAAATTTCAATACCATTTGACTTTGAGCATGCATAACATATTCCATTGTGAAATACTAAATCATTTATACCACGTTTACACCTCATTTTATTCAATACTCAATGTTGTATTAACAATTTCAGTGGCGTAACATTTACATCAACTCACCTACATTTTGTATAAACAAAAAATTATTCTACAAACTTACGTTTATATATTATCAAAAATACATCCTATGCACATCACAAGACTGTATATACCCAATGCGTAAAAAATAATTTCACAGTTTCGGTTGACTTAGGTATTGAGCTTGTTTTAGGCCTCTGTGCTAAAATGTCTATAAAACATAATTGTTTGTTAGGTATTACTTTCGTTAATAAATTTAATCAATGAAGTGCGCTGTTTTGGTAGTCGAAGATACAGTTGTTTTTCTCTACCTGCATATGCTAACTATAACTTCGGTTTATTTTGGGGTTAGCCCAACACATTTCTCTTAGTTTTCCATATATACATTGATTACGATTAAAAAGTGACGATAATATGATATTGGCAGAATTTACTACTTCATTATATGTGAATCTATGTAAACGCTGTGGCAACCTATCATTTAACCGTAGTAGGTTATGTAAAATGTTTAACACTAACTAACAGCTCAACCAACTCATAGTACCAATGTATAAAAAATAAGCTTAAAACGAATAAACTGCATTTACAATATTTCTGGCAGGTGAACGCCTTTGGAATTTCTTTTATTTGTTTTCTAAATGTCTATTAAATCTATCCGACATAAATCATACGTTCATTCATTATGAACGTATTACAAATGAGTTTGTCTAATTATCCTTAAAAAAATGTTATTATTTCATTTCTTTCAATTTCTACTTTGTAGGTTGGAAGGTCGTGCTTTGATATGTTTGTCTCCCACCTGCATATTCCATTTTAGAAAAACATGAAGTAAAATACATTTTTCAATATTGAAGTGACCATATTGACAAAACTTCACAGTTGAGTTATATATTGATATATAATTTCTCAATTAACGCATTTAGAGTTGATTTCCAGAATAACCTTGTCTATGAAGCTTTCAACACATTAATTATCTATTTAATTTGGATAAGGTATAAAAATATTTATTTATCTAAAAACTCCTACTACAAGAGAAAATTATGAAGGGATGAATTTAAACTAAATTGAGGAGGAATGTTATATGCTCGCTCCGTTAATAAATAAATACGGAGCGGCATTCTTGCTGCACTTGCATCTTATATAACTTTAACGTGCGTAAGTGGCAGTAACGCTAGTGACGCTGGAGATGAAAGTAATCACAGACTAATTTAATTAATTTAGCGTCTACAATACCTTATATTAAACGTTAAAATGCCATTTGAAGCATTTTAAGCAATGCTGATACTAGCACAAAACGTATTGCAATTTACCAGTGAACTCTATTAACTAAACAAAACTAGTTTGTATAATGTTTAATTAAAATCGTTTTATTTATAAATCATACTAAATAACGTAATAAAAGTAAAGAATTTTGTAGAAAATTCTTCTTTTTATGAGAGGCATATTTTCTACTTTAATTTTTGTAATACCCATCGTGTTTCTACTATATAGCTTGACATTATGGGCCACGTTAGAAGACTCATAATGATAAGTTGGTCCCTTCCCTTACATTTTTACAGAATAATGTAATATAATCTTCTAACAAATTACATAGATTTTCGTAATGCTATGAATTTTTAAAGGAATGGATATATAATGTCAAAAGCAGTCTAAGCTTACGGAAATTGGCTTTACATAATTTCCATATGCTTATGTCAACGTTTAAAACACTGCAATATATATTTACATACCTACTTAAAAATATGAATGCATATTTGAACCAGCTTGGATTTTTATTATACCTAATTAAGTTAGGAGAAATTTTAATTGTTCTGCCTAATATGTGTGCATGTTCCAAGACACCTGCTAAAATTTTGATTAAATTTTAATATATAGGGTGGCATTCTGAAAACTTCACATCCATAATATTCCTGATAATATTAGAAAACCCCGACTATCTGCTTGTCCAGAAGGACCATATTTTGTGATACTTACGACAATCACAGTTACACCCCAATGGCGGGTCTAAACCCTGAGGTAAAACCATTAAATTTTAATGAAGAAGTGGGGAAGTGTTGCCCATCATTGTTAAATTTTTGGAGTGAAATAATATTTAAGTAACATACTATTTTAAAAAAATGTAATTTCTTCAAAGTTTTAGCCCAAAACTAAAGATTGAACGTTGAAACAATATTTAAAAAACTGGCATTTTCCAAACTATATTAACCCTATTATAAAATGTGGAGAGAAGGAAGGCCGTTTCAAATTGGTTTTTTAATATCTGATGTGAAACAAGACGAAACAAAATAGTTATAATAATTTTTTTAAGATAATTATGCAGCCTCTTTTCAGATACGTTCATAACGAAAATAGGCAAATTGTAAAAAAACAATAATCTATGTCAGATGAATGTTTAAAATTTCATGTCAGATACAGACTAATAGACATCTAGATGCTAAAAATTCCAACGACGCTCGCTTCTATAAAATATCGATAATACAGTTAATACATTAGTAGAATGAGCCCAGCTTCACCTCCCCCCACTTTTTTAATTACGACCCCGCCACTGGTTGGATTTTGCTGATTAATGAACTTGATCCAGATTTTATGGCAAATAATTTTTGTATAGCCTCAGACTGTTTTTGGAGGGCAGTCATTGGTTTCTGACTTGTCCGTTTTGGCGGCCATTTTCTGGGCGTGGCTTATCGGACATCTTGTCGACCATCTTGTGGCCGTGGCTTGTCTATAACCTTTTCTTGTAACAATGGTCCTTTTAAGAACATTTTTGGCAATCTAGCCCATGGAGGGTACGCAGCCGTAGACACGCCTACTTCCAGCTGCCTGTCCCAGTAATTAAATAAAGTAAATAAAATAAGGGATTAGGGTTAAACCACTTATCGGTGATGTTGATAATCTTATTGAAAGGACTCCTTGGCAGGTTGATACGAGCGTGAATAAGTACTGGTTTTTGTTGCTTATAATACATACATACACACACACACACACACATATATATATATATATATATATATATATATATATATATATATATATATATATATATATATAAGCTGCTGGCCACTACAACTTACACATAGCGATTTTTAGGCAAAACTTAAAGTTAGATATTTTCAATAGGAATGCAAATTTTTGAACGCGGCTTGCAAATTTTAGGAGCTAGTTTTTTTCGGATTAAGCTGCATGACGTATATTTATCGTAGGACCATAGGTTTATTATATACGGGGTGATCAATGAAGTCATGCAAAAAATCAAAAAGTTTGTAAAAATTTGGGTAGCAAAATTTTTAAACTTGACATTGCATTGACGGTTCGTGTTGATTTTCGCGGATTTGGAATCCTTGTTTCGGACAGAACAGTGAAAAGAACATTAAATAAAAACAACTTGAGGTGAGAATTTATTTTTACAAAAACTTAAATAATGCCAAACCTTACAGGGCGCCGTACCCTACGTTTTTGTTTATTATCGACCCGGTATAATGTGTAAATTTCAACCCTCAAATAAAATGCTTAGACCATAGTGAAACAAGGATTCCAAATCCGCAAAAATCATCAAGAACCGTCAATACAATGTCAAGTTATAGCATTTTAAAAATTTTGCTACCCAAATTTTATGTTGAGTAGTGTGTGCAAGGCCTAAGGGCCTTAATCCAAAAACTGACAAAAACGTCTAGAGATATTGATATTACCTTAGTAACGAACCATATTGCAAAGACCAAAAAAATTTTTCGCGGAAATTTCACTCATACAAACTTTTTGATTTTTTGCATGACTTCATTGATCACCCCGTATATAATAAACCTATGGTCCTACGATAAATATACGTTATGCAACTTAATCCGAAAAAAACTAGCTGTTATAATTTGCAAGCCGCGTTCAAAAATTTGCATCCCTATTGAAAATATTTAACTTTAAATTTTGCCTAAAAATCACTATGTGTAAGTGGCCAGCAGTTTATGTATATGTGTGTGTGTGTGTGTGTGTGTGTGTGTGTGTGTGTGTGTGTGTGTGTGTGTGCGTGCATGTGTGCGTGCGTTCGTGCGTGCGTACGTGGGTGTGTGGGTGTGCGTGCGTGTGTGTGTGTATATATAGTCATGTTTCTGTGTTTTGTTTATAAATGGACAATACTGGATATCCCTTAATGATATACCGAACGAGTTGATTCAACATATAAAATAAGACTTTTCTTCTTATAAAGGTATCTCCTCAAACGCACCGTTTTTGAGATACAGGGTGTCAAAGTTTAATTTTATTCCCGTTTTTTGTCAATATCTCGAAAACGGTTTGAAATACAGCGCCAAGCATTTACCCACGTTTTTTACTTGAAAATAGCCTTATTTTGATTGCAATTTGAAAGTATTTGAAAAATTCAGTGGCGTAGGTATTAGGTGCATTGTGAGTTTTAATCTCCCTAACTTCTACTAAAACAAATCAGATTTTGACATGCGTATTTGCACCACCCATGTTTTCTACACAAAAAAGGTACTCCTGGTTAAAAGCGCTAAAGTTAACCGTTTTTGAGAAAAATGGCCATTTAAGAAAAGAAAACACTGTCTTTAGAATGTTGTATTAGCAATTTATTAAGACTAGAGTTAATATAAGCATTTTAACAAAACCTACATTATATAAGTGTTAAACACACAAAAAAAAAACGTTACAGTAAGTGTTTCAAAACAGACATTATTGCAATACATCTAGTTAGCGTGGAATCCATATTTCATTTGTATTTTATATCTGACAGTTCATCTGACAGTTTTAGTAAGTTTCTCTCGTTTCAATGTGTTTGTTCTAAAGTAATTAGCTTTTACGTTATTCTGTTGTTACAATCTGATTAGTAATGGTAAATTACACAAACACAGAAATGGCAGACGTTGTTATCAAATAAGATATCCCAATCAAGCTTTGCCAGATAGTAAAACTGTTATCATTATCCATCGTCGGCTTGTTGAAACTACTACTGTTCGAAGAGGTAGACCTCAAAGTGTAAGAACACCAATCATTGAAGAAGCGGTGCTTCATCAAATAAATGACGAGAAAGATTGCTAGATAATTAAATATCTGTCATCAAATTGTTTGGAGAATTTTGGTAGATTTTCTATTATATCCTTACCATATTTTAAGAGTGCGGGCATTACTTCTACGGAACTTTCCAAGACGTATAAAATTTTGTCGGTGGTATCTTCGTAAGATTTCGCAATATCCGCAATTTGAATCCCGAATTTTGTTTACGAACAAAGCAAACTTTTCGCGAAATGCCATCCAGAATTTTCATAACAATCATTTGTGGGAGGAAGAAAATCCATATACAACAACCGATACCCATTTTCAACACCAGTTTTCGGTTAACGTACACACAATTTTTGCGGGACGACTTGATGGACAGTTTTACATCAACTTTCTTCAACAAGAATTGCCTTTGCTGTTGGAGGATGTTCCTGTAGCAACAAGAAACCGCATATGGTACATGCACGATGGTGCACCAGCACATTTTAGTTTAATGGTTGGTAACTACCTACAAGCTGTTTATACAAATCGTTGAGTTGACCGCCGCGGGCCCCAAGAATGGCCACCAAGGTCCCCCGATCTTAACAGCTTAGATTTTTTTTGGGGCCATCTTAAGTCGCTAGTGTACACACGTCCTATTAACACTGTTGCAGAATTGAGACGGTGTAATTACCGCTTGTTATTCAATTAGAAATATTTCAACGCGTGCTGTATTGTCTAATTGTACAATAAACCTTAACGTTAGAATTTAAGGAACAATTAGAAGCACTATAAACAAAAATATCTAATTTGAAACTAATTAGAGAATGGTAAATATTTTCTAGTTTAATTTAGTACACAGTTTTTACGAATTCAATGATTTCCAATCTTATTTCAGCATTAGCAATATGGCAGATTATATTCTATATTGTTGTTAACACAAAAAAAAATTGCACTAGGTTTTTGTTTAACTATAGTAGAAACAACTATCTTCATTCTTGTGATTATATGTGATTTTAAATTTTGGCACTAAAGACGTCCTAAAAGTTACCTATGTATTGTATTTGACCTAATAAATATGCATAAAGCTTGTTTCTTGATTGAACAAAAAAAACTAAATACAAAACGGGCAAAACTTCTATAATTGAAGACATCACGAAGTACATATAAATGTGTTTAAAACTTACTTTTGGGAATACTCTCTGATTAAAAACATCCTCCTGTACAAGAGTTAATGATTAGATTTATAAGTAGCTATGTATTAAGAAAAATACCTATCTATGCTATTCTTATCGTTCAGGTTATTCTATTTTAAAAATAGATACCTCATACGACGTATCACGCTTATTTCACATGTACTTACAGTTTATAGTTTTATATAGCATATATAAAGTTATTTTAAGGTTTTAGTAACATTTAATTTAAAATAAAGTTACACTTTTGTGAATACTAGTCTAATATTAACATGATGACACAATAAGCAACAATTAGTTTGGCCAAGGAATTTCAAATATGTTAAAAGGCAATGTTTTTCATACATTCCTGATAAATACTCGGATAAAAGCTGAATTGTAAAATTTGAAAATAATATTTATTATTCATTATGGTATAGTAAAAATTGAATTTGGAAAACATTTTGAAAAGAAATGTATATTGAAAATATTTTAATAAAAACTGAGATTCTACGTTACTCTAGGACGACACTACATTTCCCGAAGGAATGCAATTGTAGGACGATTTAATCTTCTCTAAATTACTTTAGAACATGATAGCTACTTTTGATCGATATTTTGTTACAAAATGTTTCCAAGAAATTTTCATGGAGTTGACGTATTCTGCTCGTAACTTAACGATACTTAGAAAACAGATTATATAAGTTTAATTAAAGAACACCAATAAATTTGTATTACCTATAAGCTAGACATAAAATATGTGATCTGGATCCTTATAGGTCTCTCGAAAAGGGAAGAAATTTTATGTCATTTCAACAAACATATGTATACAAACAATGTCTATTGCTTGACATTGTACGTATTAAAAGTTTTATAGGAGCCACGTTTAAAATACGATACGTGTTTAATAAGTTACAAATTAATTAACTCAGAATTGTGTGACGGTTTAAGAGGTATTGTTTATTAAATGAGGGTACGTAAATCTACCACTTTGACATTTTATTTGCTTAAGTATGCACAAACTAGGCTACAGATTTTTTTATAATTGTACTAATATACAGAATGAGTCATATTATTTCTACACTAGGACATACTATAAATGATAGTTTCGTATAAAAAATGATCTTGTATGGGTAAGCAAGCAGAGATCTACTTAACAAGTAAAGTCAATTAAATCCAAAACTTACGTAAGTTTGTAATTTGATATTAAAAATTATTATTAATTTTATTAAATACATAAATAAAAAGTTTACCTCGAGTAGGATTTGAACCTACGACCTGTACTTTGCTAGAGTACCGCGCTAACCAACTGCGCCATCAAGGTTCAAGCCCCAATCGATGTAAATTTTGTCTTTATGTATGTAGAACTGATGTAAATTCTAAATATAATGAGATTACTATCAAATTACTTATATTAATGGAATGTGAGCCTGCAATATCGCAAGGATTCACACATACCAAAGCGACTTGACTAATATTAAATTATTATAATAATGTAATTTGATATGTTTCAAAAGTTATATGAGACTTCTCAGGAAAATTAATTTTCAACTTTCAATTTCGACATAACATGAGTCACTCTTTATGTTATTTCATGCCTTTATACACGTTATTTTTAATACGTGAAAAACCCTGTTTCTTATGCAATGGAGAGTTTCAAAGTGTTAAAATTTTAAAGACCATTGTCCAGACCTACAATAAACGAAATAAGATGTTTTTCATCGCTATAATAATATTTGTGTACCGGGTAATACTCGCTTTTTTGTTGCAAGAAAATGAAAAAAAACTCTGGTTTAACAGGCTTTGTTACAAGAAATGAAAACCCCTAATCATTTTCTTTAGCGACAAATCTAAAATTGTCTATCAAACAAGAACATTTTTATTATCCTAACCTAAAAAGAACTTGCGAAACATTTCTGCTTATTTATTTCTAAAAATAATAATATTTGTATACCCTCATATGCTTGATACTAACTTTTATTTAAACAGCAAGATGCGCTTCTCGCTCAAAATATACCGCTAGATGGTGTTTCGTTACTAACTTAAAATTATACCACAAGATGTCGTTGCAAATTATGTGCTAGCTTCTAATTACACAAGATGTCGCTAGTAGCATAAATTATATCACAAGATGGCGTTGAAAACTGTGTGCTAACTTCTAATTATATCGCAAGATAGTGCTAATCACTTTTAAACTATTCCACCAGATGGCGCTGCAATTACTTCTAATCTAAAAGAGGGATAATTCGCCTATAACCCATTAAGAAAGAGCGAGCCCTGCATGCTAGTTTCTGGGTTACGTTGTAAGATGGCTAGTAATTAAATTATACTAATTTCTGCCTTATTGTAATTATTCCAGGTTGGCGGTAAATGTTGTGTGTCTAACAAAAAAATGTAATTTTCCAATAGAATCCATCACCTAAAAAAATTAAGCGTCATAAGTGAAAGTTATGCTATTATATTGAGTTATATGTTGCAATTAATCTAATGATATGCAGGGTGTCCCATTGGTGTGACATGTCCCATCTCCGTTTGTAGACTAGATATCAAACAATTGTTTATAGCAAAATTGTAGCCAGCTATGAGCTTCACATTTTAAAATTAATAAGGAGTATACAGGGTGATTTATAACACCGTGGTCAACCAAAGTTATTGTTTTATAATGGAACACCCTGTATATTATGAATTTGAATTGCACTTATATTACCCATCACGCCCAATATAAGGTTTTGATATGTTATACTGGGTATTTTAAAAGTTATGACCAATTTTAGATAAAAAACGTTATTATTTCAATTAATGCGATTAATAAATTTAACTAAGAATAACGAAACTCAACATTTTACTTCTAAAGAAACTGTTCAAAATGACCTCTTCCAACATTAACGCAATGTTGAAATCTATTTTCAAAGGATCTTTGAACTGATCTTAAAGTGTATACAGTGATGTTACTAAATACTCTTCTAATTCTCTCCTCCATATCTTGCCGTGTTGTCGGCGGCTGCTTGCAACTTCGTCTCTTACGTACCTCCATAAATAAAAATTTATCTGACTTAAATCTGGTGACCTTGGAGGCCACATAACTGGACCATCGCTTCCAATCCATCGGTTTGGGTATTCTGAGTTTAGGTAGTTTCGGACCATTTGGGAATGATGCACAGGAGCGCCATCGTGCAAAATCCACATCCTAAGGCTTATATTGAGAGGAACATGTTGCATTAATCTAGGGAGATGATTGCGCAAAAAATTTAAATGTACTTCACCAGTTGCACGCCCTTCAAAGAAACGTAATCTCCGATGATTCCACCCTAAACGTTAATGGACCATCGGTTTTGGCTGTGTGTTCTTGTCACGTAAGGGTTAGTATTTGAGTAATGATGGCAATTGCATCTGCTTACAAATCATTCTTATTTATTGTTGCTTCATCGCCAATGAGAACAAAATCGAAAAACATATTTTGATTGTTAATTCTATCTAAAACTCCTAGTGCCTTTGAAAGTGATAAGGATGCATTTTATGTTTTAATAAAATGTTATTTACTGATGTTTAGCTGATTCCTCTTTGACTAGACACTGCACGTGTACTAATGTGTGGATCTTCTGTAACACTTAATAGTACATTAAAGTCATTTTGTTTATTTAAGGTTCGTTTTCTCTTTCATGTTTTTCATACGCTAAACTACCTGTAAGTTTAAATCTTTCCAACAAATTTTCCAAAGTTTTTCGTTGAGGTTGACTGCGCTCCGGAAATTTTTGTCTATAAATTCTAGCTGCAATTCTCGTCACTATTAAAAATTGTTGATAGCATATCTACTAATTCATTTCTATTAAAATTCATCTTAGTGTTGATTTTGGCAATATACGCAAACAACTTCTGTTACTGACAAATGCCAAATTAAAGAAAATATATTTATTTTTCATGGATAACTAGATCCAAAAATTGAGATAATTAGTAATAATAAAACTTTTTTTTGCATGGTTATGGCTAAAGGTAATTGTTTATTCTCCATCATAGGACCTTTTTTACCAAATTTGAAACTTCATTCGTATTCATGATTTATATTTTAGTGTAAAACACGCTAATGATCGCAAAGGCTACTTGATCCCATTAAAAAATAATGAAACATGAGTATTCCATTATTTAATTGGAAATATCTAAAAAACGGAAAGGGGTAGTTATACGGAATGGTTCACAAAAATGAATGAGTTCATAAAGGTCTATTCGAACACTATAAAATATAGGCTGGTCCGTTTAAAATAATGAAGAAAATTTTATAAGCGTGTTCTGACTCACCTTGTATACAGATTAATCAATAATTACAAAAATAATTTTTTGTATGAATGTACAGGGTGAGTTATTTTCGATGCTTTTAAATGGAAAGTACCCTTATAAGACAAGATAGAGAAAATCTGATGTTGGTGTCCAGGGCTCTTTTTTAAAGATAAAATCAGATCCAAAAGCAAAATTTGATACGCCTAACCGTTTAAGAGTTATGGGACAAAAACGAAAATTTTGGGTTTTCAAAAATTTTTAATTACACTCTTATTTATAAAGCTATTCAGAATCGGCAAAAACGTTCTTCAGGCACTTTTTGAAGGAGAATCCGTTGCTCATATCAGATAAATGTTATCGTCTATAATTTAAAAGTTATGACATAAAGCTGTATTTTTTTAAATACAAATCGTAGTTGGCCATGGCATTGTTGAAAAGCATTTTTTTTTGCTTTTCAAAAATATAAGGTTTAATGTAGTTCAATTGAATAATAATAGTTTTATTCGCGTTTGATTTTTTTCAACGTAGCAGACGAAACAGTAGGCTCTGGGAATAAAACACTTTTAATTATTAAGATATGAAATAACGAATGAACAAATAATGAATATTTTTCAACTTGTGCACCCTTCTTTTCAATACACAATTAACACTGCAGTCTTGTTGCATTTAGGACGTTTAAAAGATGTATTGGAGTTACATGACGAAAACCAAAATCGATATTTTGACGTAATTCATCAATGTTCCTTGATGTTCTTTTATAATAATATGCTTCAAAAAGCCCCAAAGAAAATAATATGAAGCAGTAAGATCTGGTGAACGGGCCGGCCAATGAATCGGTCCTGAAATTCCCATCCACCGGTTAGGAAACTTTAAAGATAAATAATCTGTTACTACTTGAAAATTGTGGCAGGAGCGCCATCTTGCTGAAATATTATATTATTCTTTTGATGCTGCTGCAATGGAAGATTATCTAAAAATTCCTCTAGATGAGTCCGAAGAATGTTTTATCAATATCTTCTAGAATTTAGTGTCCCTTCATAAATATAGTAGTAAAATCTTCCATCTCTAATGCAGCACCAAACGTTTAACCCAAATTTCCTTCTTCGTGTAACTGTTACATAATTATTAATATCAGACCAGTAACGTGCATTGTGGACGTTAAAAATTCCATCACTGCCAATATGAGCCTCATCCGAACAAATAATGGATTCGATAAAATTTTCAACAATTTCCCTAGATGAAGTTGTTGGCTCAGCTTCCACCCGACACAGCACCGCCACTGCATCTTGTTCAGTATTTTCCTTAAAGTATCGTCTCGGCCGTGATTTTTGAAAAGATCCGTGATCAATTAAATTTGGCATCAAACTAAAACATTACTTATTGCATATTCTTAAATACTTTCATGTATACGCACCATTTAAATATCCTTGAGCCTGGTTGTTGTCTTTCAGGGTAGGTTTGTAAGTATAATTGCAACTAACGGGCATTTTCATTCGATAAGATAAAAGATTTTACCATGTCGTATTTCCCTTTGTTTGTAAAATATATATTATTAGCCATGAATAAAAATAACAAGTTTCTGTAAGTAATTTTTCGGCTCCGAAGTAAACTTACGAAGCCAGATAAATTTGACGTTTTTAGTTTATTGTCAGTTTATAAGGCACAGCTTACTATTGATATTGTTGCATTTAGATAGTCCAGATGCAGTATATTATACGTTAAACGTGAATAAAACTATTAACACTCAATTGAACTACATTTAACCATATATTTTTGAAAAGCAAAAAAAAAATGCTTTTCAACAGCGCCATGGCCACATACGATTAGTAGTTAAAAAATACAACTTTATGTCATAAGTTTTAAATTATAGACGATAAAATTTATCTGATATGAGCAACGGGTTCTAATTAAAAAAGTGTCTGCAGAACGTTTTTACCGATTTTGAATATCTTTATAAATAAGAGTGCTATTAAAAATTTTCGAAAACCCAAAATTATATTGGCGTGATCGGTAATCTAAGTGCAATTCAAATTCATAATAATACACAGGGCGTTCCATTTAAAAAACAGCTTTGGTTGACCAAGGTGTTATAAAGCACCCTGTAAATTCTTTATTAATTTTAATGTGAAGCTCATAGCTGGCTACAATTCTACTATAAACAATGTTTTGATATCTAGTCTACAAACGGAGATATGGAACTTTTACATCTAATGGGACACCCTGTAGATATACCCTCACCTACGATTTCGTTATATGTAAATAATGGTTATACTCAAATGAAGTCAGCATTGGAGCCTAAATTCGCGAATTGTGTAACTTTAAAACACTGTATTTATTTACGGTTGTGCTTTCTATTAATAATTGAATAATTTTTATAATCGTGATGTTTGATGCATATGGTTACAATAATCCTAGTAACAAAAACCCTGATAAACATCATTGCTGTCGATAAGTAAATATTTAAGCAAAAAAATTAAATTTGTTGATCTGCAATTTAAAATCAAACGTTAAACATTTTGTCAAGATTGTGGTTTATTTTATAATCATAATATATTTCTATATAGTAGACGTAAAAAATTAAGATTTTCATATTACAATATTGTCAACAATAATGGTCTCCTTGGCAACTATTCCGTTGGGACTTTAGCAACCGCTTTGACATAATATTAATATATCATATCTTAAAATTGAAAATTCCTTATTACAATATAAAGTTAAAAATAACTTTTAACATACATTTTATCTTTTCCAAAAGCACTATGTATTCAAAACAGTTTCCACTGCAGCGTAGAACTTGTTTGATGTCATTTAGAATACTATTTTTTTTGTTGAGGAATGATTTTTTAGTCAGTTCTAATTTTTTGGGATTTTGGAAAGAAGAATGTATTTTTTGTGTTAATAGAGTCTTTAGTAGGGCGTAATGCTTTGAATTTTAATATTAACAAATTTAGACGAAGAAGTTGGGCAGTATTCGTTGGGGTAGTTACTTTATTATAAGTGCATTTTAAAGAAATAGCGAACATATGTACGAATTCATAAAATTTGTAGGATTCTTAACCCAATTAAATTAAAATTTAAGGTAGAGCATATTTATAGTAGTAATAAAGTGGTAAAGCTTTATTTGTGTAGTAGGCAAACAATTCGTTGGATTGATACTAATAAGAATAATAACGTAAAGGATTATCGTCAAAGGGATTTTTAGAAAACTTTGAAAACTGTTTAATGTAAGGAGTTTAAGATTTGAAATCAATCAGGTAATAGTGTATCGAAACATAGTATAAAGGTATCGCGAGTTTTTCAATCAAAACAAGACTGGGAGGCTTTGATCCCACACAAGGAAGTACAAACCAGCAGCCAGCGAGACAATTTAGCAATTGGATTGCGTGGTCAGAATATTGATTATTTGCACTAGTATAAATGCTGTAAAACACCAGCCTCTTCGATAGTAATAGGGTCTCATAAGCTTTTGAAATAAAATTCTAAAAGTCCAAAATGGGAGACAGAAAGTGGGGAAAGTTTTAATTAGCACATACACAAATATGACTAAAACAAGAAGTTAAGTATGTAACAAACTTCGGCGTGTTATTAATAATTCACCTCTCTGTAGGCAATTAACGTGCATTTCGTGCCATGTGTGCTGCATATTATAGCTTCATAAAACACAATTTACTATTTAAAGTGAAACCTTCCATGCATATCGTTTGCACATTCAGTTTCAGACATGTTCATGCGCGAAGACCATTTGGGAGCGTGGTTTTTGTGCGATACTGATCAATTTTTGCTCTGTTAAATATTTTTTATAAAAAGTGCTGACAATTTTACGGCACTTTACTTTTACTTTTTATTCTTTAATTTTTACTTTAACTTCACTTTTACTGTTACTTTTCACACGTGTATACACATCTACGCAATTAATTATTTTACCGTTAATCCAATTTACGGTATTAGCACGATTAATCAAGGGTGAGATAATCACCTTCGTTAATGGGAAGTGGAATTCTAAAACCCCTTAATCCTGCAAATTTATTAATTTGGGAATTATAAAGCATACAAATCCAGATTTATTTCAACCCTGAAGTAATATTACGCAACAATTTCCAAAACACTGACCCAGCTATCGCTATCGCTATCGACAGTGTGACCAAGAATAAGGTATTCTTATTCCATTAATATTAATTATTTATTAGCTTATAACGTTACTAACATTAGAATTAAGGTATTTCCGTGTATAATTAAATATAGGTTGTCCAATAAAATTTGTTATTGTAGAAATTTTCTTTTAACTTTATTGTATGATGGTTTCCTAGTTTATTCCATATTTGAAAACAAGTTGGCGTCCGAGTATTTAACAATTAGTTTCAGGATAAATTTATGAACCTGGCCCACTTTAATCTACGACTGAGCATAAGGCACAAAATCTTGTAGTTATTACCCAAAATGTTAAGAAGCTAAAATTTGTGGCCATGGGTGTAGAATATGAAAATGTAAACTTTCACTATTAACACTCATAAAAGATAAGTATTTTATTATGGGTGTAGAAGTATACTTATAGAAGTTAAGGGTTTTAAAAGTACCCAATAAATCGTTTATTCAATAAACAAAAGAATCAACTTTTAAATAAAACACAGTGTGTTTGCTTGATAGTGAACTAAATGCAAATTTAAAAAAAAGTTTTTGTCCCTGTTCTACGAATATTAATTTAACATTATGGTCGTTAAATTAAGTTGAAACAGATAACAAATAAATACAAATATATGTAGGTAAGTAACTTACATATATGAATACCGAAACGTAACTAAGTTTCCAGTAATATTTTAGTTATACGATCATGTGTAATACAAGATACTTCGATGGGAATAATACTATATAGTATGTGATCTACACAAATGCTCACTAAGTAAAACGGTTGTGGATTAATGTTATATCCACAGTCTTAATGAATTAAAATAAAGCCGAGGAAATAGACATGAACTTACTACGATTTACTTAGTAATATCTGTAGGTAATGTACTTAACAGCTGTAGTAAGCATTCTTCAAACCCTAAGCATATGATGTCAGTGAAACTGGTAAAATATGTTCACAGGAGATCGTATAATCATTAGTATTGATGATATTAAGCGGTAGAGATAGAAAGTTCTGAAGCAACTAATTATGTAAACTATGTACATATGAAGAAATTCAAAGGATTATTACTTACCACGTTTGTAAGATAAGACTGATTTACTATAAGTTTAGTTCCGAAATTTAACTCAGGAAGAAATAAAAATTTGGACTCCGTTCATAATGGTAGCGTTTTGCATTCTTTTAAAGACAATGCAAATAAAATTACACTTATTTGGTTATTGTGTTTGCTTCGCGAGCAAATGATCCCGGTTTAATTCTCGTCGGAACCACTTTTTTTACCTGCATTAATTCTATTTAGATATAAACGCCATAATAATGATTTGTAAACTTTATAATTTTAAAGACAATAACGTAGTCATTGTTTTAAACTGTAAAGTGTCCCAATATTTTGGGTCAACAACAAAAGCGAAAAAAAATCTTCTCCAAATCAGCCGAACATAAAAGTATGCACACGTCCATAATGCACTTTATTGGACTTTCCGTCTTTGTAAGCCTCACTCGCTTCACATTCTCGGCCAGAAACAGATCTGTCCAATAAAGTTTTGCATTATGGACTAGTAACATAAATAGCTATTACACAAAGTTTACAACAAAACGATGAATGTGGAGTAAATGCTATAAAACAAGTTACGCAAGTCACAAACGTTTTAATCTGTTACCCTTGGAGGAGATGTTTAGCATAGCTTCCACAACTGCACTTAACATTATTTAGTAGCGCACATTGTGAGAAATTCAAGATTCCTAAAGAGAGATTTTATCACAGCATTAAGGAAGTGATTTATTTATAAAAATCCGATTACTTTATACTTGCATTCATTTAACCTTGTGTTTATTTTATGGTGGTCGTGAAAAGGCAACGTTTTATCTGTTACCCTTGTAGGAGATGGTTAGCATAGCTTCCACAACTGCACTTAACATTATTTAGTATCGCACAATGTGTAAAATTCAAGATTCCTAAAGCGAGTTTTTATCACAGTATTAAGGAAACCTTGTATTTTTTATTTTGGTCCTGAAAAGGCTAAGATTAGCCTAAAGTGCTAAGGCACTGAGAAATACCATGGAAGATAGACAGAGGGATACTGAATTGTCAAAAGGTGCCTATGAACGACTACTTAAATTTTTACATATCGTAAGTGAGAGAAACTAGGAAGATCATTTAGAGCGTAGAGGCCATGTAGAAAAATGTGGATTGCGTCCTTTTTGTACGACAAGTTAAGATTTGTACTGCATATTGGCTATTTCAATGTGCGAACCGAGTATTACTAGAAATGTAGCCTGAGATAGTATCAAAGAAAGTAATTCAGCAGCGCCATAGCCATTGTAATACCAATAATAGAAAGATTCTTCCATGCTCATGAGACTGTGACTGTGTACCAGAAGTTAAAGACTGGTCATTTATAAGCCTAATCGCTCTTTTTTGAATACGATAAACGATATTGGGGAGTACCAATCCAAAGGTGAAAATTATACTCTAGATGAAGTCGAATTTAGACTTATATAGCAGAAAGAGTTGTGGGAAGATAAAGTACTGTTTAGATGTGCACAAAAAGCCTATTTAACGAACAGCTGCTTTAGTAGCTAACAGGAGATGGTCAACCCATGATACATTTGAAGACACAATCATTCCCAACATAGTAATAGAATCGAAATCAGCCATTCTTACTTACAACAGGAAACTATCGATCTTTTTTGGCAGACACAAGGCAACACTGAGTTTTGTTAGCATTAAATTTAAATAGATTATTACTTCTCTATTCAAGGATACGTTGAACGTATTTCTTGATTGGAATGGCCATTTTAGCTTTAATTTCTTGATTTGAGATAGAACGAGGAATACTATTATAAGTAGACTGAAATTAACTACAATGACGAATGTTGTCTGTCAGCAAAGCAAGGGATCGGGTTAGCCGTTGAAGAAATAAGATCATTTATACATAGCATAAAAAGTGTAGGAGCTGTAACTGATCCCTATGGCACGCCCGCGTTAATGTCAACTTCTTTTAAAAAGAAACCATTAACTACGACATGTATTTGTTTTTTATCAAGGAAACTATAAACTCAGTTGATTAGAGTATTAGTTAACTCAAACGAGGTGGGTTTGGCAAGTAAGCACTTATGCCAAACTTGGTCAAACGCCTTTGAGATATATAAAGCAACTATAACTGTTTCACCCGATAGTTATAATGTATTGTTCCAAACATGAGTCACATATGAAAGAAGATCATCTGTTGAACGACTGCCTAAAACCGTATTGGTGGTCACTAAGAAGTTTGTTAGATTCAAGGAAAGAGAGTAGTTGCTGATTGGTAGATTTTTCCATGATTTTAGATAAAATGGAAGTGATAGCAGATGTTCGGCAACTAGAGGGATCGGTCACGTCGCCTCTTTTTGACAATTTCCATTATGAAGGAAATTCCCTAAAATATACAGAGGTCAAATAGAGCCTAGAATGGACTGATACTAGCTGGGATACCGTCTGAGCCAGTCGCCCTATTGGGATAGAGCCTACTGATGATGGATTCTAGAAGCTTAAATCTAAAATGAATTAGTTTCATAGCGTACGAATAAGAACTGATTATGGGCACATCTTTTCTAGAATCATTAAGACACGAGTTTGGTATATAAATCCACAGAAAGATTGGCTTCGTCTATAGAATCAGCAACTACAGATTCGTCAAAAACGTCATGAACAACATTGAAATTAGGGACAGTAGAAGTCGTTTCTATTAGACCATTGTCAGACAGACCTAGTGAGAAAAAACTGAAGCCTTACAAACAAATCATTTGTGTCAAATCACATGGATTGGTAGTAGATGAATATTGAAGCGGATTAGTGTAATGAACAATCAGATCTCCCTGAATTGAGATATCGCATGATGGAAACTGAGACAGAACATAGTGAACTTTCAAACAAAGGTAATCGAAGAAGTCTTGGAAGTTACTGCCGTTGGGTGAACATTAAATGCAACAGAAAAATTTCACGAATTTAGGACCAGAATGTGTGAACCAAAGAGATATTCTAGAGATAGGCACACACTCCTCCTTTCTACTGAAAGTTAAAGTGAAGATTATATTGGGGAAATTGCAAGTCTGATGAATCGGAGTTTTCGGAGTTTCAGATAGAAACAAAATGTGAGGCTATAATTGTTCAAATTGTTCGTTAACAGCATCAAAATTAGACCTGATACTGCGGATGTTACAGTACTGGATCAGAAAGTGAATACTTTCGATGACCGGGGACGCTTGGTCTGCTCTCCCGGACATCCGAACGGGGCAGGATGCCCGGCATTTTTTACCCTATAAATCACATGCCTTTGGACTTTGAATCCGATAGGAAGACAGTGAGAGCGAAAGGAAAAATAGGATGACAATAGATTAAATATAAAGTAAGGTAGATCGACAGCCCTTACGGAGCTCAGAAAATTCAATATTAAGGAGCCCATGGTAAGGGTGGTGGTGCTTCCCCGGCTGGCATGATGTACACGTATTTCCCGCCACTAGCGTTATCTCTGCCTCCGGGTGGGACTGCCATGCGCAAAAATTGTTTTTCTTGTTTGTGGCGTTTTTTATATAGATGTAAGGTATGAGCGATTAACTAAGTTCGAATTAACTTGACGGAATTCTAATTTTACTAACGTACAAAGACGTGTCAAAGTAGTAACAAAAATAAATCATTCCAAAAAAATCTGTTGCAAAACAATATACTATAGACTGTCCAAATCTCTAAGTGCAGTATGGGGCTTATGGGTACACAGTGTATGCTTGCCAGTCTTATTATACCGACAAATTACTACAACGATTTGTAATGCAATAAGTCTCACAATAAATAACTCCAATACATATTTATCATTTACATAAATTATTAATACACCGAAGACTGAAAAAAAATTGAAATTTTGAACTGTATTTTACTAGAAACGCAAAGTAGGTGTGTGAATTTTATATAGGGGCTGTGGTGTGCCTCGATATGTGAAAGAAGCTCCAGTAAATAACATCATCAGGCATTCGATCCGCTAGGAGTTGTAACGTTACGTTTTTTCTACTGAAGGAACTTGCGTGTGAACAAAATAACAATTTTATTAGAATTTTATTATAGACACATGATATTTTACAGCCACATTGGTGTAATCAGTGCAGCCCATTCCTAGATCCTCAGAAGACGATTGACTAATGTTGATTATAATCTCTTCAATATATTGATGATTATCTGCTACTCACATGTCAGTTTCTACAATCTTTACACGATTTATATAATGTTGCCAATGTTCATTTGTGACTTTCTCATGACCAATTCATTGTTCCATGTCCTTTACCTTAAATGTCGTGTTATTTATTTTAACATGTTTAACATATGTATCCACCACACCATTTCTATCGAGTTTAATTCGCAGTCGGATCGAGGTAAACAAACAACCTGATGGTTTCCTTCGCATGTCATAACATCAAGTTTACTCATGTCGTATTGATGCCTCACTTGAGCTACAGCAGCCACTACGTCTTGCTTCAACATGTTATCTTCAAGGGGAAGCCAATCGACAATTTGTTCTTTTCGCCACGCCTTTATTGTAACACTCTCTACATTCCTGTTACGCTAAGAAGCACTGTCAACAACTGAATTCTAGAATAAGCTGACCGATTTGATGATTTTAAACATGTGCTTAGCCGAATGTCAGACCACTTTCAATAGTGGTGTCACACCACGCCCCACTCACGGCATGTCCCACGTTAACCCACGATTCATCAGCGTTTATAAAATACTTTACCTACGACCACTGTAGAAAATAGACGAAAACACACGACACACAGCCTCAGTAAATTCGTCATTACGCACGGTAAACAAATCGCACAGTTTTCGTAAACAAAACGCACAGTTTGACTATATTAACAAATGAAAATATTACAATGTCATATGAATCGACAAATCGAGATACTTCTAATATACGTGATAATTGTACAGTAACCATAAATAATTATTATAATGTTTTTAATGTTAATTAAACCAACGTAGTAGTAAATAGAACGAATTATATCGTGTATGATCATCAAAGTTGTGAGACATAATTTTGTAAAATTGTTTGAAATAAAATTGATCAAAAATCTAAAGATGCAATAATATACAGAGTATCCTATTTAAAGAAATGAAGATTACTAGTTTTTAGATCTCTATGTATACATAAAACGAACAACAAAAAACAACGACTAAAATAAAAAATCGACGTGTTTAAGCATCATCTACAATATAAAATATTAAAAGTAGTCCAGACTTTTTTGGCACAGTGTCTATGGTCGTAGGTAAAGTATAGTACGTAATACGTGTTGTAGAGCAATTACGCACTCATGGAATTATGGACTCGCCGCTACGCGGCTGCGTGTATAATTTTTCCATTCGTGCGTAATATGCACACTTATACAACACTTATTACGTAATATACTATTAAGTACTACTCTCTTCTATGAACTTTCTATAATAGAATATTTCAGGAGGATGAATAGTGCACTAAGTTTAAAACTGGGTAGATCATCATCACCATTAACAGCACAGAGCATACTACTTATCGTTGGTTGAATGTTAGCAGTGAAGAAGGCATGAATTTCAAGTCGGATAATAGTTTATATATTAGTGTTGTACATGGAGCCGATTATTGATTTGTGCACTTTTTCGTTTTATGCGTTTTTTCGGACTAGCTTTGGTATTCCTTTTTGATAACATAGATACTAGATTCTGAGTAACATAAAGCTCTTTACGCACAGTTGGACTAACATTCATTGCACTTGAGAAATAATAAGTACTTTTAGAATCAAGCATTTCCCTTACGGCTAAAATATTCTCCCATACATCATTTGATTTATGCATTTGCGGAGCAGCTTGAGCTTCTACCACCACATGAAAGAATAAAATGAAAGGAATTTTTAAAAAGTTAACTGCAATTACCCAATTATAGAACATACTTTTAATAAATGGAGTTGTTTAATTTGAAAAATATCGTAGTAACATACACATTTAGTTCATAAGAATCGACACTCCGAGGTTTCCACAGAGTAATCCAGATAAGAGTACTAAGTCTAAGGGAGGACAGACAATAACGATATATTTTTTAATGGTAAAATGTACAATTAATCAATACCAAAGACCATTATAAATATACAAATTGCCATCGTTTGGTAAAAATAAAATTTAATCATTTTTTTACTATTGGCTTGGTGCGTGTTATCGGCCGTTACACTTTAAACTTTTGATCTTAGTTGTACAATGAACGTATGTGATAATTTCTTTCTAAGACTTGTGCTATATTAAGAATTGAAACGATTGTATACGGTGCAAAATTGGTTTTGTTAATTCAATTAACAAACTACTCTTAGCTCCTACTATTCACACTACTATCAAAGTAAAAAGTTTAGTCACCTGACTTTAAAACGTTTATATTTCGAAAATTATCACATTATCATTGGGATAACGAAGTTACACCTGCTCTGGAATCGGCACAGGGAAAAACATCATCTAGAATTATCAATATGGAAAAAAGGTTGAAATATACCATTATTATTTGAAGGGGTGAGTGGATGAAGGGGTTATGTCACATAAAGTAACTTTTGAGAAAATCGACTTGAAAGTGTTAACCTTGTAACTTTATAGGTATACATATTTATAGCCTAATATATTTTAATTCTTATTCCTATGGGTAAAGTATGTTAACCTTGGTATGTTTCAATAATTTTTAGGTTTTGTTAATAAAAGAAAAGTTTTTTGTGAACATAGCCCTTCTTTCATTCATTTTTTATTGATTCAGTATGTTCATAGTGGAAGAAGGGTATTCAAAAGTAAAATATCAAAGACAAAAAATGAATACAAATTATTTTTATTTAATTTCATAAACTAGACTACAGAAAAGTAACATTGAACAACTAAACTATAATCCTATCAATATTCAACCTTGTATACACCTGTAGGAAGTTCAACTTTGTTTCATTATAACCTCTTATTTTTAAGGGTGATTTTCAGCTGCTGCGCCGTGCTCTGTTATAATATTTCTGTAAAACCACTGGTGCTCATCAGGGACAAATTGTAGCTGCTGTTTCAAGTGCTCAATTTTTCCTCGGAAACCTCGTTTTTCCGATTCGGGTTCCTTACAATAACTACTGCATTGTCAAGCTGAGGTACTACATTACGAATTTTCATAATATTGACTGCTTTAAATGGAGTATAGTAATCGTAACACTCCTTGTATAGGTACGATCCATAGTTTTCCACTCGAACCCACTTGATACCGTCTCTGAATCTAACTTTTCCATTAAGAAGATCTTTCTTTCTATTGTATAACTTCATATCTTTTCCAAGTTTTCTGTGACTCTGAAGTGATATGACATATCAATGACTAAATTTTTCCTACCAGATTTTGTTATAATATGTCTGTATTGTTCTGGGGTAAAGAGAACTTCGTGGTTTCTAAGATTCTTTTCAATCCTCCCGAAATCACGATCTGAGTCGAGATACGTGTGTCCAACTTCTGGGTATTTGTGATCAATCACTTTAAATATATTCTTGTGTACAAGGTACTGGTATAAACAAATTAATAAAAATTTTATTCTGGCCACCGCAAGAATCAGACCAGATGATTAAATGATCTTTGGACCGAAATATTTCATCTGTTTCCACCGCTGTCAATAATGAACAAAATATGTCTGTACTTCCTTTGGAACCTTGATTTTCTGTCCATGTACAAAAGATTGATTTACTCACACCTTTAGCTTCAATGTGAATTCCAAAATTGTAGAACGATAGCTGCCTGAGGTAGAATGCCTTTGAGGTCGTAAGCCTAGGTAAAGGCATGATTTGCTGGAGGTCAATGGTAATGTAAACCACATTATCTGATGACTGGGCTAACTCTCGGTCAATTTTCATTGATTCGAAAGCTGTGTGATAATAGTATGTTCGTCATTGGATTTTCCAGCATCGCATGTGCTGCACGTGTCGCTTCTGGGTTTAGAGAAAGACAGATTAAATTCATTTACAAATATGCTGCGGTAAGAGCAAAGTTTGATGCGGAAAATTTCAGGTTTATTTTCATTCGTGCAGAGCTCAAGATATAGTTCGTACATTTTGCCTAATGATAACAAAGGGGAAAGGTACTTTTTATTTATGTTGGAAGTCCTCGAATAATGAGAAACTGGAAGCTCGAAATGTGTTTCAGTACATAATCTTTTATCTCATCTTTTATTTTATGTGACCTGTTCGAATTATCACCTCTTTTATCAGTACTAGGTGCTGCTGAACACTTTTTAATTTTTTGTTGAATCACCTCAATTTTCTTTTTACTAATTTGGTACAACGACACAAGTGCTCTTTTGCAAACCAATGTTTGTTTCTTCTCAAACGTTAAAAGGGATTGATATGTTGCAGTTTTATTGATAATTGCGCCTCTCCATTTTCGCCCTGGAGAAGTGCCCCTGATACTGTTAAGCCGAAGGGCATTTTTTCCATTTATGTCCGGTCTATAAAATAGACACAATGTTTTATCGTTGCTCAATAGCAAATTTGTCCGAGAATTTCAACCGATATTTATCTGGACACAAATTTCCCATGGAAACCGATTTCGCAGCAATATCTGCACCTTTGTAGGATTTATAGTTTTGTCCCTTTTCTCTAGAGAGGGCGGCTTTACGCTTTACCCACTGCCCTGTATTTCTTTTCCTCTTAATGGAAGTTTTTGGTTTGGGTGAAAAATGTTTCCTTTTCCTAGGGTCGGAGCTACTGCTTGATCATTTATCTCTTCTGTTTTCTCATAGTGATGAACAACTGTGTCAGTTTTGAGCAAACTTTTAGGAACAATGGCTTCTTCAGTTACTTCATTACTTCTTTCTGATTCACTACTTGAGTCATCAGGTATATACTCTTCACTAGACCCATCAAAGGGTTCGATGCTATCAGAGTCGCTTAAGCCTGGACCAAAATCTGGAAAAAGAAGGTATGTCATGGTTAATCGTAGACCCTTCATATGGCTGTACGTCTATAACTATCGCCTTATAGTCCACACACGCGCGCACGCACGCACGCATACACGCGCACACACACGCTCGCGCGCACGAATGGGAACTTTAGTAAACATTTCATTTTAGGTACTACATTGGTAAACTTCTACATTTTTAAAAGAAAATAATTTCATAACGACTAAAAATGGCGAAAGCGACGTTCACGAGAGTGAAATTTTGATAAAATGTGTAGACAAGATAATGTAACTTAAAAATTTTATGCACAATGTTATTACAGTAATCATATGTCTATCATTAATCATAATGAACAATACGTACCTTCATTATAGTTGTTTTCATAAATATGCAGATTTGAAGTTGTTGGTTCATTAATATTTTGTAGGTTATAAACATCATAACTATCACTATTTCTTGATTTATCTCCATCTATATTATTGCTAGTTGACTCTAAAGCCAAACGTAATAATCTCTTACTCCTAGAGTGCATTTTAGTAAGGTAAACACAATAATTAACAAAATAAAAGGCCAATAATAATACACGTGTTTACTTCACACTGACGTTTTATTGTGTGGATGAAGGGTTATGTTACTGCTTTCATGGCTTTATGAATGGAAGAGGGGTCATGTGTCACTTAACTCCTTCATCCATCAGATTTTGTTCTTTTAAATGAACATACCCCTTCATCCTCTAGGTTTCTTCCTTGTTAGAATGAATTTCACAATCATGAAGGTGCTACAGAAGAATTCCACATAACCCTTCATCCATTGTAATAACTCCAAAAATCAAAACGTTACATAGCCCCTTCATCCACTCACCCCTTCATTTATGAAATTACACTAACTTGCACAAAATTAACAAATATAAATGTATCCCTCAATATTATCATATCCATATCATTTTATCACCATATTTCTTTCATACATTTAAGAAATAAACAAATTCTTGAATTCCTGAAAATGTACAATAGAATTAGATACTCCAACGTAAGAAAATCAAACCTACTCAAGGTAACAAACAAAAGTGTAAATAAGGTGCCTATTGGTAGTAGTAGCACATCTGATGCAATAAATCCATTTGTTAACAACACCCTAGAATGCTTTGAAAATGGTCAATATACGGTGGCAACCTTTCTTGATCTTTCCAAGGCTTTAGATTGCGTATCTTATATAATAATAACACGGAAGCTGAAATCTATATAGAATTTCAGTGACACAAGTGTTGCTTTAATTGCATCCTTTTTAAAAGATATCGATGCGTACGTTTTAAGGACGTTTTATTCAATAAGCTACCTATTAAACATGGTGTTACACAAGGGTCTGTTTTAGGTTCCATTATTATTGTTGATCTATATAAATAATCTACCCCTAGTCATGCTACTCTGATTTGGATCAGCCCAGATTACAATAGTGCTGTTTTAAATATGCTCAAGACGGTATCCGAAATATAAAAAACTAACTATAAACAATAAGTTAGCTCTTAATGATTCGAAAACCACTATGATGGTATTTTCTTTAAAAAGGGGCGACACTGATCTTATGAACTCTCAGGTCTCGCTTTTGGGATGTGCAATTGATTCACATTTGAAGTTTGATACTCAATGCATTAATATAATAAAAAAGTCAATAAATCACTTTTCTTACTAAGAAGGTTACAGAGTTGTGTGTAACTGAAAGTTACAAAATCTGCGTATTATGCTCTAATACATAATGTTATATCTTATGCAATCTTGGTATGAGGCCAGAGCTTTCGCCGGCAAAGTGTATTTAGGCTACAAAGAAAAGCAATTAGATTAATAGCTGGTTTATATTACAGAGCAGACTGTCACAACTCATTTGTTGATTTGAAAATTTGAACGCAAGAGGAAATATACATGCAGCTGTTCTACAGTCGGAAATCCACCAGTATAGCACGAGACAGAGGGAACAAATAAGAATCAACTTTTGTAGACTAAAAAAAAAACCAAATGGACTCAATTTATCAAGCAAAATTATTATTTAATTGCTTTCCTCCACATATTAGAGTTCTATCTGAAACCATGTTCAGGCAAAGAATGAAATGTTTTTTTAACCGAGAATGCATTTTACTCGATTTATGAATTTAGTTTTTGTAGTGATGTTTTTGATATTGTACTATTTTATTTACACTATATTGATCAATTAGTTATAACTTATTGTAATTGTTATAATATATAACTGTTATTGTGACCGACTTTTAAAGTTGATACATAGACTTGTGGACGTGCCTAATATCCTAACTGTGATAACAAGACAAATAAAGATTATTATTATTACTATTATTATTATTAACGACAATTTGATTGTTAACATTAGCCCAGAACGAATACCTCAGGGGATTTCTTGGCGTTGCGTCCTAAGCTTAGTATTCAATCACAGCATAATAATTTTTGCATTTGTAATTATTTATCGAACTCCGCCATAGCCCGGTTGAGGAAGGAGGCGAGGAAGAAAATGGCTAGTATGGTCGTAGTGGTGTGTGTTGATGCCGATCAAACACAGTCTAAAAGTACTACGTAAAGCCGACTGACTGACCTACCATCTGTCAGCTCTGCTAGCAAATCCAGTTTCAGAAGGCAACAGGGTGAGACTTTTCGGCTAAGGGTAGAAAGCCCCTACAGAAATCTTCCTAACCTTCCAACACCGGGGTGATGGGTTTGCTCCGGAAAATATTTAAAAATACCAAAAAATTCAAACAAGCCTTGGATATCGATTGGAACAAATTCCCGTCGAACATAGCAACGAAAAAAGTACATGAATTTAGGATGTTGGAACATACAAGAAATAAGATCAAAGGATATTAAAGTCTTCAAAGAACTATCAACATACAACATAGATATCGCAGTCCTTAGTGAAAGAAAGAAAAAGAAGGAAACGAAATACAAGAATATCATGTATGTACATTTCTATAGCAGAATAGAAAAACGATCAAAAGGTGGAGTCTCCATAGCTATTAAGAAAACATACAAACAATATTAAAAACTGGTCTGCCGCCAACGAAAGGATAATCACAATGGAACTAAGACCTGGTAATAGTGGGCATATACACTCCAACTAATGACGCCACTACAGAGATAAAAGAGAATTTTTTTGAAGAACTAGGTGAAGTAATAAACACTTTTGGAAGTCCGAGGGGGGGATATATTCATACTGGGTGACTTTAATGGACGAGTTGAAAGGAAAAAGCGGAGTGCAGTAAATGACAACGGCACGCGTCTTATAGAACCATGACAGCAATACTCCCTAAAAATGCAAAATGGATATTTTGAACATCATGAAATCCATAAATACACGTGGGGACAGAGAACAAAGGGTTTAAAATCTATTATTGATTATTGGTTAACCTGACAGCAATCACGAATAAAAATAATCGACGTCATTGTGAAAAGAAGAGCAGTTTACGGATCAGACCATCACTTACTTAAAACTGTAGCGCTTATAAAACACAAACATATACAACAAAAATAGGAAATAACAAAACCTGATTCAAAATCTAGGCAGTCTATATACAACCCAAACAGCTCCTATGACGATTCCACAGTATTCTAGTACAAAATAAGACTAGCCGAAAGGATGAAAATCGAACCTACAGGACCACCAGAAGAAATGTATAATACTGTTAAAATGTACTTACATCAAGTGGAAAAAGAGGCTGTAGGAGAAAAATCATCCGCAGAAAAAAGAAACAACTACTGGAGGAACGAAGAGTTAGAAAATCTTGTAACAGGAAAGGAAGAACTATATAATAAAGATGGTTAGCCACCAAAGCCCCAGAAGAGTAACTATAGACCCGGTTGGACAAGAAACGTAGAAAAACTATTATAAAGATTTACTAACAAAAAAAAAGGATTTAATAATGTCTCTTACCACCTTCAGATGTTTCAGACTAACTGTGATCCATTTCCAATGGAGGAAATAAAAAAAAAACATTATCGAGAGTGAAAAACATCAAATCTCCTGGCCCAGGAGGTATACCTGTGGAACTTTTTAAATTTTCCCCGGATGTAGTATTGGAAAACTTAACGGTATTATTTAACAAATGCTTGCATGGAGAAAATATACCATTCGAATGGAAAACTGCTTATATCAGTTCTATATACAAGAAAGGAATAAACACGACTGTATAAACTACAGAGGACTCAATGTTAAGGGCTTCCGTGGGTAGACTTTACGGCAGAGTACTACGAGATCGGATAGAAAGCCAGTTTTAAGCCTGGGAGGAGTAGAGTGGTTTCAGACCAGGAAGTTCGTGTATTGATAGCTTGTTTTATATAAAACAACTGATGGAGAAATCACTAGTATATGGAAGTCAATTACATCAGATATAAGGAAGGCCCACGACAGTGTGCCAGTAAGTGTACACAATATACCCACAGTACGTTAATGCAGTGAAAAACATTCACCAAGAAAACATCAGTTGTACCAAGACGCGACATGGACACTTATTCAAAATTTATATATACTCGGCTCTGAAACAATTGTTCAAAAAATGTACAAAAATGGGAGTACAAATTGTGGAAGTAAATATTACTACATTTACATGTATGGTTCGTAAACTCGTGGAATAATATAATAAGTGGAGTCTGGAACTAAATACAGACAAAGCTGAATATATGACAATATACTGCACAGGAGAAGACAGATATAGAGGGGAAAATAATAAAAAATATCAAAGAATATAAATATCTGAGAGTTACATTGACGGAAGACGGAAACTATAAAAAGCACATACTGCAAAAACTAGGTAGAGGGAGAACAGATCCGAATAAACCATGTAGAAAATAATTTTTGGTGAAGATGCTGCAAACACACTACATGATCATGTAAGAACAGACAGAATTAAAGAAATAATGAAGATACAAACAACATTAACAGATACTATAGAGAAAAAAAACTTTCGAGGTACGGCCACATGATTAAAAGTTAGGAATGTGCCCCAAAAAAGAAGAAGGATACAAGGAAGACCAAAGAAACCTTGGGAAAAAGGAATCAACATAGCCATGAACACAAGAGATATTGGAATAAACTAATGGCAAAACAAAGAACAATGGCGTTCGAATTGCGACAAACGGCCAATGCTGTAAAATAGTCGCTATATACAGTCTGTCCAAAAAGTTTAGAAACGCTCAATTAAGTCAGTTATTTGTAAAGTGACATAGATGAAAATTGGGGCGTTTACATTAGCAGTCATGCTCTATCCAACAAAAATATTTTCAGTGATGCAGTTTTGCCGCTTCTACTAAAAATTAAAAGCAACTTTGATAATTCAAATGGAACACCATGTATATTATTCAATTTTTAATGCCTGGAATAAATCTAAATATATCTTATACGTGAAGTCCTATACATATCTTCAACCATTAACGAAATAATTGACAGACCATTTCGACGGCCTGTAAAATCGAAACCTTAAGAGATCAAGAAAACGGTTTTCACATTGTTATCTTAGTTGTTCGTAAGCTATCGATTGACAAATACAAAAACACCTAAGCTTCTAACAAGGAATTTATTGAAAAATTGTTAAAAAAAAAATAGGTGATGTCCACCTTCGTTACATTAGAAATGAAAACCGTGGAAACGCGTCATACTTGACAGACATAAAAGTAAAATTAGATATTGTCAATCCCATCCGTTTTGCTTTTTAATAATAGCTAATTTAAACGAACGAGAAAGAATCATACTGCTTATGATGTGTGGGTACGGAGGTAGTGTGAGATCCTATAAAGAGGTGGTCCCCCAATTGCAAAACCAACGGTGCAGAAAACAGTTACAAGATTTGAAGAAAAGGGAATAAGAAGTGGCGAAAAATGCTTGAACATATTACTCACATTTAATGAGCATCCTCAGTCAGACGATGATTTCGGTAGAAGAAACGAATTTTGTGAGACCATGATGCTAAGTAGGACGAGAATAATGATTTGTTCAATAACATTGTTTTCTGATAAAGCGACATATATTTATATATATATAGATATTTGGATATGCTTCAAAATTTAATCGTTCCTGAAATTCAACGTTTGTCTTTTCCTTCAGATGCGTCATATCAATAAAAATAAATATTCAATAAATAATAGAGTTGACACTAGTAGTCTGAGCACAATATACAATTACTTATTAAACATGATTTTATTCCATAAGACAGCCAAGAACAGTTATTAATTTAAAATTAGTATATATTTTTTCGGCATTAAAGTAACATGTGCTCTTTTGTTTATTTCGTCGTATACCAAGCTGTAATTTAATAAAACGTTTTTGGCCATATACGCGTTACTTCTACCAATAAATACGCCCACTTTGACGCTGTTAGAATAGAAATCGGAAGAACTTTTCCAATACATTCGTAATCTATGTCAAAACTACATGAATAACGTTAAAAAATAATGGATATATATCTAAGAGTAACATAGTTAAAAGGCATGGAAGAAAATGGTAAATTTAAGATATCACTTATGACTAAATTTATTTACTTGAAAAGTTTCAAGCGGGTTCCTAGTTCACCATAGAGTGCTAAAGACTCTCTCTCTCTCTCTAATATATATATATATATATATATATATATATATATATATATATATATATATAATATATATATATATAGGGTGTTACAAAAAGTAGGCCAATCCGTTAACCACATATTCTTTGGGACAAAATAAGAACTTTTCTATGTCACTTTTCATTTGAACGCTTCCTTTTCGATATACAGGTGTCAAACTTCACTTTTAAAAGTGTATTTTTATTATCTCTGGTGTCTTTAAGATATCGTTTTCAAATTTGGTACAAATCTTACTTTTCTAAGTGCACCTTCTGTATGATTTTAAAAATTAAAGAACTAATAGAAAATAAGAGGGTGTGATAACCTTTAACCCCTCATTTTTTTCTGACGAACACCTATGAACGTCGTATCCATTTTTTGTAGCAGTTTGATGATTTATCTATCTTTTTTGGCTCCTGTAAACTTTAGATTTGATGCTTCCTTTATGACATACTTTTAGTTATTCGACTAGGTGTTGCAATTTTTTTAACAATTTTTGTATTTTATTAATCAGAATAAATTTATAATAATAACTTAAAACAAAGACAATTGTGCTAATAATTATAATACGAAGTTGGATGCAAATAATTAAATTAAATGTTCGATGTGTCCACCGCCTTCGCGAATGTACCTTCTGGATGTTTTTATAACTGAAAACCGAATATTTTGGAAAATATTCGGTTTCAATCTAAATATCTCTGCACCTTCTGCGATGCGATCCCTCAATTGATTTTGATTTATTATTATTTATTATGCAAAATAAATTTAAAAATAGGCTTACCTTAAAGTTCGTAACAATATCTGTCAATTACTCCTCATGTGTTTTAGCTTTATTTGCAACGGTTTCAAAGATATTTGAGTTTGAAAATTCGGCTCATTTTTAGTTTTTTCTGATTTTCACTGATCAAAACTCAAAACGTCATTTTATTGGTATTGAAATTCTGCCCAATATTGCTAATTTAACCGACTCTGTAACTGTTATAATAACAAAGTTACCCATAGAAGTTTAGTTAAAAATAAATCCATAATAATGACTTAAAAGAATCAGTTGAGTTAATAATTCAATACTACGTCGCATACAAAAAAAATTTAATGTTCGATGCGTCCACAGCCTTCGCGATTGCACCTTTTTATTTTTTTAAATAATTGAAAACCTAATATTTTTTATACGTCTTGTCAAATGTTTGTCAAATTAATCGCTGTAAAAATTTCGAACCACTATTGAGTTCAAACGCTAAACTGAATAATAAGATATGGCCAATAGAGAAAATCTTTTGGAATTTTCTGAAATGACTGATATGATTTTAATTATGGGTAAGATTTCAAATAAAATCTCTAGATTGTACAGTTTGAATAATCATTCTCACTTTAGGAAAATGTGATTCTAATGCTAGTTTAGCTTCAAGGCGTTATGCAGAAATGTATCCAAATCGGTATCACCCAAAAAGGAAAGTTTAGTCTGCCGCCTAAGAGACACTGGAAAATTCAAACAATAACGAATTGGAACATGTATACGGCCACGTAAAATTACACCAAATCAAGAGG
Organism: Vesta saturnalis; assembly: GCA_036346205.1. NCBI lineage: Eukaryota > Metazoa > Arthropoda > Insecta > Coleoptera > Lampyridae > Vesta > Vesta saturnalis. The sequence continues at coordinate 424,550 of JARFJB010002354.1, forward strand.
AACAAATTTTGCAAATAGTTGAACAAAATCCGGGTACTAGTACTAGGATTATAGCTCGACAGATTGGAAATGATATAAATTCGACAGACGTGCATAGAATTTTAAAACGTCACTTATTACATCCATATCATGTGTAAAAAGTACAGAACTTATTGCCGCAAGAATTTCAGGCAAGAAACATCTTTTGCAACTGGCTCCGTAACCGCCGGTTTGTTGGATCCATTTTATTTTCGGATGAAGGTACCTTTATGCGAAATGGTATAACGAATATCCACAACACCCATGTTTGGGCAGATGAAAATCCAAGAGCTCTTGTAGAGACCAGTCATCAAATACATTTTAAAGTAAACGTGTGGGCAGGAATTTTAGACAATTTTCTTTTAGGTCCGGTATTTTTGCCACCAAACTTAAATGCCGAACATCTTTTATTTTTTTTACAAAATGAGTTTACCAATTTACTTGATGACTTGATTCGTCAAAATATGTGGTTTCAACTTGACGGAGCTCCGCCACATTATGGCAATAATGTTCGGAACCACTTGAACCAATATTTCCCTAATCACTGGATTGGTCGGGGACAGGATGCGCCTATTCATTAGCCACCTCGTTCCCCCGACTTAAATCCACGGGACTTCAGTTTTTGGGGATTCATGAAAGATTTTGATTATACGGTTCCAATAATAAATCAAAATCAATTGAGGGATCGCTCGCAGAAGGTGCAGAGGTATTTAGATTGAAACCGAATATTTTCCAAAATATTCTGTTTTCAGTTATAAAAAGAGCCAGAAGGTGCATTCGCGAAGGCGGTGGACACATCGAACATTTAATTTAATTATTTGCATCCAACTTCGTATTATAATTATTAGCACAATTGATTGTTTTAAGTTATTTTTATGAATTTCTTCTGATTAATAAAATAAAAGAATTGTTAAAAAATCGCAACACCTAGTCGAATAACTAAAAGTATGTCATAAAGGAAGCATCAAATCAAAAGTTCACAAGAGCCAAAAAAGGTAGATAAATCATCAAACTACTACAAAAAATTGATGCAACGTTCATAGGCGTTCGTCAGAATAAAATGGGGGGTTAAAGGTTACCACACCCCTGTTATTTTTCTATTAGTTCTTTGAATTTTTTGCTTAAAATCATACAGAAGGTGTACTTAGAAAAGAGTAAGATTTGTACCAACTTGAAAACGATATCTTAAAAGACACCAGAGATAATAAAAAAATACACTTTTAAAAAGTGAAGTTTGATACCCTGTACATCGAAAAGGAAGCGTTCAAATGAAAAAGTCCCCTTATTTTGCCCCAAAGAATATGTGGTTAACGGATTGGCCTACTTTTTTTTAACACCCTGTATATACAGGGTGAGTCAGTTTTTTGTAGACAACTTTAACAGGAGATAGAACACATGTTTCTAAAAAGAAAAGTTCCTATAAACATATGTCATAGAAGGCTTCGTTTCCGAGATACAGGGTGTTGAATATAATTTTTTTTTCTCAAATTTTCATTATAACTCATAAACGAATGCTTAGATTTTTTTCATGTTGGGGGGATAATGTCTATTAATTAAGGGGCATAAAACAAGCGATAAGAATGTTCACAAACTTGCACAGTGGCAGAGTGGAGGGGGTGCTCAACCCCTTTCATAAACAGAACTTCTACGCCAATGACTATTTTTAAAAAAAAACTGTTATTTTCATTATCTACATACAGTTTAACAAAAATAATGTACCTTCTTCTGTTTTGAAATTCCTCTGCGTTTCCGAGTTATTTTGATTTTTAGTGTTTGAAGTGGTACTAAGTTAAGTAATGTGCTTTATGTGAATAATTGAATATAAAGTTTTTAATAAAAAAGATATAATAAAACATTTAGAGCCATTTTAGTACCTAACGATCGTTTCTTTAAAATTTCAAGTACATTTTCATTTATAAATAGGTAGGTTATCGGTTTTTTTTAGTATCCATTGTTATTATCCTCGTATAAAAAGAAATGCATAATTATTATTGTTATGCGGTCAATACTTTCTGTATGTATCAATTTCGCCATAAACATGTATGTAGTTTTTAAGTGAGATTCTAATAAGTTATAGACCGCTGCGCACTTGCTCTCATTAAAGAGCCGCCACTGTATCAAGCCATACTCAAATACAAGACTTTTGTAAATTGAAATCTGTTTAGTACACTAATTTTAACAATCCTTATTTATTATTGTAACAATACTTAATTAATAATTGTGAAATTAATAAGAATTCTTAGCAATAACGATTTATAAATAAATAACAATAACACTAGTATAATAAAATTAGACACTTTGTTCAAAATGTAAACCGTTCTTTTCAATACACATTTCACAGCGACGTACAATAGAACGTCTTAAGTTAACTAATGATGCACCCTTATTTCATTGCAACAAAATATGATACTCCTTGGAAAACAAGTAAGTATTAAATTTTATATTTTGAAACGACAGTTTGACTTTTACAAACACTTGCTTCATCTTGAATAATTTCACTGTTATTAATTATTGTTTTAAGTTCAAAAGTTATTTCATTTGATTTGCCAGCTTTTAATTAGTGTAACATGCCGTTTACATTACAAATAGCGAACAAGCCGACATTCATTGTATTTATGGGTTCGCAAATGGGAATTCAAGGTACGCAGCTAGGGAGTATCGGAGAAGATTTCCAAATAGACGACAACCTCATCATTCCGTTTTTGTGAGTATCCATCGTCGATTTGTTAACCAGGGTTTGAAAATGTACATGGGGCCGACAGAACAACCGTGGACGAGATAGAAATGGAGAGGGTATATTGCGTGAATTTAATAGGAACCCGACAAGTACTCGACGTATTGCTGTTGCTCTTGGTATTTCCCAAAGTAAAGTTTCCGGTTTTAAAACGGGATCACAGACGCCCATATCATTTTCAACCTGTTCATGGTTTATGTCCAGGTGACGCCGAACGAAGACTTAATAATTGTAGGTGGGTTCTTAACTCCATTCAAAATAATAGAGATTTCTTATCCAACATACTGTGGACTGATAAATCCTGTTTTACTCGTCGTGGTATCGTAAACTTTCACAATCTGCATATATGGGCACATGAAAACCCACATGCCATTCGACCAAGAAGTTTTCAACATGAATTTAGTACAAATGTCTGGATTGGAATTTACGGCAACCACGTGTTTGGACCTTATTTCTTGCCACAACGTGTAAATTCAGAAAATTTCCTACAATTTTTAGAAGAAGAACATGTTAATATGTGGGAAGACATTCCTTTGAATTTAAGAGGACATTCTTGGTTTCAGCTTGATGGATGTCCGGCCCATTATGGCAGAAATGTAAGAAATTGGCTAAACAATAACTACCCGGGGACGTGGATAGGACGTGGAAGTCCAGTGGCGTGGCCTTCTAGATCCCCCGATTAAACGCCACTTGACTTTTTTGTATGGGGATTCATGAAGGAAAAAGTGTATACCACTCCGGTTAATACACTTGAAGAACTTCATAATCGCATCAGAGATGCTTGCAATGAAATAAGGGTGCATCATTTAATTAAATTAAGACGTTCTATTGTACGTCGCTGTGAAATGTGTATTGAAAAGAACGGTTTACATTTTGAACAAAGTGTCTAATTTTATTATACTAGTGTTATTGTTATTTATTTATAAATCGTTATTGCTAAGAATTCTTATTAATTTCACAATTATTAATTAAGTATTGTTACAATAATAAATAAGGATTGTTAAAATTAGTGCACTAAACAGATTTCAATTTACAAAAGTCTTGTATTTGAGTACGGCTTGATACAGTGGCGGATCTTTAATGAGAGCAAGTGAGCAGCGGTCTATAACTTATTAGAATCTCACTTAAAAACTACATACATGTTTATGGCGAAATTGATACATACATAATTATACAGAAAGTATTGACCGCATAACAATAATAATTATGCATTTCTTTTTATACCAGGATAATAACAATGGATACTAAAAAAAACCGATAACCTACCTATTTATAAATGAAAATGTACTTGAAATTTTAAAGAAACGATCGTTAGGTACTAAAATGGCTCCAAATGTTTTAGTATATCTTTTTTATTAAAAACTTTATATTCAATTATTCACATAAAGCACATTACTTAACTTAGTACCACATCAAACACTAAAAATCAAAATAACTCGGAAACGCACAGGAATTTCGAAACAGAAGAAGGCACATTATTTTTGTTAAACTGTATGTAGATAATGAAAATAACAGTTTTTAAAAAAAATAGTCATTGGCGTAGAAGTTCTGTTTATAAAAGCGGTTGAGCACCCCCTCCACTCCGCCACTGAGCAAGTTTGTGAACATTCTTATCGCTTGTTTTATGCCCCTTAATTAATAGACATTATCCCCCCAACATGAAAAAAATCTAAGCATTCGTTTATGAATTATAATGAAAATTTGAGAAAAAAAAAATTATATTCAACACCCTGTATCTCGGAAACGAAGCCTTCTACGACATATGTTTATAGGAACTTTTCTTTTTAGAAACATGTGTTCTATCTTCTGTTAAAGTTTGTCTACAAAAAACTGATTCACCCTGTACATACAGGGTGACCCAAACTCGATGGTCAAAACGAAAACAGCTGATTCCTCTGGCCAAAAGGAACAAAAAATTGTTAATACAGGGTGTGTCTATTTTTTATGGTTTCCAAGATGTTACCTTTTTTTTAATTTTTTCTATTTCGTGGACTTATTTTTTAAATCACGCTGTATCTTCCAAACTAGAAGAGTTACAAGAAAACACATTAGGAGAAATTTGTAGAAGATGAAATTGCCTTAAAGAATATTGAATTCATTCGAGACAAACTCATCATTCAACATTTTTAATGACATAATGAATTCAGAAATGATTTTTTTTCAAATCCCAAGACAAATTTCCAAGACGAATATTTTTCCAATAGAGATGGATTTGATACATGGCCGATAAAGGAAAAACTTCCTTTTTTCACAAGCTCCACAACGATATGAAAAAAACTTATGGTTGACGTACTAATTACTGAATTGTTACAGGAATACAACTCAGGAAAAACTTTTAGAGCATAAAATTACCTTCAAAAATATGGTAGAGTAGATGAGAATTGACGATTTGTCCCTCACTTTTCAATCAACCTGTACATTTACGGCAAGAAATACGTCTCCTTTACTGATATCTTTTCATCACCGTAGCAACGACTTGACATTAGTAAGTTAGTTGTCAAAATTTGTTTGCTATTACAGATTTGCTGATTTCAATACGAGTTCTTTCTGTTGTAGTGATATTGTAATTTAGTTTTTGAGTCGTTCTTGTTCATGTTATTATTATTGTTCTTGTTCGTGTTCGTGTTTTCCTTCCTGAGTCATGTTTTCAAATGAAGAATACGCCGATATTCATTATTATTATGGTGTTGCCCAAGGAATGCGAGTGAGGCTGCTAGATCATGCAGCTGCTTTCCCAAGAAGAATTCATCCAGAAGGAGAGTTTTCTAGAGTACACACTGCTCTAAGAGAGAGAGATCTTTTAGGATCCTAAGAGATCAAGAGGAATTTCATAATATTGAGAGGATTGACGACGTTTGTCTCGAATGAATTCAATATTCTTTAAGGCAATTTCATCTTCTACAAGTTTCTCCTAATGTGTTTTCTTGTAACTCTTCTAGTTTGGAAGATACAGCGTGATTTAAAAATAAGTCCACGAAATAGAAAAATTAAAAAAGTTAACATCTTGGAAACCATCAACAAAACAATACACACCCTGTATTAACAATTTCTTGTTCCTTTTGGCCAGAGGAATCAGCTGTTTTCGTTTTGGCCATCGAGTTTGTGTCACCCTGTATATATATATATATATATATATATATATATATATATATATAGTACAAAATACTAGGACAAATTTCTAAGACTAAAATATGAGGATCTAGTCCAATTTACCTTTGTCCAAAAGTTCATAATGCCCAAAATACAGGGTATCTAAACTCTTTTTTAAATATCTATCTTAATAATTAACAGGATTTGCCGACACCAGCAGCCATTTGTCTACATTTAAAGCTCCATAGCTTTTTTCTGTCTCGGTACATCACATTTCTAGTCAGAAATTCATATTTGCTTTCAACAGCGGCAAATATTTGATGGTTTGGGACACGTCTATTTTGATATCTTTCTTGGTATAGTCTGACCGATTCCCGATCATTTTCTTGGCAATAACCTTAAACTAATATCATATCGGTCATTTCTGAGTTATTGTAGCGAAAATTTGAAGAAGGAAACGGCTGCTCGAAACGACATCTACAGGGTATACCGTTTTTGAAGAAAACATATCAGGAAATAAGAATATCTGACTAGAAATTTGATATACCGACGAAGCAGAAAAAAGTTATGGAACTTTAAATGTAAACAAAATGCTGCTGGTGGCGACCTCTGGAAGATACATCAAAACTATGATCAAATCTGGATTTATTATCACATAAAACCACTAGGTATCAAATTTCGTGCAAATGCTGTTATTATTAAGATATATATTTAAAAAAAATAATAACCCTGTATTTCGGAAACTATCAACTTTTGGACAAAGGCAAATTGGGCTAGATCCTCATATTTTAGTCTCAAGAATTTGTCCTAGAATTTTTACAGACCTTTTAGTGACATGTGTATATACTTTATAGCATTAATACGCTGCGCTGATGATCTTGATTTCCCGAGCGGTTATAAAAATGTGGCAACGCTATTGCTGTCTAGCAATAGAACTTAGCTTATTCTAAACATTCTGTTCTCGATATCTCTAGTAAGCTAAAAATCGAATATCTTAAGAAAAAAGAATTTTGGGGATGTCAACCTATTTGCTTCGCCGAGCTTTCGGAACGTATTTGATTCCTTTATGAAGGCTAAAAATGTAATAATAACATATATGAATAATATAGTGATAGAACTTACTAGCAAATTGAGTGATAACATTGAATGAATGTGTAAACTTAAAAACTAATAAACAATAAAAAGAAGGGAACGTCATGGAATTGTCAATTACAAATAAAATAATTATATAATTAATTAATTAACTATAATTTTAATTCAATGAGTATGTTATTAGGTCAGATATTATTTGAAATTTGAGATGTGTTCCTGAAGGGAAAATTCTTACACTTTTTCTCTCGGCTGCGTGCGTGTGTGAGTGTGTGTGTGTGTGTGCATGTGTGTCCTACGAGTAAATACGTAAGGAGAGAGCATATTAACTAAAATCATGCGGGGGAAGTGTAAAAAGGTGTATATAACGGGAGGGATGAAGAAATCTATATAGCATTAGGTATTACTGTAAATTCGTTGATGTACTTGGTGGTTTAATGTAACTAGATTATTAATCCGTTAAGTTAATTAGCGCTATTGTAATTAAAGAAAATAAAAAAAACTCAATAAAAGTGCTTATTTACTGCAATATATTAAAATTGTTATTTTATTCATTACAATTAAGCATTAAATAAACAATACCAACCAATTTGTGAAGTTCACATTATTCCCGCCACACTTTATCAAACAGAACTCACATCACGCGAAGGGATGATAAAATGTGCATTATAAGAATGTACATATGGAATCAGACAATAAACCTTGCTTTTCTAACAAGATAAACAATATTATAAATCATAACTCTTGACAGCATATTCTTAATAGTACAACAAACTTCCTTTGGTAAAGAATAATGTTCTAAACAAAAGATTCGTATTGATAACATTTACGTAGAAATCTTATCATGGCTATAATAGCTTGCAACATAGCAACTACAAAATCTCTAAATAGTAATTTGTAAAAATAGATATCACACGGCAAAATGGAGACGTATGCAGTTTTTTTTAAATTAAGTAATTCAAAATCTGTTTTGTAACTGTGGCCTCTGATTAGTTGAGTTGACCGGCCTATTTCTACACAAACTGAAGAAATAGGCCGATTAACTCAACTCATATGAAACTACAGTTACAAAACATTTTTAACAAAAACTGTGGAAATACATAGGTCGATCAACTCAACTAAGTAATTCAACTCATTATACACATGTCTGATACTATATGGCAATAATAAATCATAAACATTCAATTATACATTTAAATTAATCTATTTAAAAAAAACAAAAATCCGTTTTATAATATATAAATTGTTGTATATAATTCAACTCCCTTGCAATTTTATTGTACATATTTGATGTACTGCACAGGTGTATATTTAACAAGTCACTTTGCATATGTTAAGAGTTTAATAACTAATAACAAACCACAGTAGGAAGTGACTCAATAGTAAATACTATAAATATAAATAATTCAATTGACTGTAGTTACGGTTTTTGAATGCATTGTTTAAAAAAGAGAACAAAACGGAAATAAAATGTAACTGTAATTAAAATGCGTTTACTTTAAATTTCTTTGTAACTTTACTACTATGTTTACAAATAAAACGATTTATTTGCTTCAAGATAAATAATAAATGAAAAATTAAACTAAAACGATAAAGTTAATAAAATTAATACTTACAGCAGGTGGAACAACCAATTCTTATTAAATTATTGTAACACAATACAGTTTACACTGGAAGTGTACGACTAAAACACGCGTTGACGATAAACTGCCGGATTAAACGATTTCATATCTCAACATTCGTCTGGCTGTTTACCAATTTCATAATGGACTATCTTTCCTTTCTGTTTATAGACAACGTGATCGAAAACTTGACCCGTTCGTGTATTAAGCATGACGGAAAGATTTAACCAAAACTTTTATATTGCAATACATAGAGGTGTTATGTATATATTTGACACATACAAGCTTTAAAAATGTAAATAAAAACAACACCTATGGTATCTAGGCAATATTAATAAATACACTATTATTAGAAAGTACTACATACAGTAGTGTAAATATTTATTAATCGATTGGAATATTGTCTAGAGATTTAATTACGTAGATTAGCTTATCGTAATTGTGTTTTGGATAGATATTTATAGACCCACTTCTAGTTAAGAACTTCGTTTGTAACATAAATAAATGATTTATTTCCACACTTTCTAAAATTCAGTTTTGTTTTTCAAAATTTTAGCTATATGATTTACTTTTGATGTATAAACGTATATTTTTGTGGTTATATTCCTGCTCTATTGCAGATGGAACTGTTCAGAAAAATTTAAGATACAGAGTTAAGTAACACTATTCTATTTGGGAAAATTACGCCTTACGACAGAGTATCTGAAAGCTTGCGATTAAATAATAGTATTTTACGTTATAAGTCCAATAGGTGACGAGTTGTTTTACGGACGAGGCGGTGTAGGAGCCGAGTCCAGAATAATAGTCGATTTTACTGTAATAAGTACCTAACGAACGTGATCGTATGATATTTTATTTCGGACGAGGCTGTGTTCGTTTTAATGAGTGAAATCTTTATTTTAATAGCACCTAAACGGACGTGTATCGTTGGATAAATAAATGTAACTTATTTTCATGGAAACGTTGATTGTTTGATGTTTTATTTCATTACTGTCAATATTGGGAATCGTTTGTCAAAATGAATTTTGTGATATTTATAAAATGGCTGCAAACGTTTTAATAAACCTAAACGCACGTAGTATCGTTGGCACTAAATAAAAATGTCACTTATTTATCCATGGAAATCGTATGTTTACTATGGCTTCTGTTTGGCATTTTACTTGATCGAATATTGCTAATTAGAGCGCTTTTGGTTTGTCAAGAATCTTATGGCTTCTGGTGGTCATTTATAAACCCTGATGGAATGTTCAAACCCTAGTTAGACCCTTTGATTATATTAATGCCATTTGCAGTTAGCCCTGAAGGTAGGCAATAGGCGCATACAATGCTCTAACATATATGCTACCTTTTTATATGAACTTTACGGATCTGTATCTCTTGTCGTGCCCCTATGGCTTTATATTTAGGATGACGTGATGTCCTAAGCCTTCGATGTACAGGTTATTCCACACTTCAATTAGATGCTTTTGTCGTGTTATAGCCGAGGCCATATTTATGGCTTCTTTTCGAGTGGCTATTGTTGTAAGCAGTCACAAGTTTTGGAATGTTCACCTAATAGGACCTTTAGAATTATTTAAGGCCTTTTGAAGTAACGCCACATCTTTGTTTTCAATGTTTTAGTAAACCTTTCAACTATAGATGCTTTTACATCAGGGTTATAATGTCTACCTCATAAGAAACTTGAGTATGTTCTGTTGTCGTGGTGAAAAGTTTATGTTAGGACTGACCACAAACTGCTTGCCTTTATCCGTCGTGTAGATTTGCCGGTGTATTACCACTATTCCTTAAAATATCGTCGAATGCTTCAATTATAGATGCTGCTGTCATGGTTTTAAGAACTCTCGAATGAGGGCTACCTCTTGCTAAACAGCAGTCAATAACCGTTAGTATGTAGTTGTATGCCACTATTGTGTTTACTTAATAGTTACCATATCCAAAGATGCTATCAGCTCGTAAATGTTGCTCACAATATATTTGTTTTTCTAACAGTTTTATGAACCTATAAGCTCCTGAGCCTGCAAGCCATTTAGATTTCCTTCACCATATCTACCCTTTACAGCAAACTAGAAGATGTTATACGCAAACCCTACCAGATGCTCTGGATCATAGTATACAGCATCCATGTTACGTTCTCTACGTATCCCAATCTAGTGAAAGTCTTCTTCTTCGAAAGGATCTTCGCGGGGTTTTCCTTGATTCACTATCGGCATCGTAATTTTCACCTATAGTTGTGAGGGTCGGTTCAATGTTAGGTGATACAGTAGCATCAGGTCTTCGAGTATTTCCAATAAACTCGCGTGGTGTATTTATTTCTTTAATATACGTCACAAACTGTCGCCAGCCGTGTGGGTTTGTACTTTTTCGCTGTCTTAACGTTTCGTGAACCAGATCGATAATGTTGGAATGAGGGATGATCTCACCTTTTATTGTGACAGTACCCCTTTTATCCCAAAATACATCACCGCCCGTATTCAGTATACGTAAGAAATCAGTACCTTTCTTCCTGTCTGAAACAGGCAGTGTTGATACTATCTCGTCGTCTGCTAGACCTTTACGTTTCGGCGAATTCCTAATATCATCTTCATCACCGCTGATTGCTATATTAGCGGGTTGATGTAACTGATTGGAGAACCTGATTGTACTGACGCCATTTATCATGGTCGGTCATTTTAGCTTTTGATACTTTATCCACGTCGTTACCCGACTGCGTTACTATGTTGTTTTGCGTGACATCTGGCGCCTGCAGACGCTGTATAAAATCCATAGGTAGAATAATCATCTTCTTCAGATTGTGGTCCATAGTTCTTGAGAAATTAGTCAGAATTCCGCCAAGTAATAGTCCTAACAGGAGCAGTAGAAATGCGCCGCCCTTCTGTACGAGAAACTGTTTCTTCTTTTTTATAGATTCACCTCTCTGTGCCGGCGACCTTAAAGTGTGCTTATGTTGAGCGAGTCGCTGCTTCTAATCAACTGACAGAGGTACACGACCTTTTAAAATGTTATGTGCACACTCGCAAATGCACTCCACCTGATTACTATCCAGACATTTCAATAAAGCGACACGCTGACCTTTACTTAATCTGGCCAATGCGTGCAGGGTATCGGTGTTTTGGATTAAAGCGTCAACCATCATATATGATGTAATCTTTATGACTGTCTTAAACCTTCTTTCGCTATATATACTTGTCAAATACGTTGAGGCCAGAATATGTTTGTTCTATAGCGTAGCACATCCGGTGTATTCTGTTTTAAATCGAACAATAAATATCCGTACGGATTAGAAGTAACATCTTGGTAGACAGCTTCTAAAGGGTTGTCAAATGAAATTTGCGTTGCTAAATGTTGTATCTGTGCCCTGTCACGTGGATTCTTAAACAAGATTATGTAATGAGCGTTGAGAGAGATATCTCGTTGTCTACGTCCTTGATGAAATATGTTTTGCGTTAAGAAAAACACGCTTAGATTTCTATGATGACAACCCTTTGTAAAAATATCATCCACCGAGCCGTTAGTCGCACGCATTAGCTGGTCAATTATTATTAAGACCGGTTTTTTACCGTCAAACTCTTCCATATCAAGTAATCCTTTCTGAAAATCGACTGCCATTTGCCGTAAAACCAGATAATTTTTTCAAAAGCTGTATCGCAGACAGCTTCGATATTATTCAGAAAATCAACGATAAAATACGATTTCCCACAACTAGATGGCCCCGTTACTATGGCAGAAAAGATGCTTAAACTGACCTTCCATCTCGAAAAGCTAATCGATACTAAAGAGTATTCCGTTATCATTACAACTTAAATACTAGGTGAAACAAAATCTGCAATCACAGGTATATTCTACTCTGTTTTGTCGTACTTATCCTTTAACACCAAGATAACCCTATTTGTTGCTGTCTTTTAAATATTTACTAAAATCAACACGTGCATCGTGCATTAACAATAATCGTTTGATGTATATCGAATTATAATGTCTAACGGGCTACGACAAGAGGGCGCAGACCTAACACAAGTTCTTATAGCTGTCTTACAAGTTAACATTAGAGCCACCTCCTTATCATAATTTAAACGACAAGAGGGCGCAGATAACACAAGTTCTTATAGCTGTCTTATGAGATAGCATTAGGGCCCCTTATTAGAACATTCTATGTGCATGCATTTGCCTACTTTCCAAGGGCCGAACTGCCAATAAGTCTCTTAATAAAACCAAAAGGGTCCTAATTAGGGTGAAAATTCCACCAAGGGGTTAAAAATGACCACTGAAAGGAAGCCATAAAAAGGTTCTTAACACAACCAACAGGACTCTAACTAGGGTGAAAATGCCATCAAGGGGATGATAATGATCCGCGAAAAGAAGCCATAAAAAAAGGAGTGAACTGACAAACAGGTTCTTAACACAACCAAAAGGGCTCTAATTAGGATGAAAATTCCATCAAGGGTTGAAAATGCCCTCCGAAAAGAAACCATAGGGGTGAATAATACGATCCCCATGTGGGCATATAAATATAAAGTAAAGATAACAAGTGGCGCAGGCTTGACGTAAAAAGTGAAAGTTAAAGTGCCCTTGTTCTACTGAAGCTCAACAAAAACTAATTCCTTTAAAATCTGCAACTAGATACGAAAAAGAATATAATTTATTTATAAGCTGGAAAAAAGAAAATAAAGTTCAAAGTGTTCATGAAGAGATTTTGTTACCCTATTTCTTAGATGCGGTGAGTTTTTTTTTAATGGAAATTTACTAAGTATTAGGCATTATCTAATGAGAGAAAATGTTTTTAGTCTAAAGTAATGAGTAGCAATTCGTTGTGGGTAAAATACTCATAAAATCGATGTTGTTGGTACATGAAAATGTGAATCTCTCCAAATTTAGCAAACTGATAGCTTTTTTGAAAAAATGTAATATTGGCTATCAATCTAAGTAATCAAAATCTCTGATAAGAGAAGAGGTCGATACATTTTTGAGGATAGCATCGGGTGCGAAGTAGCTTATGCCTAAGGTATGGTAGGGAAATAATATATTCGGGGTTGGATGAAAGAGGAGTAAGGGGTCTCGAATTGAGACAGGCTTCTACTTCGGTTAGGACGGTGTACATTCTTCAAAGGTTAGTATAGAGTTACAACAACTCTTTGCAAATGAAATTTTAAGGATTTGATCCCAGCCTCCCAGAGCCCTCCAAAGTGAGGGGCTCTAGGGGGAATGAGATGCTAAGTGATGTTATCTTTACTTAATTTATCTTTAATATTGTTCAGAAAGTAATTGACTGAATTATATTTTTTATTTTACCAAGTTCGCGATTAGCACCAACAAATGTTTTTGCATTGTCTGAATATATATTAGAATCTTGTCCTCTACTTGCCATGAGCCTTTCGAGTGAGTTTAAGAATGCCTTAGATGTTAAATCAGAAACAAGCTCAATGTGAATAGCCTTTGTCGATAGGCAAATGAATACAATGTAATTAAAAATTATTATTAATTTTATTAAATAAATAAATAAAAAGTTTACCTCGAGTAGGATTCGAACCTACGATCTGTACTTTGCTAGAGTACCGCGCTAACCAACTGAGCCATCAAGGTTCAAGCCCCAATCGATGTAAATTTTGTCTTTATGTATGTGGAACTCATGCCAATAATACAATGTAGGTTCTAGTTACAGTTTTGCTACGCCCAAAACAGTTTTTAATTTGAATAGGACCGGCATAATCAATGCCACAGTTAACAAATGGTCTAGCTGGTTGTATTCTTTATACAGGTAAATTTCCCATTAATTAATCCCTAATAACTGTCTGCATTTTACACACGTAAACCATTTATGGATAACCATTCTGACTAGATTGCGACCATTAATGAGCCAATAATGCTGACGCACGGCAGCTAGCGTGGCTTGAGGCCCTGCGTGCATGTGTTTGATATGATCATATAGTATGATTGGCCTTGTGACGTGATGGTCATGATACAGAATGATTGGATGCCTTTGAAAATATGCTATACTTGCGTATTTCAATCTGCCACCTACTCGTAATACTCGGTCAGTGTCTAAAACAGGGTTTAAGGTTTTAAGCTGACCATTGTAATTTGGTGAGTTTTTTGCTTGAAATGAATTAAGTTCATTTTGAAAGGTGCTAGCTTGAATCATTTTAATAATCTGAATTTTGACATTATGTAATTCGTGGGAACTTAAGCGTCCGCCTAATTTCGAATATTTTCGTGTGTTATGAATGAATCTTATACAGTAGGCCATTACTAGTTGCAATTTTGGGAATGAAGAATATTTTAGTAAAGGTTCAAAAGTGTTTGTTTGGGTCATGGAGGAAACATGAGGATGAACCTTTCGTACTTCTGGGAGTTCAAGCTGCTCGGTTATTATGTTTTCTGCAGGCCAACAATTATTATTTTGTAAAATCCAGCAGGGTCCTGTGAACCACAAGTTTGAATTTTTCAGATGCGATGCCGAGCATCCCCGGGAAATTAGCTCTGCTGGGTTATCGTGTGCCCGGACGTGTCGCATTGCTTGGCTTCGCATGCGGCCAGTATTTTAGCTATTCTATTAGCAACAAAAATTTTCCATTTCTGCACGGCTGATGCTAGCCACGCTAAAACTATTTTAGAATCGGTCCAGTGAAGTATTTAATTTTGGCTATAGATAACTCGTTCTGCTAATAACAGTGCATCGCACAGTTTAAGTTTTGGAATCGTTACGGGTTTTATTGGGGCTCTGCGCGAGTTTCAACAAAGCAAGTAGCAGTAGTTATTGCCATGTGCATCCATCAGTCGAATATAAACGCATGCTCCATAAGCCGATTGAGACGGATTACAAAACCCATGAATTTGTATGGTGATTGGATTACTAACCGGAATCACGTTGCTAGGGATACTAAGAGTGTGTATATCACTTAAGACTTTCAGGAGTTGAGTCCATCGGAAATGCAATTCCATAGAGATGGATTCGTCCCAGTTGACCTTAGCTGCCCAGAGTTCCTGTAGGATGAGCTTTGCATTCGTTAACATCGCTCTATTAATCCTAGTGGATCATATATTTTAGCAATCTTAGACAAAATGGCCCGTTCTGTTACCCTTGACTCGGTGTCGTCCGCATCAAATGAATACCTTAATCGATCGTAGTTGGAGTTCCATACTAAACCTAACGTTTTTATGTCACCTTCAGGGCTTAGATTAATATTTGCATTTAAATCTCTAGTTAATGGGGTATTTGAACTAAATTTTGCTCACTGAAATCCACCCATTGATAATACTACAACTACTTGTTCGTGTATGATCAATGCTTGTTTCAACGTATCTGCTCCGTTATCAGATCGTCTACATAAAAATCATCCAGTATAGTCTCATGAGCTAAAGGGAAATTGGCTTGTTGTAATTCAGATAACTCTCGCAAACACCTAACTGCCAAAAGTGTCGCAGGGGCTGTTTCATAAGTAACTGTACATAATCTAATGGTGTGCAGCGATTCACTGGGGTGATTTCGTCATAAAATTCTAAGGTAATCTCTATCGTTAGGGTGTATTAATATTTTCTATACATTTTTACAATGCCGGCGATAAACACCACTTGATGTTTCCTAAACCTAATCAATATTGAAATTAAGTCATCTTGGATGGTATAACCAAACATTAATGTATCGTTTAACGACAATCCAGTTGAGGATTTCGTCGAACCATCGAATACTACTCGAAGTTTGGTGGTTAGGCTGGATGTTTTCCAAACCGCGTGATGGGGCAAGACACATGTTGATTGAGTTTCGTTGACGTCGTGCGCGTTCCTTACTACCTCCATATGACCTAATCTTTGATATTCGTTTATAAGCTCGCTATAATCTCTTAGTAATTTGGGATTTCGATTTAGTTTTGATTCTAATGCCAGAAATCTCCTTGTTCTTTAGATAAACTCAATTGAAATTGATTTCCCTCATATGGTAGTCTAACTACGAAGTGTCCTTCACTATTACGGGAATACGAAGACTTAAAATGCTCTTCACATTCTACCTTCTGCTTCAAAAAACCTGCAGTATCTTCTACAGCTTCTATTTTCCAAAATTTAGCTAATTGATTTTCAATCCTTGTTACAAGAAACTCGTATATTTTGCGAAGGTATACCTAGCTCTCCACCAACAACCCACCTTTTCTTGTTTTTTGTAAATAAGTCTGGTTGTTGGGTAATTTTATTTGCCCGACGCATAGTAAATTCCAGAAGTGCTCGGCGCCTAGCAATAAGTCAATATGCTTAGGCCTGTGGAACTCTGGGTCCGCTAATTCAATTGTTTTTGGTATCAATACTGTATTAATAGGGAACGAATGTATGGGTACCTTACCACCGATTTTTGGAATCACTAAGCAATCTATGTTTGCGCTATAAGAGTTAAACCTAGATTGTAGCGTAATCTTAGTAAGCCTAGAAATTGAAGTGCTTGTTTGCACTATGCCGGTAACAGGAATATTAACCGATACAGTTTTCAATTTAAGACGTTGGTTTCGAGATGAAATTTGATTGGGAACTGACATCAAGTAATGCCCCACAGCAATGAGCATTACCGTGAATATCGTAAATGTGAACTATTGCCGTGGATAATAAAATAATTGATTTATTGATGGTGATTTCGTTTGTTTCCTCAAGTGGAGTAGTAATTGTGGGAGGTTCGTTTGATGTAGCACTACAACCGTGATTACGCCCACGATGAAGCAAGGAGTTGTGTCGTTTGTGGCAGACCCTACAATTATACATCGATATGCAATTAGCGACTAGATGCGTTTCTCTAAGACAATTTAAACAAAGACGCAATTTTTTAATTTCTTGTATACGATTGTCGACTGCTAACTTAAGAAATTCTGGACACTCATGTATAGAATGAGCCTGTTTGCAAATAGCACAACTAATTGTACTTGAAACGGTGGCATGTGACGTTACCGTTTTAACACTTGATCGGAGCGATTGATTTGATTGAAATGATTTGACTTTAGAATCGTCATAATTTTTACGAAAATCTGTTTGCTTGCCAATAGACTCTAGCATTTTACATCCTTCCGTTATAAATTTGATAATCTCCTTTAGTGTGGGAAGGTCCTGATTAAATTTCAAGGATTCCCATTCCTTATTTGTTGCAAAATCCAACCTTAATGTAATTAACTCTATAATGATCGCGTCCCAATGCTCAATTGGTAAATTTAGCACTTAAGCGCTCTTAATTGACTATGTATCGTATCTAATAATTGTCTAAGTGATTGTGCCGAATCCTTTGTCACATTAGGTAAGTTGATTAACGCTCCTTTTTTATTTTTATTAATCGTTTGTTTTCAAAGCGGTCGATTAACAGATTCCATGCTATTGCGTAATTATCGTTTGAAACTCCTAGCGCCGTAATTACCTCCGCCGCATTACCCACTAAACTTGATTTAAGTTAATGGAATTTTTGATTTTAATTTTGACTTTTGGTATGTCTAGGTTTTTGCTGTGTTTTTCCTAGACCTTGAAGCACTATGATTTAATATAAAAAGTCGAAATTAAGATTAAAATGAAAAAATTACAAAAAACGTTCTGCATTATGCTTTTCATTGTTAATAACACTTGCACTTATTGATAAAGATATCTCTTTGTTAGATTTAACTGGATTATTTTATTAGATGTCGTGTTTATATTTGTGAATACTTCTATCATTTTGAAATTGAAGTTTTTCACAACTTTACACTTACATCGTAACTTGATTAAATTTTGTTAAATGTGTTTTTTGGCTGACATTTTTCATTGTTAGCTTTCGTCGTAGAGAGTGTTCTGATTTTTCATCTTTAAGACAGTTTAACAATGTTTAATTTTTAATGACCTAGTTATTCTTTACTGAAATTTAATTTTATAGTTGGGTTTATACGTTTCTCAAACTGTTATGTTGATAGCAGGCTGATGTTTATGTTTTAATTTTTCAACTTTGACAAAATTGTTTAAGACACCTTTTACAATTTTAACAAACATTACTACTGACGAAGATAACTGTAAGTGTTATCGAAACGTTTATATTGTATAATTTAAAATACACCATTAAAAAACCCAAAAAAGGTAAGTATTTTATTATGTGTGATAATGGTGAAAGTTTACTGCCAATACACGTCGCACTGATAAATATTTGGCTTTATCACTTTCACTATGTGCCATTGTGAGATTGAAAAATGTACACAATCAAAATATCAATACAAGTGTTGAATTAAGATTATCGAGAGTATTAAATGAGGTATGTACTAAACACAGTCATACTTTCCTACATCAAAGCATTTTAATAAATAATTCTTTTTCTTTTAGACTGTTTCTGTATTTGAAAATTATTTCAAGAGCGGTTTATTCACGTTTGAAGCTGTGTTTATGAATGAAAGTAAATTGTTACTGACCAATTGAAACAGGCAAATTTATATATCGGGTCTAACTCTTCATGGCCGGTGTATACGCTACCCGGATGAACTGAACAAGAGGGAAACTTTTTTATTTGTAGCTTAATGGAAAAATGTCATTCTTTATAACATATTTTACTTGTCTCAAAACCACCAATTCTGAAACAAAAATCTAAATATTCTTTTTAGCAGCTGAGAAAATTATAAAAACGAAAATATTCAAGCATAAATGTTTTTAAGTTTCATGTTCTTGATTAAATCGGGTTATCCAATGACCACCTATCTTTCACAAACTAGCAAGTAAATGAAGTTACGTATTATTTGTCAATGTCATTACGTACTTGTCACTCTTTACTGAGAGCTAATAGTAATGCTAACCTTAGACCAAGGAGTTTACCGTTTACCGCGCACACAACGGAAAGATAGCGACACAAACATACCAGTAGCCAAATCCTGTCCACCATATGTACAAGGCACGACAGACAGAATCGGAAAAATCCTTCGAAGACATAACATCGAAACCATCTTCACGACCAACAAAAAGTTATCGAACATGCTGCAAATCCCGTAAACTAAAATAGCACTCGAAGATCAAGGAGTGTACGAGATTCCATGCCGTGATTGTTCACGAACATACATAGGCCAAACAAACAGACGCATTAATTTAAGAAGAGAGGAACATCGTAACGCAGTACAAAAAGACCAGAAAACGTCTTCACTGGCCCAACAAGTAAAAGAGACCTCACACGCTATAGATTTTGACAACACAAGGATAATAGCAAACATACAGTATCTATCACACCGGATTATCAGAGAAGCTATCGAAATCGAAGAACGACCACATAATTTGAATTCACGAGACGACACTCATAGATTGCCGTCGACCTGGAAGCCTATTCTCAGGAAACACCCAGTCACGAACGAAAGGGAAAGGAGAAATCGGTTAGAGAAAGGAGGAGAAAAGGAGAAAGTGAAAGTGAAAGTATCATCACAACGACCAATAACCAGGGCATCGACCAAGATAGTCAGCATACAAATACCGCCGACCATCAGCGAGGATCTCAGTTCAGTTCGAGTTACCAGGAGCAGAACACGAAGACTTGAAAATGGCAGATGAGATTATGCCGAAACGTCGTCATTTCAACATCGGTTCTTTTAAGAACCATGGAGGAGAATCTACGCGAGACCAAGTCCGGAAGAACATCAACTTCATATCCAACACTCGCGGAAACCTGAAAATTAACATATATATATATATATATATATATATATATATATATATATATAATATGTATATATGTATATATATATATTAATAATTTTCCGATCCCCGAAGTAAAGCCGTAACAACCCGTTTTGAGTTGTATTAAAATATTCGTTATTTAACTATTGATTTAAAGAAATCTTTTTGGCAAATTCCTTTAGACCCTGAAAGTTGTGAAAAAACTGCTTTTACTGTTCCACGTAGAGGATTATTTGAGTATACTGTTATGCCCATGGGACTTACCAACGCACCCAGTACTTTACAACGATTTATGGATTCAATTTTAGGTCATGATTTATCTCAATCAGTTTTTGTTTATTTGGATATCATTATATTTTCAAGTACATTTAAGGAACACATTTCTATTTTAAGAGAAGTTTTTAAATGGCTTAATGATACCAAATTAAATATTAATTTAGATAAATGTGAATTTTGTAAACCTCATCATCGTATTTAGGTTTTGTTATCGATAAGAATGGTCTTCATACTGATCCTTCAAAGGTGGAGACTATTACTAAATTCCTGAACCACATACTTTTACAGAAGATAAGCGTTTTATTGGGATGTGTTCTTGGTATAGACGTTTCATTCATTATTTTTTTTACAATTTTAGCTCCGATTAATAATTTATTGAAAGGTAAGAAGAAAGAAAGTTTTATGGAATAACGAAGCGAACGATTCATTTTTGAAAACTAAATCTCTATTAGTTGATGCTCCTATCTTAGCGAGTCCTGGTTTTTCTAAAACATTTTATTTACAATGTGATGCTTCCAATTGTGGTGTTGGATGTGTTTTAACTCAAGGTGAAGGAGAGGATGAGGTTGTTATCGCTTATGGTTCTCGTACTTTAAATAAAGCCGAGCAAAATTATTCAATTACAGAGCATGAATTACTTGCCGTTATTTTTGGAATTCAAAAGTTTAGACCTTATATTGAAGGTACCCATGTTAAAGTTATTACTGATCATCATTCACTTATTTGGCTCAATAATTTAAAAGATCCTTCAGGTCGATTAGCCCGATGGAGTGTTAAACTTCAACAATTTGATTTTGAAGTCATTCATAGAAAAGGTAAATTCAATGTTGTTCCGGATGCACTTTCTAGAGCCCCTTTGGAAGTTAGTTCTTTAGAATTTTCTGCTGTAGATCTAGACGATTGGTATAAGAAAATGTGAACCTATGTTTCTAAAAATCCTGAATTATTTCTTGATTGGAGAGTGGAAGATAATAAACTGTACAAATTTATTTCTAATGATTTAAACATCGAATCCAATTTAGTGGAATGGGAATTAGTTGTTCCTAAATCTTTAAGGAAAAATATTTTACAGAAATTTCATAATGAACCTACATCAGCACATTTTGGTATTTTTAAAACTTTTTCAAAAATTAAAGAATTTTATTATTGGCCAAAAATGAAGTCGACATTTCCAAATACATTAGAAATTGCAACATTTGTAACCGAACCAAGTCTTCACAGTTTAATCATTATGGTTTTATGGGCAAAGAGAAAATGTTTCTTATCCTTTTCAATGTATTTCTATTGATTTAGTGGGTCCTTTTCCAAGATCGAAGACTGGTAATACAGTTTTATTAGTTATTTGTGATTGGTTTACTAAATTTACTTTGAATCACCCAATGCGCAGTGCTACTGCTAAAAGCATTTGTCAATACATTGAAAATTATGTATTTCTAGTTTACGGTGTATGGTGGACAACGGTCCTCAATTTAAGAGTGCACAATTTAAAAATTTAATGAGTTCTTACAAAGTTCAATCCGTTTGGTTTAATGCAAGTTATCATCCCCAAGTAAATTTTGTTGAGAGAGTTAATAAAGTGGTAGGTACTGCAATTAGGTCTTATATTAAAGATGATCACAAGGAATGGGATGTTGAAATTCACAAAATTGCCCATGCTATTCGTAACGCTGTCACATAAGTCTACTAAATTTTCACCTTCCTTTTTGGAATTTGGTCCAACAGTTCCAATTTCTGGAGATTTTTATGGTCGACTAAAGGATTTTAAAGAGGATGATTAATTTATTACTAACCATGAACAATTAGTTCAAGGTTTAAATGAACTTTCACCCATTTTTAAACATGTTAAACAAAATTTACATGCAGCTTACGAAAGAAATTTAAAATCTTATAATGTGCGACGTCGTCCATTGAAGTTAAACGTTGGCGATTTAGTTTGGAAAAAGAATTTTACTTTATCTGATGCGACTAAGTCAAAAGTTAGCTCCAAAATTTATTGAAGCAAAGTTGTTGAAGTGTTAGGTCCAACTACGTACCGATTGGCCACCCCTATTGATAATAAACCATTAGGTGTTTTTCATGTTAAAGATTTAAAACCCCATTAATTCTTAATTACTTTTCTATTCCTAGTATTTTTGAGACTCTTACATTCTGGTTTTCTTATTTACATTTTATTATTTTGATGATTTTTCAAAGTAATTTGATTTTGTGCTTATTTCGCACATTATTTTATTTTATATTTTTGTGGCCTTGCAAACCACTTATTTTATTTTTGCTACATTTGTTTAGTACGATTGTTGATATTTAGATCATATCGTGCGATTGTTTTGCCGATTTTTGGGACATTAGTTCTCGGGCAGATTATCTTCTTTTATTGGATTTACAATTTGCTATTGTTACAATAGTAAAATTTAAGATAACCATTTTGAGTTTACCTCTGATCGTTATTTAACGTGAAATTTTCAAACTCTTAACCGTTGATAAGAAAACTAGTAATGCTTGTATATATTTTTATTTTTTATTTGATTTAATTATTTTGGTTTCCCTGAAATTGTTTCGAAATTCTAGCTTTTGACGACTCCTGATGTTTCTAGTATACTATTCTTGACGGTGCTTGAGGACTTCGGTTCGCCTCGTGTCAACCTCGATTAGTTCACTTCCCGATTGTGACTTCCTGATTATAACGTTTTGGTAGTTTTAGGGGGGGGGGTTGTTGTGTTCGTAGGAGTGCATCATCCTTCTCTTTGCTACATCACCTAGATTTCGATTTATTTACAAAACGTGCGTGTTAGGGGTATATTTGGTCTTGGACGACGACTGTGGAACAACATGAAACCTGTATCTCGTGAAGGCCTCTCTTGTTCTCCACGACGAAACATCCTGAGCTAATTTGCCATGGAAATAGTCGTATCTTGGATTTACCGATTTTGACTTACCGAACATGACTGTGGTGGTTGTGTAGTGATGTACCTAGGAGGCTTGGCGTGAGACCAGCGGGGTATGTTAATGGAACCGCTCTCTCTCGGCCTCAAGGCTAGCGATTATTTTTATGGTTTGTCCGGAAGGAGTTTTAACACTCGAGTGGAGTGGCATTTTACCGTGATTTTTTATCGTTGCACCTAAAACTGTTCCCAGGCTCCCCGCCCGCTGACCCTTCAGGACATGGTTGGTTTCCGTTTTCTTTTACCTTAGCTTCAATTTTTGTTACCGGTTTTTCATTTTGCTCCTCTGATGGTGCTTTGCTTCACAAACCCCACCAGCTAAAGTTTTTACTTTATTTAAAGCTTCGGGTCCTTTATTCTCGACTAATTCCGTGTGCGGATGGTAGCGCGTCATTAGCTTTCATGGGGTTGCGAGGGGTCTTTCCTGACCAACATTACCGCATTTTCCGTACTTCTTCGTACATTTAGTAAAGGATTTTGTTCTATTTAATCTTTATTTACTATTTTGATTTTTTCCTTTTTATTTTATTTGCATTTTATTTATATTTTAGGTATCACTGTTTACATTTTACTTGAACTCTAATTAGCTTAACATTTTTTATTTCCTTAGTTTTTAATAAATTCATTTATTAGCGTAGTGTTTGGAATCTCCGCTTTGGTGATCTCCGAGTCAAAATTTTAGGAGGGGTGTGTAACAACCCATTTTGAGTTGTATTAAAATATTCCGTAATTTATGTTCTTCGTTCATTTAGTTGTAAATATAAGAAAAAGTTTTTAATTATTGAATTATAGAAATGTGGTAGGCAACTTAATTTGCATTTTGGTGTAACTTAAGTTGCATATTTTCTTAAGGGTTTATACTCCTTTAAATTATTTAAATTATTTTTTCAGCTCGTATTTTCGCGCAGGCGTCATCATTTGACTTCCTAAGCGTCCATTTTTTTTCACTTCCTGTGGTACGCTGTTAGATGCAGGAAGCCATATTTTTGGGTTTCTACCTGAATTTTGTGAAAAGTGCCATTGATTTAATGGTAAGACATATTTAACTCGTAACACTAGAAATTAAAACTTTGCTCTTTGCAGGCACTTTGATTTACACTTTTATTACATTTACTTTTCCTCTTTAATTACATTTTAAGTACACAATCAATTCTATTGTACGTATGCTTTCATTTTATGATTGTAATTTTGCATTCAATGTTGATCTGAATTTTGATCACAATTTTTTTAACGTTCGAGAGAATGCAATAAATATTGGTTTATTCAATTTCAAGAACAAATTTTATAAGAAATAAAATTCCATTTTGGTGGTTTACAATGTAAAGCATTGTTATTCAAGATATTGCGCAATATTGGTGCAAAGATGACATCACCTTTGGTTTACTGTTCCGTAATCGTTTAGATACCAGAGGTTATTAAATTTGTGTACAAAATTTTTCGAACAGGTATTTATATCTATAATTTTAATGATTTCTCAGTATAAGGCTAATTTTAAGATATATTTTTTATAACCCTAAATTTAGCTATTAATGAACATAGTCTGTATATTTTTTATTTTTTACATTTTGATAAAATTTTTATTGTAAACCTCGGTTTAGTTATTCCGAGCATAATTAAAAAATAACTTTGCGTCCGAGATCATTTTTATTAGTGTTACATTACAGATTTTTCCTATTGATGTTAAGTGGAAATAACAGCCTAAATTGTGGTAATTAAGCAAATCATAAGATTGAATCGGCCCACTTTCATCAACCGACTGAGACGAAGGCATTAGTTTTGGTGAATAGTGAATCTCGAGTTAGTTTAACGATTTGTTACGAGAACATATATACCAATTTATTATACCTGGCTTATTTAACTTATTAAATTTTTTAAACCTCTTCAACGACATAATTATAAAGCGGTCAGTACTTGGATGGGTGCCGAATCTTTCGAGTGCCATTACAAAAATACTAACGCATATAATTATCATAAATATAGACGCAAACCTTGGTATTGAGGTCTTATAATACAAACATCTCTCAATCATTCATTTCACACAGCCAAATTTCCAAACATCGATTCTACACAAAACCATGATTCGGTTATATATATATATATATATATATATATATATATATATATATATATATGTGATGTATAACAATTTGATGTGAGCCACCCTAAATATCGATCACGCTTACAAAGCCGTAACTCTTTTATTTATTAATGGATTTTAGCTATTTTTAAATTATTTCTTTCTAAATTATTCAGATTCAGATGTGAAATAAAAATACTGACATTTCTACATACGCTGCCTCTACAGGGTGATACGTGAGCAGGTTTCTGGTGGAGTGTCTCGACCTTATTGAACACCTTGTATATCTACTGTATGGTGCAATAGAACCTACAATTGTGATCATCATACCAGTTTTTAAATTATAGCTCTATCTGTTGTAGATCACGAGATAAATTGAAAAACCATTATATTTACACTTGTAATTTCCGAGTTGGTAAACAAAATTTAAAGAAGGTAAAGTTGGCTCAGACAACATTCTTTAACGTTTTTGATAAATTGTTTCACACTGTTGTCACTTACTCTACAAAATAATTATTACTTAAATTAAAATACCTTGAGTCGAAAACGTTCTTATGGGAAGGTACATTGCACTGATTGAGTCAGGCGTCTCGCGTAGAGAAGTCAGTAGACATTTGGGTGCCAAGGTGTTCCGTAAATCGGACTTGGAAAAGTTATCAGGAAAACAATACACCAAATTACACACACGGCGGAGTACGACAGCGTTGCATAACTCCTGCAGTGGATAGATGTTTGAGAAGGACTGTTCTGCAAAACCGACATTTAAATTGCACGCAGGTGGAACAAGTTTTCCTTGAATCAAGAGGAGTGAATATTTCCAATGCCGCTATAATAAATAGACTTAAGGTGGCAAACTTATCCTCCAAACGCCCCGCTCGATATCCAAAATAGACTGCGGCACATAAAAGAAATCGTTTTTCCTTACATTCGGACAATAATCATAAAGGCGTATGGGGACGTCATAATGAGATTTGCACTGTAGAACACGTTAATTTTGGTGGACAGTCTGTAACGTTTGGGGAAGCATAGCACTAGGAAACCAGAAAACCGAATTGGTTGTGTTTATTAACTCAACGGGAATGCTCGAAATGATCTAAATTGGATACTGGAACCAATCGTTCTGCCATATGCACGGGGTCAGGGTTCAGCATTTGTTTATATTTTTTCGAGGAGCACAGTATTACACGAATGGTATGGCCTGCATTTTCTCCAGACCTCAATCCTATAGAGCATGTGTGGGACGATCTTCAAAGACGAATTTCAAGTCGCCCTCATGCTCACAATAGTGTCAACGATTTGGCTATTTCTCTGCAGGAAGAGTGGGACGCTCAACCCGGCGACTTAATCGACAGGATTATAAGGAGCATGTCCAGACGATGTGATGGAGTAATAAGGGCTCAAGGGAGAGCAACTCATTAATAATAATAATAATAATAATAATTTTTAACCATAGCTTAAGTTTAGATAATTGATGTCATGATTATGTTTTAGATGTTTCGTGGTTACAATGTTCAATTGCTAATAAAGTGTCAATACATTTTTTTTCAATTTATCCCTTGATCTGTAAAAGACAGAGCTAAAATTCAAAAACTGATGACAAATGTCGGTAACTATTATTACCAGAGAGTAAATATACAGGGCGTTCAATAATGCCGAGACACTCCGCTAAAAAAAAAGTTAAAAAAACCTGCTCACGTAAGTATTTTTAAACTGACATTTGAATATGAATAATTTAGAAAAATATAATTCAAAAATCGCTAAAATCCATCAATAAATAAAAAAGTCACAGCTTTGTAAACTTGATCAATATTTAGGATAGCTCACTTCAAACTCGGGCCTGCTATTAATATAACAGTTTAGTAAAGAATAACTAGATCCTTAATAAGCTTAAGCATTATTAAATTGCTTGAAGATGACCAACAAGAACAACCTCTAACGGTCGAAGGCTAATAGTGAAAAATATCATAATCAAGGAACCAATTTAACAAAACTTAACCAAATTATGATGTAAGTGCAAAGTTGTGAAAAACTTTAATTTAAAATTCATGAAAGCATTCACAATTAGAAACACAATATATCAATTAAAGATCTAGTCAAATCTAACGAAGAAATCATTTTTTGTTAATAACACTCGGTACTCGATACGCACCCGGTGTGAAGCGAGGAACCCGAAACTACCGTTTTCGATGGCGATGCAACTCTTGCGGTTAGCGGTATGGGACACCAACGTCACAACGCCGTTAGTGAACGTTGAACAAATAGGGCAGTTGGATCGCTTCGACATTTAACGCCCAGGATGTCTTACAATGTTTCTTACTAAAATGGAGGCATCTCCTGAAATTCCCGAAATGCGGAATCGATAGTAACACAGGTGTCGCGACCTCGGACGAGGTAAATTTCCGATACGGCTAAACCGATTTGGACCAAATTTGGCGTGTATATGGGGGGGCGCAGCGCAGTTTTTGAAAATGCAGCATGCGGTACGCGATGTTGGTGACGCGAGGCTGGTAGACAATATCCCCGAAACAAAAACTCAGAGAAGAGCGAAGGAAAACGCGTTCGACGGGATATGGCGGCCGTAGGTCAGGTTCCTATTTTCTCCCGGATAGTATGGTTAAAAAAAGATACGCAACTTCCATATCTGAGGGTAGGCGCGGCGCGTATTTTCGTGGTTTTTCTGGGACGGTTGGTTCCATTTTGATAAGAGAAGTGTCCTTCGATTCGTCGCTTGGCATTATAAAAACAAGAAAGTTTGGGGAGAGGAGGGGGCGTGATTTAAATGATGGAGATGCTTTACTCAACATTAACTCTCTTAACCTTCGCAAGTGGTTTATGAAAAATGTGATGTGTTTAAGGGAAGGGGCAGATACCTACGCAAAAACATTTTTCTAATAATTTAATAACTTTTGGTGGGGCGGATTTGTCTAAATGTTTGAAATGATTACTAATATTATTTTATCTTCTACAGTCTATCTTACATACTTATAATTTACACTGATAAGAATCACTTTACAATAATTTATCTTTGGCGTTTCTTTGTGATGTGGCGTTCTTTCTGCTTAATTCTCCATCTACCCAAACTTTTTAGAAAAGCTTTCAGAGATAATTACATTTTAGGTAAGTATTTCTTGTAACAGTTCTTCGTACTAAACTAAATAAACTATAAAGACTAACATAATTTATTAAATAACCGGATTTGCATACCTAAGCCTTAAATGATTTTCGTATTTAACAAATGACCAAGGAGCGTAATTTACATCAATTTGTTTGATTTATACGTCATTTGGATTAGCAATTTAAACGGAATTGTATTCAAATTGAACTACACAGAGAAAAATTTATGAGGTTGGTTTACATGTTTATTCTTTTTGACAATCAGAAAATTGTCACACGTGTACTTTTAACAGGAAGTTTCAATTATTCTTACCTTACAAGGTAAAAAATGAATAAAATAATAAAATTGATTACTCTCCTTTTAAAGCTTTCGCATTGAAACAATTTAAATAAATTTTAAGTGTGTAGATGTTGTGATAACTTGTACTCTAAAATAATTTTTATAACCTATTTTAAGGCAACATTGTAAAAACAAAACAATAATCTATGTCAAATAGACATTCAAAACTTAATGCCAGATCGACGTTGACAGACATCTAGATGCTAACTTGAAAACATCCTAAGCCGGCGGCTTCTATAAAAATATCGATAATACAGTTTAAGCATTTTGAATCACATTTATTTACTTTTTATACTTAATTCGCTTTATTAAGAAACTATTAAATTAAATTTTCTTTAAAAAATATGTCTACACATTTTCATATGAAATTAATCATTCTTCAGATATTGAATGAATAATTGAAAATGTTGAAGTCTTATTTTCGGTATTTTGGTATTTTTTTTACGTTAACATGTATTTATGTCTATTAATCTCCATCTGACACGAAGTTTTAAACGTCATTCTGAAATACATGATTATTTTTGTTTTTACAATGTTTTCTATTTTCGTTATGAACGTATAGAAATAGGTTGCATACTTATTCTAAAAATATCTGGTGTGGAACACCACACGACCTTCCAACCTACAAAATGAAAATTAAAAGAAAGGAAATAATTCTAATAAAATTTTTTTGAGGATAATTATGCAACCTCTTTTATAATAAGTACATTACGAAAATATGCAACATTGTAAAAACAGAAACAATAATTTATGTCAAACTGACGTTTAAAGCTTCATGTCTGACATAGGTTAACATCTAGCTGCTAACTTAAAAAATTAAAAGAAATGAAATAATTTGAATTATAATTATTTTAGGGTAACTATGCAACCTCTCTTTTATACGTTCATAAACGAAAACAGGCAACGTTGTAAAAAAAAGAATAATCTGTCAGAATGAGGTTTAAAACTTCATGTCAGAGAGATATTAATATATACATGCTAACTTCCAAAGCCGCCAGTTTCTATAAGAAATCAATAATGCAGTATAACCATTTTCATTCATATTTACTTAATTTTTTGACTTACCTTGCGTTATATTAAAAAACTTTTTAAAGGAAAGTCTTGTAAAATTAAATTTTCTTTAAAAAATTCGTCTACACTTTTTCTTATAAAATTAATGGTTCTTCAGACAATGAACAAATTTGAACTAACACTTAAATTCTACCTTAGGAATTTGTTTTGCCGCTAAATTATGCGTCCTATCAAAAAATTGCAATTAATCGATACGTTTAAGGTCTATATGTAGGTATTTTTATATCCTTGAACATTGCAGCTGTTTTAGAAATATTTGATAAAAACCAATTACTCGCCCTAATGAACTCCCCTTACCGCCGATGGATTTGTCCCAAAATCTAATCAGCTCTAAACCAAATGAACACAAACTTAAATACATAGGTATTTTCGTTCTGGAGTTATCGCGGATACTAACATACATCCACACATACATACACACAGACACACAGAGATCCACACGTGATGGCCTATCTTGGCGAAACTTGGTCAAAAGTTGTAAAATGAGCTAATAAGACGATTTAGCAATACGAGAGCCAAAGTCTTCAGCGAGGAAATTCGAATTTAGCCTGCCTTATTCCAGGACAGAGACAGGCTGATGAGGTATATGGATAGGTGTGGTACTCCGTATCACACCTATCAGGCAAAGAGCGACTGAGTGAGGTAGTGATACGTGGCGTGGCCGTACAACTATCTGAGATCGACTTCAGCTCAGAGCTAATAATACAAAATATTAAAGTACTTCCTGTTTTCAAGACGAAGCAACGAAGACGCCCTTTCCCTCATGATGGTAGATCTGACGACCGCGGAAGACAGAAGAAAAGCCGAAGGTGCAGTACGTCGGCTTCGCTTGACTGTAGAAGATTTGTGGCGGAAATTTGGGATCGGGCAGTAACGGTGCCAGGGTTTCCACTGCGTTGCTGTAGGGGGAAGCACGCTGTTTAAAAGTGCCCGAGATTACTACTCCAGTGAATGTACGAAACCGTAAAATCAGGGTAAGTGCATTAACTGCGGTGGGGACCACCCCACTAGCTACAGGCTGCAAAGTTCACTCGACCTTCACAGCGGAAGAAGACGGAAGGACAACAGAGACCGAAGAGGACACCGCCAACTGCGGCGCCTTGTTAACGGTCGAGTCAGTTAGCACCGCGCGACCGCAGGCAAAGTTAATAAGGCGTAAGTACCGCTGCTGTCGTTTTACACTGCTCAACCCGCCTGTTTGACTCCACATGGGCCTCCTCGAAGGCATCAATTTGGAGAAGGTCCTAGCTGTCATCCGTAAAGTGGCAGTGGCGCTAGCTTAGGCGAAAACTGCGATGGTACTGTAGTTCAGACGTGGTTGCCCTTTTCGGGTAGTCATACAAAGGTCCAGGGCGAAGGCTGGTGCCCTAAGTACACAGTATCGATAATTTATTGAATCATGTTCAGTTAACACCGACAATGTATTCACACATCTAAAACATCTTTCTATTTATTTCAGATACGCATGGCGTCACCAGCATCAACTACAACCAAGCGACGTCAGGACAGTCTACACAACAACTCCACCAACAGCATCACCACTACAACGATTTTTTTTGGATAAACCACAAATTTCAACTCAAAGATGTCTACAGGCATAACATACAACCACGCAGCTCAAGAACCACCCAATACACGCGCTGAAGAGGACGAAGGGTCCTGAGCAGCGCACCACCATCGCTACTCAATATATTACTACTTATTTTATTGTATAATATATCTTTGTAATACGTATTGTAAATACTTATGAATTGTTGATGCATTATAAAATTTTAATAAACTTTGTTCAACTTGAGCTGAACTTGTGTGCCTAACGTACTACAGCTCCCAAGAACAGTACGAAGAATGCATAGTGGGATTTTGAATTTCAAAGAGATGTCTGTGGACAAGGAAAATCATTCCAGAGTTCAGAAGCCAAGTAGAATATTGTGGATTGCGACAGTTTGGTATCACTAGTGGAGATTTATGCTGCATATTGATGATGTGAATAAGCGAACCAAGTATATCTAGCACAATAGCCATTGTAATACCGATAGTATGAAGAGACACTCTACCTAAAATCATATTGGTGGTCACTGAGGAGTTAGTTAGATTCAAGAAGTTACTGATTGATGGCTTTTCCATGACTTTAGACAAAAAGTGGTGGAAACATGTTGAACATTTGCACACTTCTAGGACGAAAGAAATTCCACAGAGTACACAGAGGTCGAATAGAGCTTGGATACGACTGGTACGAAGTCGGAGGGAAATGTTTCTTTAAGACAATAGCTGGAATATTGTCTGGGTCAATGGCTTTATTGAGATCAAGTCTACTGATGATCGATTCTAGGAGCGAATATCGAAAATGCATTGGTTTCGTAGCATATGAAGAAGAATTGACTAGTGCCAGAATCATTAGGACACGAGTTAAATACAATTAAATGCACGAAAAGATTGACTTCGTCTACAGAATCAGCAACTACAGATCAGTCATAAGATGTCAGGGGGGGAAACAAGTTGTACCAACGTTTTTACTGTTTTTCTTTAGCTAGAGACCAAAATTTACGACCGCCCAAAGTAGTTCATTTCATTTTCGTTGCTCAACAAGATTTTTAGCTTTAGTCGTTATTTCTAGCATCAGCGGAGATTCCATTTGGCATAAGCTTTATTTTTCAAAGATATTGCATCAGTACAAGCCCTATTGAACCAGGGTTGGGAATGTATGTATGTATGTATGTCATGAGGATGAGTTCAGACACTGAACGAGGACAACATAAACAGCATTCAATTCATGGGAAGGTTGCACAAAAATCTCGTAAACCATTCCATTTAGCTAACTTAAAATACCACAAGGTTTAATCAGTGTTGTGAACAAAAGAGGTAAAACATCTAATGTTTCTGAACTATAATGAGCAGAATTAACAATAGATGAAAATTGAAGCCAATTAAAGCTGTGAACATTAAAATCTTCCAGAATTCAGATATCGCAAGATGTAAACTGAGACAGAAGGTAGTCAACTTCCAAACTAAGGTAATCGAAGAAGTCTTGAAAGTTACTGTCAGTGGGAGACCTATAAATGCAACAGTGGAATTTTGAAAATTTAGAACCAGAATGTTTGAACCAAATCTCGACGAATTTTTTATTCTCCAAAAAGGAAATTCTCCTGCAATGCCTTGAGGTAAGCACACACTGCTCATTTGTATTAAAAGTTAGAGTAACGATTGTATTGTGGAAAAAAGGCAGGTGAATCATAGTTCTTGGTGGAGACTTGTGTTTCGGATAAAAACAAAATGTCAGATTGTAATTGTCCAAGATGTTGCTGAACAGCATTAATATTACACCTGATATCGCGGATGTTACAATAATGGATCAGAAAGTAAGTACTTTCTATGACCGAGGGCGTTTCGCTCTTGCCTTTCCGGACATCCCAACTGAACAGCATTTTACGGAAGGTTTTTTTGCCCTAGAAACCAGGGTCAAGTTTTTTTAAAGGGTACAGACATGGGGACCGGCACCACTTACAGAGCTCATAAAATCGGAGACCCAATATTAAGGGACCCATGGTAAGGGTGGCGGATCCCCGACTGGCATGGAATACACATGCCTGCCACCGCACTCCACATAGACATTAGTCCACATAGACATTTTTATCATTGTAATGAAATGCGCAAACAAATAAACAACCACACACGTAAACCCCAAACATATACCCTCAAAGCAAAGGGACGAACAAACAAGTTACCCAACAAATACGCAAGCATGTATGAATGTGTTTGGGTGTTTTCATAGTTGTGTTAGCTAGGTTCTGTGGTTTTGGGTTGGATGTTTGTATGTTTAAACGTGGAGTAACATGTTTTTTGGTTCGTACGTTTATGGGCTGAGATGTTTCGTGTTTGGACTTTATTTCACTGCTAGTTTTTGAATGTGTATATGTTTCAAAGTTTACGTTTTTGTTTTGGTTGTTTAGTTCTTTTGCATGTTTTAGTTTCTTAGTTTTGGTTTCTTGCGTATTTAATATATGTTTGGGTGTTTGCGTGTTTGTGTGTTTGGACTTTTAGTAACTTGGTCCTTTGTTTCCGTTGGTATGTTTGGGGGTTGACGAGTTTCGATGTTTACTAGTTTGTTTCTCTGTTTGAATGTGTTAGTTTCTTGATAGATTTTAGCATGTTTTAGTTACTTTGGTACGTTTTTTCCTTGCTTGGTGCATCTTTAGGGTGTTCGAGGGTTTGTAGATGTATCTTTGTATGCTTACATGCTTTGTGTTGGTGTATTTACTAGCCTGATAATGTCTTTGTTTTTGTATTTAGAGGTTTATGTGTTCGGGTTTATTCGTTTGCTAATTCCTTCACTTGGGTGCGTTTGTTTGCTATTAGATTTTTGCATGTTTTAGCTACTTTGGTATGTTTTATTGCTTGTTTTGCGTATGTTTTGGGTGTTTGGGGTGTTGGTAGGTATATTTGTTAACTAACTTGTCGCGCAATTTTTAGGAATATGTTTGGGATCTACGTGTTTGGGTGTTTACTTGTTCGCTAATTTCTTCTATATTAATAAAAATAGATATGGGAAGTATTTTGACAGATTTGGATTATAATAAATAAGAATATGCGTGCCATCTGGGTTGGGGGATAACTTCTTGGTAATGTGAATTGTGATGAAAGTAAAAAAATACATATGAAAATGTAAAATTTCACCTTTATCACACATAATAAAACACTTACCCTTTTTGGATTTTTTAATGGGGTATTTTAAATTATACAATCTAAACGTTTCGATACCACTTACAGTTATCTTCGTCATTTGACGTAGAAAATGATGAATCGCTACATGTAGAAGCCACATAAGCCTGCAGTTTGAGAAACGTATAAAGGCAACTATAGAATTAATTTTTAGTAAAGAATAACCAGGTCATTAAAAATTAAATATCGTTAAACTGTCCTAAAGATGACAACTAAGAACACCCGCTAACAGTCGAAGGCTAACAATGAAAAATGTCTGCCAAAAAACACATCTAACAAAATTTAAGTTATGATGTAAATGTAAAGTTGTGAAAAAGCATTCACAAATATAAACACGACATCAAATAAAATAATCCAGTTAAATCTAACAAAAGAGATAATCAATAATTACAAGTATTATTAACAATGAAAAGCATAATGCAGAACGTTTTTTGTAATTTTTTTTTAAATTTTAATCTTAATTTCAACTATTTATGTTAAATTATAGGACTGTGGTAATTTAACATACAATTGGTAAAGCATTTGCTTCAAGGTCTAGAAAAAACATAGCAAAGAACCTAGACATACCAAAAGTCAAAATTAAAATCAAAATCAAGATGTATCATTATGCCTGTTTTTAATTATAAGATGCCAAAACTTATTTAAACGGAGATTTTCTTCTTGTCCATTAAAATTATTAGGGTGTTTATATATTTCAATAACTTCACGTTGTAAACGAACATAATAATGAGTTTGTCTTGACAATATTTCCATATTGTCAAATTGAATGTCACGATTTAGATTATTCGGTACAGGGCCAGCCACAGCAGACTTCTCTGGTTGACCTAATCTACAAAATGTTATATGTTCTTTACGTCTTGTATCAAAGCTACGTTTTGTGGTTCCGATGTATACTTTTCCACATGAACAAGATAACTTATACATTCCGAAAGATGATAAAGGGTTTGACAAATAGTCCTAATGCCATATTTAATTAGGATTTTTTCAATTCTATCTGTAACATTAGCTATAAAAGGAACAAAAGCAGTACCAACATTAAGAACTGGTTTTTCTTTAAGGTTATTTCTAGAAGGTGTAATAACATTATTAATATCTGTAATTGAATATACATTATCTTGTACCTAAGGATTTTGTTAAATATTTATATTCATCCTTCAAAAATTCAGTGTCACACATTCGTTTTGCTCGATCTACTAAAGATTTAATTACACCAATGTTTTGACGTGGATGGTGGTTGGATAATTTATAAAGGTATCTATCAGTGTGTGTCGGCTTTCTGTAAACCTTAAAAGATAGTGAATCATTATTTTTAGATATTAAAATGTCAAGAAATGGTAAACTTCCATTAGCTTCTTTTTCCATGGTAAACTGAGTACTTGGATTTATACTATTTATAAAAACCAAAAACTCATGCAGTGCCTCTTCTCAATGTCTCCAAATAACAAATGTGTCATCTACATATCTATACCAAACTGAAGGTTTTTTAGGTGTATTTTGTAACGCTAATGTTTCAAATTTTTCCATGTAAAAATTAGCTATAACAGGACCCATTGCTACACTATCAATCTGTTTATAAAATTTACTATTCCACTGAAAATAAGTTGTTGTAACATAGTGTTGAAAGAGAATGGTTATATCCTTTGGAAAAAGGTGATCAATGTATTTAATAGTTTCTTTTCGAGGCACTTTTGTAAAAAGTGAAACAATATCAAAACTGATCATTATATCACCCTCTTCAATTTTGAAACTATGCATTTTTTCAACGAAGTCGGTAGAATCTTTAATGTAATGGGGTGTTTTACCTAAATGAGGTTGTAATAAAAATGTAAGATGTTTTGCAAGACTATATGTAGGAGAACCAATTGCACTAACAATAGACCTTAAAGGAACATTAGGC
Source organism: Vesta saturnalis (assembly GCA_036346205.1). Lineage (NCBI taxonomy): Eukaryota > Metazoa > Arthropoda > Insecta > Coleoptera > Lampyridae > Vesta > Vesta saturnalis. The sequence goes on from JARFJB010002354.1 coordinate 461,158, forward strand.
TTATGGATTTTTGGTAAACCATATAGTTTTGGTGAAATAGCTTGAGTTAGGTAGTTTATTTTTTATTTCTTCAGGAATAGATGAGAATTTAATAAGTTCTTTGGTTTTTAAAAGAAACTTTTTTGTTTGATCTTTTGGTATTTCAGGATAAGTCTCTGGTTCCAACAATTGTTCTATTTTAACCTTACAATCGATAATAGATTTTGTACCAACAACAAGCAAACCCAAAAAAATCTATACACCGTTCACAGAATAAGTATACTAAACTCTATTTCAAATTGTAATAAATCCAGATATCGTCATACAGAGCAAAATGTGCTACTAAATTAGAAGCACAGAATTTATAAACGAATCTAACCAAAATTTTGAGTAACATGTACCCCGTGTAACACAAATTTCCAAAAAAAAAAGAAATGAAACGGAATTTGTGGTAGACTTTAACCACACGTGACAAGATAAGATCAGCATATACACATTAATTTCCTTTAAAAGCTAGATAATTATGCTGAAGAATATTTATAATGAGTAGTGTTTAGTGTACTACTCCTTAATTATATAAATAAGGTGAACAAGTATTACATAATTATATTGATATAATCAATTATTTATTATTAGTACATAATGCAATAAATTAAAATCCGTCAGCCTGTGTAAAGCATAATTAGAGTATCTTTTTCGCTACGACCCATTATGATTTGTGTATGTAAATGCCTAATAATGTCTCCTAACGAGAATAAAATAAAAATACTTTTCGTATTGTCAATTTTAAAAATGATACCTTTTCGATGGCGATGCAACTCTTGCGGTTAGCGGTATGGGACACCAACGTCACAACGCCGTTAGTGAACGTTGAACAAATGGGGCAGTGGAATCAGTTCGGCATTTAACGCCCAGGATATCTTACAATGTTTCTTACTGAAATGGAGGCATCTCCCGAAATGCCCAAAATGCGGAATCGATAGTAACACAGGTGTCGCGACCTCGGACGAGGTAAATTTCCGATACGGCTAAACCGATTTGGACCAAATTTGGCGTGTATATGGGGGGGCGCAGCACAGTTTTTGAAAATGCAGCATGCGGTACGCGATTTTGGCGACGCGAGGCTGGTAGACAATAACCCCGAAACAAAAACTCAGAGAAGAGCGAAGAAAAACGCGTTCGAGGAGATATGGCGCCGTAGGTCAGGTTCTCCCGGATAGTATGGTTAAAAAAAGATACGCAACTTCCATATTGAGGGTGGGCGCGGCGCGTATTTTCGCGGTTTTTCTGGGACGGTTGGTTCCATTTTGATAAGAGAAGTGTCTTTCGATTCGTCGCTTGGCATTATAAAAACAAGAAAGTTTGGGGAAAGGAGGGGGCGTGATTTAAATGATGAAGACGCTTTACTCAACATTAACTCTCTTAACCTTCGCAAGTGGTTTATGAAAAATGTGATGTTTTTAAAGGAAGGGGCAGATACCTACGCAAAAACGTTTTTCTAATAATTTAATAACTTTTGGTGAGGCGGATTTGTCTAAATGTTTGAAATGATTACTAATAATTATTTTATCTTCTACAGTCTATCTTACATACTTATAATTAACACTGATAAGAATCACTTTACAACAATTTATCTTTGGTTAATCTTGGCGTTTCTTTGTGATGTGGCGTTCTTCCTGCTTAATTTTCCATCTACCCAAACTTTTTAGATAAGCTTTCAGAGATAATTACATATTTGGTAAGTATTTCTTGTAACAGTTCTTCGTACTAAACTAAATAAACTCTAAAGACTAACTTAATTTATTAAATAACCGGATTTGCATACCTAAGCCTTAAATGATTTTCGTATTTAACAAATGGCTAAGGAGCGTCATTTACATCAATTTGTTTGATTTATACGTCATTTGGATTAGCAATTTAAACGGAATTGTATTTAAATTGAACTATACAGAGAAAAATTTATGAGGTTGGTTTACATGTTTATTCCTTTTGACAATCAGAAAATTGTCACACGTGTACTTTTAACAGGAAGTTTCAATTATTCTTACCTCACAAGGTAAAAAATGAATAAAATAATAAAATTGGTTACTTTCCTTTTAAAGCTTTCGCATTGAAACAATTTAAATAAATTTGAAGTGTGTAGATGTTGTGATAACTTGTACTCTAAAATAATTTTTATAACCTATTTTAAGGCAACATTGTAAAAACAAAAACAATAATCTATGTCAAATAGACGTTCAAAACTTAATGCCAGATCGGCGTTGATAGACATCTAGATGCTAACTTGAAAACATCCTAAGCCGGCGGCATCTATAAAAATATCGATAATACAGTTTAAGCATTTTGAATCACATTTATTTACTTTTTACACTTAATTCGCTTTATTAAGAAACTGATAAATTAAATTTTCTTTAAAAAATATGCCTACACATTTTCATATGAAATCAATCATTATTCAGATATTGAAAAAATTTAAACTAACATTAATCTTATGAGAAAAAGTGTAGACGTACTTTTAAAGAAAATTTAATTTTACATAGTTTTTTAATATAAAGCGAAATAAATGTAAAAATTAAATAAATATATTTGAAAATGTTGAAGTTTTATTTTCGGTATTTTTTTTACGTTAACATGTATTTATGTCTATTAATCTCCATCTGACACGAAGTTTTAAACGTCATTCTGACATACATTATTGTTTTTGTTTTTACAATGTCCTCTGTTTTCGTTATGAACGTATAAAAACAGGTTGCATACTTATTCTAAAAATATCTGGTGTGGAACACCGCACGACCTTCCAACCTACAAAATGGAAATTAAAAGAAAGGAAATAATTCTAATAACATTTTTTTGAGGATAATCATGCTACCTCTTTTATAAAAAGTTCATTACGAAAATGTGCAACATTGTAAAAACAGAAACAATAATTTATGTCAAACTGACGTTTAAAACTTCATGGCTGACATAGGTTAACATCTAGATGCTAACTTAAAAAATTAAAAGAAATGAAATAATTTGAATTATAATTTTTTTGGGTAACTATGCAACCTCTCTTTTATACGTTCATAACAAAAACAGGCAACGTTGTAAAAAAAATTAATCTGTCAGAATGGGGTTTAAAACTTCATGTCAGGAAGATATTAATATATACATGTTAACTTAAAAAAAATTCCATAGCCGCCCGTTTCTATAAGATATCAATAATGCAGTATAACTATTTTCATTCATATTTAATTAATTTTTTTACTTACCTTGCGTTATATTAAAAACACTTTTTAAAGGAAAGTCATGTAAAATTAAATTTTCTTTAAAAAATTCGTCTATACTTTTTTTTTATAAAATTAATCGTTCTTCAGACAATGAACAAGTTTGAACTAACACTTAAATTCTACCCTAGGAATTTTTTTTGCCGCTAAATTATGCGTCCTATCAAAAAATTGCAATTAATCTATACGTTTAAGGTCTATATGTAGGTATTTTTATATCCTTGAACATTGCAGCTGTTTTGAAATATTTGATAAAAGCCAATTAATCCTCTTAATGAAACCCCCAATGGATTTGTCCCAAAATCTAATCAGCTCTAAACCAAATGAAAACAAACTTAAATACATTTTAAGTACGTAGGTATTTTCGTTCTGGAGTTATCGCGGATACTAGCATACATCCACACATACATACACACAGACACACACAGATCCAGATGTGATGGACGATCTTGGCGAAACTTTGCCAAAAGTTGTAAAATGAGCTTTTAAGTCGATTTAGCGATAGTGAAAAAAAAGTCGTTTATATAACCGTCTATACCTACATTTGTAGGTTGGAAGATAAAAATTATTTCATTTCTCTTAATTTAAGTTGAGTAGATGTCTATTAACCTCTGCCTGTCATAAAGTTTTAAACGTCTGTTTGACATAGCTTATTGTTTTTGCGTTTACAATGTATTTTCGTAATATATTTGTTATAAAAGAGGTTGCATAATTATCCTAAAAAAATGTTATTCAAATTATTTTATTTCGTTCAATTTCCAGTTTGTAGGTTGGAAGAGAGTGTAGTGTTCCACACGCGATATTTGAATAATTGTGCCCTTGAACAGGTACGTCAGGGTAGTTCAGACTTCGGTTGAGTATAGGCCCCTATCAAGCTTAAGAGCTTTTCGACAAATAGAGGACAAATTTGTCTATTTCAAAAAAAGATAACATCGTTTTTACGATGTTCGAGCCGGGTTACAACAGGTGCTACTTCCAGTAGTACCTAGCGGAACGAGCAGCGTGTGGAGAGCTGTCATCGACCGGATCCCGAGAGCTCGCGATACCGTCGCTGCTAGAGCTGCCGTTTGCCAGATCGAACAGCGACAACTGCCGCCACCGCACACAAGAGGAGGTGGCAAAGAAGACGAGACCACCACCGCTGGAAGGCATTGCCCCGTTAGCTGAGGATCATCGACTTGAAGACCCGCCGACGACCACCGCCGCAGCCACTACTGAAACCACCGAAGAAGAGGACCGCCCCGGATCCACCAGCCCTGACTACTTCGTGCTACAGAAGAAAAATCCGAAGAAGACACCGAAAGTTAGCCCACCTACGCTACCGCCCAAGGACAACGGATTCCAGGCTCTTGAACCGTTCACGGCCAGCCCTACAGTCATGGAGCAGACAACGGCACGAGAGGACACCAGGGAGAAAGTGCCGCCGGTAATTCTTCGTAAGAAGGAGAACTGGGTCACGTTCTCTCGAAAACTTGACCGATAAAGGATCGACTTTACGAGAGCCAAAGCCTTCAGTGAGGAAATTCGAATTTAGCCTGCCTTATTCCAGGACAGAGACAGGCTGATAAGGTATATGGATAGGTGTGGTACTCCGTATTACACCTATCAGGCAAAGAGCGACTGAGTGAGGTAGTGATACGTGGCATGCCCGTACAACTATCCGAGATCGACTTCAGCTCAGAGCTAATAATACAAAATATTAAAGTACTTCCTGTTTTCAAGATGAAGCAACGAAGACGCCCTATTCCCCTCATGATGGTAGATCTGACGACCGCGGAAGACAGAAAGAAGAGCCGGAAGGTGCAGTACGTCGGCCGCCTTCGCTTGACTGTAGAAGATTTGTGGCGGAAATTTGGGATCGGGCAGTAACACCGGTGCCAGGGTTTTGCACTGCGTTGCTGTAGGGCAGGAGCACGCTGTTTAAAAGTGCGCTGGAGATTACTACTCCAGTGAATGTACGAAACCCCGTAAACATCGGGGTAAGTGCATTAACTACGGTGGGGACCACCCCACTAGCGACAGGGGCTGCTCGAAGTTCACTCGACCTTCACAGCGGAAGAAGACGGAAGGACAACATAGACCGAAGAGGACACCGCCAACTGCGGCGCCTTGTTCAACCCGTACCGGCGTCAGTTACGCCCGCGCGACCGCAGGCAAAGTTAATAAGGCGTAAGTACCGCGCTGCCGTTTTACCCCATCTGCTCAACCCGCCTTAGGGTTTGACTCCACATGGGGCCTCCTCGAAGGCATCAATTTGGAGAAAGTCCTAGCTGTCATCCGTAAAGTGGCAGTGGCGCTAGCTTAGGCGAAAACTGCGATGGTACTGTAGTTCAGACGTGGTTGCCATTTTCGGGTCATCATACAAAGGCCCAGGGCGAAGGCTGGTGCCATAACTAAGTACACAGTATCGATAATTTATTTAATCATGTTCAGTTAACACCGACAATGTATTCACACATCTAAAACATCTTTCTGTTTATTTCAGATACGCACGGCGTCACCAGCATCAGCTACAACCAAGCGACGTCAGGAGAGTCTACACGACAACTCCACCAACAGCATCACCACTACAACGATTTTTTTTGGATAAACCACAAATCTCAACTCAAAAATGTCTACAGGCATAACATACAATCACGCAGCCCAAGAACGACCCAATACACGCGCTGAAAAGGACGAAGAGTCCTGAGCAGCGCACCACCATCGCTACTCAATACATTACTACTTATTTTATTGTACAATATATCTTTGTAATAGGTATTGTAAATACTTATGAATTGTTGATGTATTATAAAATTTTAATAAACTTTGTTCAACTTGAGTTGAACTTGTGTGCCTAACGTACTGCAGCTCCCAAGAACAGTAAGAAGAATGCATAGTGGGATTTTGAATTGCAAAGAGATGTCTGTAGACAAGGAAGATCATTCCAGAGTTCAGAAGCCAAGCAGAATACTGTAGATTGCGACAGTTTGGTATCACTAGTGGAGATTTATGCTGCATATTGATGATGTGAATAAGCGAACCAAGTATATCTAGCACAATAGCCATTGTAATACCGATACTATAAAGAGACACTACCTAAAATCATATTGGTGGTCACTGAGGAGTTAGTTAGATTCAAGGACAAAAAGTTACTAATGGATGGCTTTTCCATGACTTTAGACAAAAAGTGGTGGAAACATGTTGAACATTTGCACACTTCCAGGACGAAAGAAATTCCATAGAGTACACAGAGGTCTAATAGAGCTTGGATACGACTGGTACGAAGTCGGAGGGAAATGTTTCTTTAAGACAATAGCTGGAATATTGTCTGGGCAAATGGCTTTATTGGGATCAAGTCTACTAATGATCGATTCTAGGAGCGAATATCGAAAATGCATTGGTTTCGTAGCATATGAAGAAGAATTGACTAGTACCAGAATCATTAGGACACGAGTTCAATACAATTAAATACACGAAAAGATTGACTTTGTCTACAGAATCAGCAACTAAAGATCAGTCATAAGATGTCAGGGGGAAACAAGTTGTACCAACGTTTTTACTGCTTTTCTTTAGCTAGAGACCAAAATTTACGACCGCCCAAAGTAGTTCATTTCATTTTCGTTGCTCAACAAACTTTTTAGCTTTAGTCGATATTTCTAGCATCAGCGGAGACTCCATTTGGCATAAGATTTATTTTTCAAAGATATTGCATCAGTACAAGCCCTATTGAACCAGGGTTGGGATCGAGAATGACTTATACGGTTTTGTTTTTTGGGAATCTATAACTCTATGTCATGAGGATGAGTTCAGACACTGAACGAGGACAACTTAAAGCAGCATTCAATTCATGGGAAGGTTGCACAAAAATCTCGTAAATCATTCCATTTAGCTAACTTAAAATACCACAAGGTTCAAACAGTGTTGTGAACAAAAGAGTTAAAACATCTAATGTTTCTAAACTATAATGAGCAGAACAATAGATAAAAATTGAAGCCAATTAAAGGTGTGAACATTAAAATATCTCAGAATTCAGATATCACAAGATGTAAAATGAGACGGAAGGTAGTCAACTTCCAAACTAAGGTAATCGAAGAAGTCTTGAAAGTTATTATCAGTGGGAGACCTATAAATGCAAAAGTGAAATTTTGAAAATTTAGAACCAGAATGTTTGAACCAAATCCCGACGAATTTTTTATTTTACAAAAAGGAAATCCTCCTGCAATGCCTTGAGGTAAGCACACACTACTCTTTGTATCAAAAGTTAGAGTAACGATTGTATTGCGGAAATTGTAGGTCAGATGAATCATAGTTCTTGGTGGAGACTTGTGTTTCGGATAAAAATAAAATGTCAGATTGTAATTGTTCAAGATGTTGCTGAACAGCATTAATATTACACCTGATATCGCGGATGTTACAATAATCGATCAGAAAGTAAGTACTTTCGATGACCGAGGGCGTTTCGCTCTTGCCTTTCCGGACATCCCAGCTGAACAGCATTTCACGTAAGGTTTTTTTGCCCTAGAAACCAGGGTCACGCTTTTTTTAAAGGGAACAGACAGGGTGACCGGCACCACTTACAGAGCTCATAAAATCGGAGACCCAATATTGAGGGACCCATGGTAAGTGTAGCGGATCCCCGACTGGCATGGAATACACATGCTTGCCACCGCACTCCACATAGACATTACTCCACATAGACATTTTTATCATTGTACATGAAATCAGCGAACAAGTAAACAACCAAACACGTAAACCCCAAACATATACCCGCAAAGCAAAAGGACGAAAAGACAAGTTACCCAACAGATACGCAAGCATGTATGAATGTGTTTGGGTATTTTCAGAGTTGTATTAGCTAGGTTCTGTGGTTTTGGGTTGCGTGTCTGTATGTTTAAACGTGGAGTAACAGGTTTTTTGGTTCGTATGTTTATGGGCTGAGATGTTTCGTGTTTGGACTTTATTTTACTGCTAGTTTTTGGGTGTGTATATGTTTCGAAGTTTACGTTTTTGTTTTGGCTGTTTAGTTTTTTTGCATGTTTTAGTTTCTTAGTTTTGGATTCTTGCGTATTTAATACAGGTTTGTGTGTTTGGACTTTTAGTAACTTGGTCCTTTGTTTCCGTTGGTATGTTTGGGGGTTGACGAGTTTCGGTGTTAACCAGTTTGTTTCTCTGTTTGAATGTGTTAGTTTCTTGATAGATTTCAGCATGTCTTAGTTACTTTGGTACGTTTTTTCCTTGCTTGGTGCATCTTTAGGGTGTTTGAGGGTTTGTGGATGTATCTTTGTATGCTTACATGCTTTGTGTTGGTGTATTTACTAGAGTGCTAATGTCATTGTTTTTGTATTTAGAGGTTTACGTGTTCGGGTTTATTCGTTTGATAATTTCTTCATTTGGGCGAGTTTGTTTGCTATTAGATTTTTGCGTGTTTTAGCTACTTTGGTATGTTTTATTGCTTGTATTGCGTATGTTTTGGGTGTTTGGGGTATTGGTAGGTGTATATTTGTTAACTAACTTGCCGCGCAATTTTTAGGTATATGTTTGTGATCTATGTGTTTGGGTGTTTACTTGTTCGTTAATTTCTTCTATATTAATAAAAATAGATATAGGAAGTATTTTGACTGATTTGGATAATAATAAATAAGAATATGCGTGCCATCTGGGTTGGGGGACAATTTTTTGGTAATGTGAATTGTGATGAAAGTAAAAAAATACATATAAAAATGTAAACTTGCACCTTCATCACACATAATAAAATACTTACCCTTTTTGGATTTTTTAATGAGGTATTTTAAATTATACAATCTAAACGTTTCGATACCACTTACAGTTATCTTCGTCAGTAGTAATATCTATTAAAATTGTTAAAGATGTTGAACACGCACGCACGCACGCAACCACACACACACACACACACACACACACACACACACACACACACACACACACTACACACACTCACTCACTCACCACACACACACACACACACACGCACACACCACACACGACGACACAGCACACACACACACACACACACACACACACACACAACACACACACACACACACACACACACACACACACATCAACACACACACACACAGCAACACACGCACGACGCACGCAACACGCACGATCACGCACGCACCACAGCACGACACACACACACACACACACACACACACACACGACACACACACACACACACACACACACACACACACACACACACACACACACACACACACACACACACACACACACACACACACACACACACACACACACACACACACTACACACACACACAACACAACACTATATCAAACACACTAACAACTACATGATTCTACACAACTCATATAACTAATACACTAACATCGAACAACACACAACACAGACACAACTACAACAACACTAACACACACACAACACAACACATACACAGATCACTAATTCACACAACACAACACAACACAACACAACACAACACAACACAACACACACAACACACACACACACACACACACACACACACACACAACACACACACACACACACACACACACACACACACACACACACACACACACACACACACACACACACACAGACACAACACAACACAACACAACTACACACACAACACAACACAACACACACACTGACACAACACAACACAACACAACACAGACACAACACAACACAACACAACACAACACAACACAACACAACAACAGACACAGACACAGACATAAAAGACACAGACAAGACCCAGACCAAAAGTTGAGAAACCAGGCTACTGTTCAACGCCTCAATATAAATTTTGATGACATTTGTATCAAGAAGATGGTGTTTTGCTCATACTGCAATAAGAGTTCAACAGTTTTGAAACTACGTTCCCTAACCGTATTATTAGTGGAAAAGGTTATAAAATATCCTCTCGCTCACTGATATCGCGCCGAACGACTTTTTGTTTGGGGATACTATCCCAGCAAATTTATGCACAGGCATGAACGTGCTAACAATTTGGACGAACTTCGGTCAAAATTACAGACTCTTTAAACAGCATCACCCAAGAAATGTTAGAAAACACCACTGAATTTTATCACGATTGTTACTCCTTGCCAAGGTGGAGGTCTTTTCGAAAATATTATAAAGTAGAGTTTTGAAAAAAGTAATTCTGTTCATTTTGAAAAATAGTTGGTTTCAATAAGAATTATAATGCTAAAGTTAAACCTTAAACTTAAGTATACTATCAATGTAAATTTAATTCTTTTTGTAGCTCTCTAAGTTTTTCTTGGTTCTTCTTACATAGTAATCGAACAATGTCATAAATTCGCAATTACAATAAACTTCATTTTAGGTATTATCATAATTTTAAATGTAAAGTATTATCAATAAAATTCTTGGCATTGATTCACACAAGCAATTCTCCGAGGATCACACCACACGACACACACTACACTACCACACACACAACATCACCACACACGGACATCCACCACAACCAAACGCACGGCAACAATGACGTAGCCCTCGAACACCCAAACATCAATCACCACACACACACCACAACACAACACACACACACCCACAATCAAGAAATCCACCACCACAACACGGCACACGGAGAATCAACACAACCGCTCCAAAACAAAGCACACCAAACCACAGATCACATTGACGTTTCACGCACACGACACCGACCATCGGCTTCAACAGAATAGGATCACGAAGACACACAGCCACACACACAACAGCGACAAACACACCAAACGTTGCTCGACACAGCCGACACTGAACACAAATGCGATAGGACTACAACACAAACACAACGGAAACACAACAAGTACAGACGACTCATGACAGCATGATTTTGACAGAAACCGGACCTGAAGCCATAACGGAAGGCAGCCGGACACATACTGACTACGTCACTACACCTAGACGTACTTGACACAGACCTGCTATAACATCAACACAGACATGATACGTTAACAGACAGACACTAGACACAAACCACATGACAAACCAACAATGCACTGCGAATCACTAGTCTATAGTTCACGTTACACAGACAAAACACAGCCAAACAAACAGAACCAACAGAAAATGCAACCAAAACAAACAAGGACTTAACCTAACAAAACAACGACAATTCGATTTAACAAGACAAGAAATTCCAGCACGAACATTTGAACACAAAAAAATAAAGACACAGACATAAAAAAAAAAAAAATAAAAAAAATAACTATACAGACAAACACAGTAACAGACACCGGGACTAATTTGCCTAAACGTTAAACGTAACCGACACAGACACAAATAAAAAGGAACACATTTTAAAATGTTATACAGACACAAACATATTTACATCAGACAAGAAACTTAAGCATAGAACATGAACAACACTATTTTAGCGACGATGGAATTACATCATGACACAGACACGACACAGACACAGATCAAAATTGCACACACCAGATTCCAAAACAGACCAATAATACACAGACCGCTCTTAGCGAGTGTAAGAGCATGGGTTTATCACAATCATACTGTCTACATCACCTCAACTTTCAGTCGTTCTGTAATTTCTAATAATTCTTCGCAGTTTTAAACCAGAAGAATCAACACGGCATCAATATCACGTAGCACTAAAGACGCCAATTTACATATGAGCACACTACAGACACAGACACAAGACACAGACACAGATCACAGACACAGACACTACAGACACAGACACAGACACAGACACAGACACAGACTACAGAACAC